>JAOQGH010000019.1:29196886-29253491 GCA_025769975.1 Gallinago jamesoni | reverse complement strand
CCTGTAGCAGTG
Organism: Gallinago jamesoni; assembly: GCA_025769975.1. Lineage (NCBI taxonomy): Eukaryota > Metazoa > Chordata > Aves > Charadriiformes > Scolopacidae > Gallinago > Gallinago jamesoni. The sequence goes on along the minus strand of JAOQGH010000019.1, from coordinate 29,253,479 downwards.
CATGGGGTTATTGTGGCCCAAGTGCAGGACCTGGCACTTGGCCTTGTTGAAGCTCATACCATTAAAGTTGGCCCAATGATCCAATCTATCCAAGTCCCTCTGCATTATTATGAAGCCTGTTGAATGGCTCTCTTGACTAGTATCTCTAAATATAAACAAATTCTTTCATAATGAAACCTGGTTTTCCTTCTACTGATTTATTTTGTTCACATCTGTCCCAGTGTTTTCCTCATCCTTTCCGACTGCCACTTTGGAGCTCCCTCCTCCTCTCTGTCCCAACCCTTTCTGTGATTGTTTGAAGTAACTCCACTGTTATGGGTGACTATGAGTCCTCCATCTCCTGCTCATGTACAATCAGCAGTGGTTGACTCTGGAATGACTTGTGCATGAGCTGAGAAGAAAATGTAGCTATTAAGCATGTCTTATCATTTCCTTCAGCAAGAATGGCATACTTGGCCTTTCATCTTTATTCAACCACCCTTTTTATGCAACTTGTAGGAACACCATGGCTTTGGCATGTTGGCCAAATTTGATTATAATCAGCTGAAGAGTTCAAAAATTAGGAGAGATGGGATTGCTGATCAGCACAGCTGCATAAACCTTGTTTTCCCAGAAATGGGACTGTCTAGAATAGCCAGGTGTGAATCTATTTAAGTAAATGCTGCTGTACTGTTTGAGAAATGCTACATTATCTGAGTTTCATATTTTTTAAAACCTTTTCCTCGATTATTGGTTAGACAGAGTATCCATTGGTCAGTAAACTTACATGAAAGAAGACAATTTCTGTGTTTTCCCCTCTGATCCTCAAGATATGACTAACCTTTCACCCTCTTTTATTCTTGTTTGTGAATGCATTTCTTGCAAACTTCAGTCATTTAAATTTGTCGTGTTTAAATTTTGGTGGAGTCACTTCAGGCTATGTGCACTAAATCTATTTTCCCTAGAGGAAAACTTTGTACAAATTTTCTCTTTGCTGTTAGTATCTATTAGAATAATTGTGAGCCATATGCTTGTTCTGAGCAACTATTCCCGAGTTTTGTAAAGCTTTTTGCAGAGTTCTGCATGACAAGTGCTCTGTGCAGTCAACTGCGACATAATTAGGAGATGTTACAAGAACTGTTTTTTAAAAAAAACCAACCAACAACACACCCAAGTACCATTTTAAAAATAAAACCAAAACAAAAAAAACCCTGAAGAAGTACCAAGGGGATTGTTTCTAAATACAATGCAATTTTTTCTTTCATGTTTCATTTTCTTAAATTATTTCTAAGAAACTTTTATAATTCCACAGATTTTGAAATTACATATGTTCATGACATGTTTCTCATAAATCCATTTGAGTAGTAAGTTTGTAGCTCTATGCATGATGATATAGTAGAAAGAAGCAAACAAAAGAGTCCTTGTGGTAAAAGGACTTAAGGAAAGAAACTCATTTCTCTCACCAACAGAGAAGCTGCTGTACATGACCTGTTACCATAGGCTTAGTAGAGAATATTTTATTTTATTTCTTTTTAATGCTGACTTTTGGAAGAAGGGTAAAAGAAATGCCATTGGAGCCTCCTGTAGCCTTTTTGTATTGTCAACAAAAAAACATGGCAACTTCTCTGTTGGTGAGACAAATTAATTCCTTTCCATAAGTCTTTATGTTTATTCAGCATGTGAAACAGATTTTACACCCTGTCCTGGGTGCAAACAATGCATATTATAGTTTATGAATTTCATCTTTGTTTATGAATTGCAATCTTTTGGTTTACCTTCAGCTCTCTTAGAAAGTAGTTGTTTGGGTTTGTTTTAAAGATAATGTAGTAGCAGAAGCTTTTCTTGTTGTCTTTGACATCCATTGCTAGTTTCAAGTCTAGCTGAACTTTGGCTTTCCAAATACCAGCCCTTCCTGGCTGGATAGACAGATTCATTATTCATGTTTTTGCTTTTTTGGCAATAAATATGTGAAATGAATGCACAAGATTTTTGTAGATATTCCAAATTGTATATGATGGCTGTGGCTTTAGGGATGTCAAGCAATAAACAAAACTTGAAGTACTTAATAATCCTATGTTATGACCTGTTTTGGTATGATCTTGGTGTCATCATTGTAACTGTGCATTGGGAAATTAAAATAGAATAAATTTATAAATATAATAATTTATAATAACAACCCATACAGGTAGTAAGAATTTATATATATATATGCTATGCACACACACACTATTTTATATATATATACACACCATAAATACATATTTCTAGAAGGACATAAGTAGAAATAAAAGTTAAAGTATTTTAGTATGTCTATCTGCATGTTTAGATCAACTCCAGATTGCTTTGGTTTTTTTCTCTAAGATATTCCCAGTTATTCATTTCTCAAGAGACTTCCCAGTGACACATCTGATGTTCTTCAGCAAACTCGGTGTACCTAGGTTTCTTTACCAGCATAGAAACCAAGCTCAGATTGCATGTTTCTGTTCATACAGGCATCCCTGTTTAGGATTCTGTCTAACTTCAGATGAGCCCCACCTACAGAGGTTAGTGATCATTCATTCAAGGAAGGAGCAGCCTTTAGGCTTTTGCCAGATATTTAACTACCTTCCACCTCTTTGGAAGTGCTTGTTTTCCTGGGCTTGGCTGGGTACCATTGGTTTTGCCCTGAATTAAATGTGACCTGTGACTGACTGCAGTACAGTCTGACTATCCTGAGAATGCTTTACAGGGTGGTGTTCAGCTCTCACATGGTGATAATCAGTTTGTTTTGTGATGGCTGGCTGTTAACATGGCTATTGAGTAATACTGTGCTAACTATTGAAGGATTTGTTTAGTCTGAAATAGTCACCATAAAGATAACATGTATTTCTGTTGAGTTCGGAGGAGATTAATCTTCATTTTTCTGATGAAGCAAACTTTTGAAACATCTTTTAATGAATACTTTTATAAGGAGGATTTATCAAGATGCTGTGAGTAATGTCTAATCTTACGAAAATGTTGGACTGTTTAACAAGTGAAAACAACCATCACTCTAAATTAAGACCTGAATAGGAAAAAAGAAAAAGGTTGACATATTTTCCTCCCATTCTATTCAAACTTCTTCCACGTTATGTATTCTGAATGTAAAATGTATTCTGAGGATGAGCACACAAATATTTTTGTTTGAAGATTTTATTATATCTGTGTGGAATGTTATCAGGCAGGACTCATGCCAATCCTATCTTCTATGCAGTTTTCTGAATAACAGTCTCTGTGTTTAGACCTCACATATGAAATGCACATATGAAATGAAGCAGGCATTTATCCTCATTCTTCATGCAAAATACCAAATATATAAAAAAAATTCTCATATGTGTCTCTCTATATATCTACATATATGATGAAAAAACCTTGCACAATCTGCATTAGCATGGTGGCTACCTATGGCAATACTGTTTGTGACACGACCATTGCATACAAAAAGGCTTACACAGCTCAAAGAGGTTTATGCAGCTATGCTATATCAATGTGCTTATGTCTGAGTTCAAAACAAGTCACTGTTTACCATTTTTATACTTTAATACACAGGGTAATAGACCCCCTACTTTAGCTACATCACTGTTTCACATTCTTCTACTGGCCACCTCAGTAAAGAGCCTGTCTCCATGGTTTCAAAGACCTCCCCATAGATGTTAGGCCCCACCAAAGCCATCTCCAGGCTGAATAAACAATCCATTTTGGGCCCCCAGTAAAAAAAAATAAAAATAAAAATAAAAAAATAGCTGGGAGAGACCTAGAGACCGTAAAGATCATTGAGTTCCAACCCCCCTGCTGTGTCCAGGGACACCTCCGACTTGACCAGGTCGCTCAAAGCCCCATTCAGCCTGGATTTGAACATTTCCAGAGATAGGGCATCCACAGCTTCTCTGGGCAACCTGTTCCAGTGTCTCACTGTCCTCACAGTAAAGAATTTCTTCATAACATACGGTTAAATCTACCCTCTTTCAGGTTAAAACCTTTATTTCTTATCCTATCACTATACTCCCTCATGAAGAGTCCCTCCCCATCTTTCCTGTAGGCCTCCTTTACAGACTGGAAGGCTGCTATAAGGTCTTCTCAGAGCCTTCTCTTCTCCAGACTGAACAACCCCAACTCTTTCCTCATAGTAGAGGTGCACCAGCCCCCTGATCATCTTCATAGTCCTCCTGTGAACATGTTTGAGCAGGTCCTTGTCTTTCTTATGTTGGGGTGGGATCCCAGATCTAGATGCAGAACTCCAGGTGGGGTTTCACCAGAACAGAGTAAAGGGGGGAGAATCACCTCCCTTGACCTGTTGGCCACACTTGATAGAGCCCAGGATGTGGTTGGCTTTCTGGGCTGTAAGCATACATTGTTGGCTTATATTCAAATTTTCACTCACCAATACACCAAGTCCTTCTCCTCAGGGCTGCTCTCCATCCCCTGTATCCATGTTTGGGATTGCCCTGTACAGATGCAGGTCAGTATGAATGAAGTAAGACATACGTAAAAAGAAATTTCATGTGTGTGCTGAGAGGCAGTGTGAACTAGAAATGGGTTGATTCAATCCTGTATCGCTGTATATTGAGAATATTTTGCTTTTACAACTAGCTTGAGTGTTTTTGTGGTACTGGTTGTTGTAAATAACTGATGCAGTATATATATGTTTTTAAAAGTTAAGGTGGAAGATGGCATTGATGGGGAAAGAAAAGCTTGCATTTTAGCAAAAGTGAACAGGCGTGCTTCAGCCAGGACTTCTGGAACATCAGAATTGCATGTTGCTGACCACTTTGAAATGTATGAAATGCATTGGCAAACTGTAGTACGCCCAGATAGATAGGGACAGCACATGGTGTACAAAAGGAGTACACCAGAGGAGCTGGCTCTGTTCAGCTCAGGAAATAGAAGGCTGAACATGCTTTCCATTAAAGAGACAATGTTGACAGATAATTGCAAGCCCAGTTGTCTACTTTCAGTTTATTTAGAAGCCTGAATTACAGAAGAAGCTACAAATACGAATGAATGTGCAGATGTAAAAGTGGTCCAGCTGAGGCAAGACCATCCCGTTTCTTGACAACATTTTTCACCTGATTAAATGTTGCTTGACACGTGGAATATCATATAGTGGTCTTTCTGTTCTGTTACTTCTTATCACAGCAGATGCTGTAGAGTGTAACACTTAAAAAAAAATGCACTGGATGCCTGCATGGTGGTCTGTTTATGTATGTCTTCTCTGATCCTTCAAATGTTGGTAGCAGAATAACAAAGCACAACAGTGTATGATTAGCTTTCTACTGAGCATGTAAAATAATTTATTTATTATGCCTCTTGCTTTCCAAGACGTGTATTTTCTTCCCCTTCATTCTGGCTTTCCTTCTTTTTTTTTAATCTTCCACGCTTTTTAGTATATTGCAGTGTATTGCTTTTCTGTGTTACTGCTATTTGTGAACTTTTGCTTTTAGTTCTCTTTCAGTTTCTGTTTTGCCTTAAACCTTTTACTTTTTCTAGTTCTGTTGGATTTTTTGTTTTGTCTCCAGAAGGATAAAATGTGTATGGGAGAAGTATAATAGACACTTGTTGTCAGCAAATTGGACTAAAATGCATAAAAGAATGGCTAAGTCCTGGAGCTTTGCTGCTTGAGTGATGAAGATACACATAACACAACCCGCTGCTAATTTAAAAGCTTCACCTATTGTAGCCCAACTGCTTAGTTGCCATTTGCTTCAAGTTCCCTTTCAGACTCTTTCAGATTTCTGAAAGTAGTAACGTGCATCTTGCTTGATGTACTCACAGAGTTGCCTCCTGACAGCTGCAAGGCTGACGCTGCAAGACAGCGTGTACTGATGCACGGCGCCACTTAAGCCTTTGATATTGGATCCTCCTCCCCAAGGAGCACAGCAGGCTTGTCCTCTGCTGCTCCTGTTTCTAGCTCTGAAATGCTTTTCATTGTCTGAAAAATTGCATTATTTTTTCTCATGTGGTAAGTTTATTGGTAATTGCCAAACATGGTGTGGTACGTAGTGTGTGTTTACTGGGAAAAAAAAAACAGTTTACTTCTCCTTGTTTAGTGAATGTAATTGATCCCTAATTCTTCACCCTGCTATTTCATTTGCCAGAGCAACATCTCTAGAGGTTATGAGGACATCGATACATAGGATTATGGAAGCAAAAGAAGTATAATAGATGTTAATTTAAGAGTTTGTTAGGAACCAGGTAAAAATTAGTCAGCTCTTTTTCTTTCTTCTGAGGACAGGGCAACTTCAAGAAACTATGGATGACAAGTAGGATAGAAACTGTAGGTCACTGGAAAATTGCTTAAGAAACAATGTGTTAGGGAAAGTGTATTTTCACCAAGTTGCATACTTCAGATACATACCTACGTATATTGGTAGTCAAAAGAGACATCTAGTTCTTTATCTGTTTTTATTTTTGATTGCTAAAAGTTTTCTAAAGTATTTTTTTCCCTTCAGCTGATGGAGTCTGTGTGTTTAAATGCTTGGTTAACAGAAACACTGAATACTGTAATGTGGGAAAACAGTCTGTGTTAATTACACTGGGATACAACAGTGTCTTGCTCCAGTTCAAGTCACAAGCTGGTAAGTACATCTTGCATTTGTGACTATCTTCTCCTTCTTGCCATGCTACTGTATTGGTAAAGTTCATTTCAATATATGTTGTCTTCTACCTCTCGTGTTTTAAATATTACATTATGTTGTGATGAATTGTCCAACTTCTAGCCCACTCCAGCTGCCTTTTGTGGAGTATGGACCATTCATATAGTGTATATAACTTGTTTGCAAAACAACTGCAGGTTAATTTTCTGAAGAAAGCAAATGGAGATAACACACCATATGACTTGACTTCATAAACTGTAAACACTGGCAAATACAATGCTTGGTGTGGGCAATCTCCTCCCCATTCAGAAATTTCCTTCAGACCTGTTTGTCTGTATAGTTAATTAATTGAGGTAGCTTGACATACACCTGCAGTTTTTAGGATAGATATTTTGTGTGTACTAATGCTGAAAAGGAAAGCCACTCTGTTGTAGAAACATGACTGTATTTTAGTAGAATATTGAGATCTGTATTTTTATACTCTCACCTGGCTTGTCCTTTTTGTGAATCCAACAGCTGAGACTTTTTAATATGTGCTATCCTCATGTCCTCAGACTGGCTTTTGGAAAACCATTCTTAGTTCTTATGCAAGGAAATTCAGAATGCTGCCTGTTTACTCTGAACAGTGTGCAGCAGGGCCACTACTCATTTTGAAATTGTGTTACTACAGGTACCAAACAGCTGCCTCTTTAGTGACATCCAGGAGTTCATATATAGCAGCCTACATCAGTAGGCCTGGTGACATCCAGGAGGTTATTATACTTATTTCCATTTTACATTGTGTGGAAACTGAGGGACAAAACAATTAGATTGAATTTTTGGCAGCTTATTTAAACACACATATATGTTTCAAAGCATCAAGGGCTGAGAATTTGGTGGTAGATGGGTTGGTTTGTGCTGTGAATTGCTACTCCTGTGTCATGTTGACACAACACATGAACTCTTGAGTCCCACTCTACTAGAAAATACATTTTTTAGACTAACCTGATTTTTTCAGCTAGAAGTAAGGATAGTTATTATCATTTTCAACTTCTTACCTTACTAAAAAAAAAGAATATAAGCTAAGAATCACAGTGAGCATCTGTTAGTTTTTTATCTATGTATCTGATGTTGCAATTCAGTATGTATTTCCATTAAGTGATTTATTTTAAGTCTGCAATACAATATTGTTTCTTACAGAGACCCATGTCATAACTGAAGCGATAATTAAGATTAGGTTGTTTAGCAATTTATTAGCTCACTGCTGAGATAAAAACTAATAATTAAGGAATCAGGGAAGTTTGTCAGTACTTTTTGATCTGCAATCTCTACCATGTCTCACCTACCTATGAAGGTTCTGATTTCAAAAGGCACCGATAGTTAGGGATCCCAAGGCAAAAGAGCTTTTTCGGAGTGCTCTTTCCTGCCTTTACAAACAAGTATTAGAAAAAAATCCAGCTAATTTCTGTACAGTTTGGTATTTTTCCTGAGAGGAGTGCCTTGAAGATTAAGTGGTAAATTCAGTCCTCTCTTTGGCTATATTCCTTGGTGACTTGTGTTTAGTTTGTTTGTATAGCTACATATTTTGAACTAGGTAAGAACCCTATAGATAAGCCTCTTAATTTATTACTTCTGATTGCTTGTTAACTTGACAAAATTGAGTGTTTTCCATATTTTTTCTGTCCTTAAATGTTAGGAGAGCACAAATTGAAATGGACTATTAGTTCATGCAACAAGTCATTGATAAAATGTCAGGAATATAATGTATTGGTTAAAGTAAAGTCTGTTCAGATTAAATGACTAACCTGTTGGTATCAAATGGAATGTGTTGGGTGCTGCATTAAGCTGAAAGTTACTTACAGGGTATTATTTCCCTACGCCAAAGGACTAGCTTGCTGGTACTTTCTTCTACATGTTGAGTATATTGGATAGCAACTAGTCTTGAGAAAGTTACAAGTTTTTATAAAGAGGTCAAAGCTGTAGAGCAGAAGCTAACCTTTTGTTGTTTGCTGTGTACAAGCGTAGGTATTAGTGTTATGTATTTACAAATGTGTGTATGTGTGTATAATTAATAAAAATAGTACTGTTAGTAAAAATTGACTGAAAATTCATTTTTTATATATTAAAAGTGTTAGTTATGAAAATATATTGTAAAAGTCTTAGGTTTTTTAAGTCCTCTGTCTTGTTGGAAGGTAGGATGAGATGTGGAGTGAGGTGTAAGGGGAGAGGCAAAATCATGCCCTGCTTGTGCCCACGCAGAGAACTGCTGTTCTGGATCCAGCATAGACAGCCATAAATCATAGACTGTATCTTTCATTTCCTGCTGAACATATGTTAAACATCTGAGTAGGATCAAGCAGGCAATAAAAATAAAAGTTAGTAGCCTACAGGCTTTTCTTTCAAAAACAAAGATCATTTATCTGTAACAGACCAACCAACCAGTCTGTAACTCATCTGTGGCGGACTTGGTATGCAGGTCTACTCCTTGGTGGAAATGGCCTGCTTAATTTACCACAGAATTAGTTCATGAGCATAGGATGAATTGTCCTTTTGGGGCTGTGGAAGAATGCAGGTTTCTTTCTTCTCTTTGAAAACTCATACCCTGGTCTCCATCCACTTTCACAGTGCATCCAGGCATTGAGCATGCCAATAGTTGCTGTCCGTAGATGTTTTTTTACAGGTGGAAAAAATAGTGTTATTTACAGTTTTCAGTTATTTATAGCAGGTAGTACTTGTGGATCTCCACATACAGAACTGCGCTAGAGACGTGAGCGTGTGTGTCTGTAGAGAGAGAGAGAGGTATATGTGTGAAATATATTAAAGACATTAAATTTTATATGTGTAAATGTACATGCTGTTCATGGAATCACGGAATCACAGAATTGTCAGATTTGGAAGGGAACTCTAGAGATCATCTAGTCAAACTCCCCTGCTAAAGCAGGATTGCCTAGAGCACATTACCCAGGACTGCATCCAGGTGGGTCTTGAAGATCTCCAGGGAAGGGGGCCCCACAACCTCACTGGGCACCCAATATGCTGGCTGTTACTCCAGTATAATTCAAGCAAAGGACCACAGTATGTCTTATGGTGATATTTGTTTTCTCAAAATTATTATTTTATGTAATGGCATATGGATCTAATTAGCAAGTCACACAGTCCAGCAGGAGCAGGTTTGTAGAACAGAACAATTGGTGCCGGGGCCCTGGTATGCAAACTACACTCATCTGGGAAGGAGGCGAGAATGGAGAGTGTGTTTACTTTGAACTAGATTTAGTCTGGTCACATAGACTAAATGACCATTGACTGCCGAAGTTTATTCCTGGAGTGCATCTTTTGGTTTAATTTCATCTAGAAGGATTCCAGTTAGTGTGTATGGAGACCACTCAGACATGCGAACCAAAGCGCTGTAAGTGGGGACAATTAATATGCCCCAAGACCCACAGGTTGCAAGGAAGCTGTTCAGCAGTTTAAATCTAAGAATTTGTGTCAAATAATAAATTTGATGAAGTAAAGGACCAAATGGCTCTGTGGTTGCTTGCTAGTTTGTGTTTAAAATAGTGATTGTGTTTTTCAGAAAACAAAAAAAAAGAGATTACTTTTGTTACCTGAATCTTGTTTTACTTGACTTAATTTAGAAAGAAGTTAAATTCACAAATGTATTTAATCTTGCAGCTTGAAACTCTTGCAGTTTTACTGCATAAGCAACGAGGTGCAAATCCTTGAGAGAAGAATTTATTAAATACATTGACCGTAATTGCACCTCTGCAATTCAAAATGATCATTTGCTAGTCTTAAAAGAACAGGACGAGGGGTCTACTATTTGAATCACTTAAAAAAAGAGGGTTTGACTTTTAAGGCATACTGCATGAACAGTTGTAATCCCTAACTTCTCACCTCTGGGGCAGAAACTTTGGTTTTGTGTCATACTACAGTTTACTCCACTGTCATTAAGGGGCTCAAAGCTTTGTAGGTGCTTTCCCTGAGTTAATTCATTTATGTGGCAGTCCCAAACACCCGGTGGGCTTTGGGAGTACGCAGCAATCAGTTTGACTTATTTGGCTTCAATGGAATTGTGTATAAGAAGATAAAAATTTTCCAGGTTGTATTTGGAGTTGGGGACTTTGATGTGCAAGAGCATACACCTGATATGATTTTGGAGACTGCTGGCCTATTTGCAGATCTTAACAGAGAAGGCTGCCAATAACCATGCCTTCCGCTATGTCTGTATGGACTAGTCTCAGTGTTCCAACTTCTGGGTTTGCCAGTGTCGTACTCCATGGTTCTCTATGCCATTGCTCTTCTTGATGCAGCTAGAGGCAGCCATTCACAAGTTTTGTGGCATTTTGAGCTGACTCACTAAGTGTGTGCGAGGTTGTAGCATCTAAAGCAAAGCTCAAGACCTAATCACTTACAGCACTGTTTTCAGTACCTTTTGTTTCTCCAGGCTTTCCTTGAACATTTCTGTGGTAATGATTTTAGCATTAGCATTTTAAAATATTGATTGAGTCTGGGTCCTGGAATGGCAAAATAGAGGGGATTGGAAACAGGTCAATAACTTCTTCTCAGTTTTTAAGCAACTCATAACATTCTGGTATTTGGATTATTCTAGACTGTTTTCTTGCTAGTTAATATTAGTGTTTGGCTTTCCAGATATGATCTGATTATAGTTTTGTGTTTTGTTTTGTTTTTTTTTCCTTTTCTTCCATAGGCAAGTAATGTAGTGTAATTTTCTGACAATTTTAGAAAAAAAAAAAAATTGAAGGATTTTATATTTCGACCTTTTTTACTCCTGTCTGCTAGATCTGAGTACTGCTAAATCTGCCTGCCTGTAAATTACAATATTGCAGTGTCAATTTTGCGTTGAAGGTGACAACATACTTGTATTGGGATTTTATCCAATCATTCAGAGTTTTTAATAATCCCTTTAGTTCTAACATCTTGTGTTCTGGTAAAAGTGGAAAAGATTGGGTGGGTGGTGGATAATTGTTTAAACTGGACACTATTCATTCCAGTGAGGCAAGGTATGTCCTAGTGTCTTAGAAAATGTTGGCAGTATTTTAGCCACTAATTCAGTGTTACCAGATAGTGTTTTCATGTGAGGCACATCTGTGGCCACCAGTTCAGAACAGGCTCTTGCTAAGCACTGCTAGACTTTTTATGTCCCAAGGCTTTCAGCATTCTGGCTATTTAAAACTAGAAGACACAGGTGAACCACCTGCATCAAGCCTATCCATCTCAATACTTCCATTTCATCCAATTATACCATACTGAGCCAAACAATCTTCCTTCATTACAGTGTAATTTGTATTCTGAGGAAGCTTGTTTACATAAAATTCACCCATACTTTTGAGGAAGAATAAAAGAAAAAGTCTGGTTTTTATTGGTTCTTAATTTAATAGTTCCCAAAGCATAGTTTAACTTCAAAAGTTTTGCAATATCACAATAATTTTTACTGCTTTTATGTAAATTCGACTATAACTGAAAAAGCCATTATCTCTCTGTTGTCTAATACAAATGTAATGACTGTTCTAAAGAAAGCGAATCATTTATATTTTGATACTTTATAATGCCATTTTACAAATCATGACTATTCTTTTGGTAACATTTTGAGTGTCAGATTGACACAGAGGGGGAAGCTTTCGCATCTCCTAGTTCCCATAGCTTTAGAATATGGTTGCAGTTTGAAATTAAAGGTATTCCTTTAATAGTCTTCTCGATAATAACCAACTGTTTTGTCAGTTTGGCTCAACTTTTGTTTTATATCAGTGTGAATCACTTACTAATGGGTAGAATGTTGTCTTAGAAGAAAATCAGTTTTATTTGGGATGTTTACCTCGGAGGTGATACAGTATTTTGCTTTCTGCTTACCAAAGAAAGCATATCTAAAAATAGAAAAGGTTTTTGCTTTGGAAAAAGTATGACTTGGGAAACTTAATAATGAAATTTGGAACATGTGGCCTCTAGTTCCTGATGTGGAATGACACAAGGCCATCAGTCATATTTCCTATAAAAACATAGAACTGATTGAATTCATTGTATGCTGATGAAGTGCTTACTGACTAAATTTCTAAGCATCTAGACCTCCTGTGCTGACACTTGAAATGATTCACCCACTGCTTACTGGAAGACGATTTACTTGTGAAGTAAGAGGTTAGACACAGGCAATTACTGAAGAGTGCCTAATGAATTTAATAATTTTCCAAGTCTCTTTCTGGCTTTTAAAAAAGAGACAATTTGATTTGGTAGATTTCTTTTTTTTTGTGTGTTATGAACACATGTAGAACACAATCTTCAATTCACATCAAAGAGTTTAAGGTGAACTTCTGATCCAGTCAAAAATATGGGTGTTTTTAAACCAGTTAATTTCAGCGGGTAAAATGCACAGATTTAAGTGCTGTGTTGCACTTGCAGCAGGTCTTTTAGATGCACCCAGCACTGGGGCAAGTTTTGCAGCCTGTTTCCACTGTGCTGGAAGTATACACTACTGTCCCGATTAGCTAACAGAAACTAAATTAGACTGTTAACTTCACTAAACCAAATCACTCATAGTGATTTTCATTAAAATACTTTCCAGTAGTTTTAGAACAACATCCAGATATGGCTCCTTGAAAGAGAAATATCTGTGGGTTTTGGGGGTGTTTTGAATTCTTTACTGTGAGGGTGGTAAGGCACTGGAACAGGTTGCCCAGGGAAGTTGTGGATGCCCCATCCCTGGAGGTGTTCAAGGCCAGACTGCATGGGACTTTGAGCAACCTGGTCTACTGGGAGGTGTCCCTGCCCATGGCAGGGGGATTAGAACTTGATGATCTTTAAGGTTCCTTCCAACTCAATCGATCCTATGATTCTATTCTATGATTCTATGAATTGGGTGGGGGTTTGAGATACTGCAAATGTATAGATCATAAGGCAATAAATGTCTGCTTACTTCTATCTTCAAGAACATCAGGTCATTTTTGTTGGATTAGTTATTGGAGGTCTTAAAATGCACGGGAAAGAAAAAAATCATTCTAAGAGTTACATTTTAAAGCCTTGATTCATCATTTACCACTCTTGGAACATAGTGATAATACTTGTAAAGTTTTGAGGGTTTTTTCAACCTACTAATGGAACGCTTTAGATTGATTTAAGTGATTGAGGGGGAGAGGGAGCACACAAGTGCTTGTTTTTCAGTCAGTGAAAATTATAAGTTACTTCTCTGAAGAAACCAAAACTATTCAAGAAGAGTCATGGCCATCTTCCCACTTTGCAGTTCTTACAGAGAATAAAGCAAAAGAAAGAGTCTTGAGGGTGAAAGAAAATGGCTGTGCATAGCATAAAGACGCACTTCATCAAGAAATACTTGTGCCCTCCCTTCCCCTCAAGGGCATTAATTTTGGATTTTACAGGATAGATTAATTTTTGCTTAAGTATAACCCCTGGTAACCCAGAAAATTTTGTAAGCAAGAAGCACCTTTTTGTTTATAGATGAACAAACAGGAAAAAACCCTGCATAATTTATTCAAGGTAATAGAAGGAATCTGTCAGGACTGGATAGAATACTGTTGAAGGGGTGACATTTGAAACACTACACTCAGATTACTAGGCTCAGATTCACCCTTCAGTGAATAAGCATTATACTTGAGTTTGCTTTTGAAAAGATGATAGAAGATCTGAAAAGCCTACCTCACTGTTCACTGAGATGGGAAAATCAATTCCTTAAAGCAGCAAAGGGAAAAAATATATAGAGTGCTGGATAAAGAATATAGGGTTGAGGATTAACAAAAAGTATTCTTTGGCTGTTCTTGAAAAATTTTTCACTTTTTGCCTCCTAGTTGCAAAATAAAGAGTTCCAAAGTATGTGACTCACCTGCTTTCTAGCCTGTCAGTGAGCCAAACTGGTTTTGTTGTAGATACTTTCTGGTTTAAAAGTGGAATCATTAATTTTTCATGATTAAGTTATAAACCAGTGCTCTTTGTAGCTATTGCTTTTTTTCACTAGAGTGTATTTTTCACTTCTCATCCAACAACAGCAACTAAATGTATATTTCTATTTTTATGCTCAGATGTTTTTTCTCACAGTATTAGCCACTGATGAAAGTGTAGAATGTGGATTTGGGATTTAAAGTTTGTGCAAACATTGAGATGAATTAGATCTAATGCTGTTCTTATTTTTATTGCTGAATCTTTACTGCCATTTAATAGGGGAGATTTTAATTCTATATTTTTTCTTGAAGTTGATGAATGAAATGAGACACTTTTCTCCTCTGTAGACTGCCAGAGCATCTTGCGATCTTGCAGTTACTCTGTTAGGAAAACTTAAAGGGCATCTGAGGTCCATTATGAAAGATTGTGGAGGAACTACATCAACCTCTTGTTCTTTCTTTCTATTTTGATTTACCCTTCAACTCAGTGAGTACTTGTTTTGTAACTTAACAGCACTCTGGAGACCTCTGGCAACAAATGTCTTGTTTGTGTATGAAGAATGACTGTATCACAGGGATATCACCCTTTTTTCCATACAATCAAAGAAAGATTGAATTGGAAGAGAACTCATATGGTCAACTGGTCAAGCTCCAGATGATTTGTAGTTATATTTTGTATTTATATTTTGAAAACTTTGTAGTTTTTGTAGTTATATTTTGTAGTTATATTTTGAAAACTTTCCAGGATAAAAACTTCTACAGCAAAAGCTCTCTAGGCAAGCTTTTCCAGTTTTTCATACAGCGTTGTAGTTCTGAAATCCATTCTCCTTCCTGAACATCAAAGACACCAAAGATATTCTTATGAGCTACCAAAAAGTCTCTGCAGAGGTATGAAAATAATGTGTAAAGAGTGACTAGAAAAGAAAGGAGTCAAGCATCATCTTGTACCTTCAGATAGGAAAAAAAAAAAAAAGAGGGAGAAGTTTAAGACAATGGATGATTGCCTGGAAATAATTTCTGCTGTCCAATGTCTGACTTTCTATTCATGTAGAGAAAGAATAGAGGGACTGATCTGTTTTAAGCCAACTTCTTCATCTTCCAGCAGAAAATTGGCATTGTCTGTAATTTGGGCCTCTCTTCATTGTCATGATCCAGTCACTTACTATTTCATTCTCACCATTACCCCTGTGTGGGAGTGGAAAGGGAATGCTGATGGCATTTGTAGATTTTTCTTGTAATTTACAATTACTTCTGGAAGAATTAAATTATTTTGAGACCCCCATATCACCCCAGATTCAGATGAAAGTTGAAACTGGCATCTTCTTCCCACTTGAGCTGACAGAGAAGCAGTAACAAAGTGGGACTTTCTCCCACCTGGAAATTACATGGGAGTATTCTGCAGAGTGTCAGCAGATGAGCTCTCAGGTGAAGTGCATCTGAATAGGCTGGTGAGTTGTGTTTTACAATTTTTGCCACCCTTTCAGTCTTCTACTAGAGTAAAGTTAAACGAATCTTTTCATTCACAGCAAATTAATGCTGTGATGCTTCTTAGAGCTATTGTTCCAGACTTTCTTTGCAGGCATTAGACTGCTCGTAATTTCAGCTGAGAGAGATGGATTAAACTCTGGATGCTGTAAGTGTGGATTTTGTCATGGGAGGTAGTCCAGAGGCTCAAGGGGCTGTGCCCTTAATTGATTTGGACTTCTTTGTAGAAGTATAGAAGTATAGCTGTCTATCACAGTTAAAGTAAAACAATATAGGACTGCCCCACAATTGGAGCTTTTTTGCATCCAGTTTTCCAGTTTCAGTGGTTTCTAGGTGTATGAAGACTGGAAAGCTTGGATAACAATAGCAAATTATGATGCTTTTGATGAATTCCATGCTGTCTTTATTATACACTTTCTCCAGTAATTTAAAATTTTTTACAGAGGAAGTCTCTCTCAAGAACCTACTCAAAAATACCTTTTTGGCCCATTTAAGATAACTTTCCAGCAACCGTGCTTATGTTGGGTTGTGTAAGCATGGATGTCTGTTTTCATTCTGAAACAGCCTGAAATTGAGCTTGTCTTCTTTGCCAAAGCTAAAGGGAAAGTCACTTGCTATCTTTTACATTGCTTCCCTTTTGGATATGCCAGCTTTCTGCAGTGGAAAAGAATCAGTTTTCCACTTTCTGCAGTGGAAAAGAATCAAATGATTGTTTTGAGGATTTTAAAATTTCCTGAAATTATGAGGGAAATTCTCCTTGGTTACTGTGCTGAGAAGTTTACTAATTATTTGTTTCTGTTATCTTCAGACTCTTTGTTTCAAAGGCCATTCAAAGAACTGAATTATTGAATTATCTCAAAGGCCATTCAAAGAACTGAATTATTGAATTATCTGCAAATGATTAGGGCACTTAGCATGTACTTCTAAGTGCACACTTACATGCTTCAGGCAATTGCTATTTTTATTTGAAAATCTGTGAACTGTTGTAGGTGTTTCTTGGCTCTCTGGTTTAGCAAATTGTGAATGTAGTGTGGTCTGATTTCTTTGTCTTCCCTCATCTTTGTATGAACAGAAGATGCAGCACTTGCATCCCTGTTTTTTATTGCTGTCATTCCTCCCTGGCAATTTTTCCTTAGTGTGCTTTTTCTAGATACTTTCTCCACTTACTGGCATGTACCTTTCTTTTGGACATCAAGGAATTGCTTTATGCTTGGGGATTTGTTTGATCGTAAAATATAGGGACAGAAGCTCTTGTTTGAACTGGTTTGTTGGTTTTATTTTTGAACCACATTATTTTTCCTGTTACTTACCTAATGTCAGAAGTGATCTTGTCCACAGAAACCAAAGGGCTATAACTCTGAGTTTTTTTAGCAAGACTGCTTCTAAAGGAAGATGCATGGTCCTCAGCCTGGCTTTTTAGGCCAATTAAATTTGAGCATTTGATTCTAGGCTGTAGACCTTCTCACTCAAATCCATGTGTTTCACAATAGTCCTCGGTGGTTCTCTGTGTGGAGCTTAGAATAGTGTAGATTAACCTGAAATACTAGGTTGAGGCTTATGTTCAGTTTCTCCTCTGCTAGAGTTCACCACCACAGATATTTGCAGGAGCTAATATTAATGGTGAATCCTTAGCAATATGTTGCATGCATCCAAGTGCTTCTTAAAATATTTTAATGCTGGCTAGATCTTTGCAGCAGGTCTTGCTTGTTTAATGAAATTTGAAATGTTTACTGTGTATTTATGAACATCATAAGCCAAATGAAGCATTCCTGTCAAGTGTGACTGAATGTGTTCTTATCCTGTCATTGTTTTACTATCCTTATGGGTTTTGCTACGTTTATGTCTTTTCTGTTGTTTTGTTTTTTTTTTTTCCAGAATACAATACATTTTCAAATGCATTGAAGAGATGCCATAGACAAAAGAAGGAGAACTCTGTGTTCAGTCAGCGAACAGATGAAGCATCTGCTGCTCAGTATTTTCAGGTAATGAAACTTCAGTGCCAATTTGTGAAATCTAAGTTATTGTTGTTTCCTTGACTTTACTTACCCAGTCAGTTAGAAAGATAGCTTAGGTTTATTTGGAGGGTGGTCAGGACCTTTGTAATTTAGGTGCCAAGTTACTTAAGGTAAGTTTGGTAGATATCTTTTTTCTGTTTTCCTTCTTTTCAGTTTTATGGCTGTCTGTCTCAACAACAGAATATGATGCAGGATTTTGTGAGGACAGCCACTTATCATAGAGCTATCCTACAGAACTACATAGATTTTACAGACAAGGTAAGCTCCATTAATCGTTTTAAATGTTCCAGTATGCTGCTTAGGCTCTCAAATTCAACGTGCCCTGTAAAGCAACACTGGTCAGACCAGGGTCTTTTCTCACCTGGGACTTTATGCATGAATATATTAACTCATGTGTGCTTTATGTTATTAATGTTATTGTCAAGCTCATGGGTGACAATACCTGATTGTGATGATATGTTGTTAGGATGAATGGCCCTGAACATGGATCCAAACACGAGCTACAAAATCCTCTGATGTCTTCTGTGGACAATCTGGAAATCTAGACGTAAATGTTTCTTGACATTTTGGGCTGTTATTCCCATTTGGCATCTTGGAGCTCATATACAATATTAATTTCCTTATCTTCACTGTTGTCTGTGTGTTTGCTATTGTGCCATATAGTCTCTTGCAAATACCTGCAAAGGTATTCTAGTTTATGTGTCTTTAGTGGAGGTGACACAGAATGGTTTTGCACCCCACAATCATTACAAACTGAGCAAGGGCATAAGTGGCTGCTGTGACTCCAGATGTACAAGGTAAAGATTTGGAAACAATGCAGGAACTTACAACTTCAGATGCCAAACTCACCTCTAAAGTATATACATAGATCTTGAAGACTACTGTAATGAATATGTCAAAGATTATTACTTCTTTATCCAGTCCTCTGTTTCTCACATTATCCAAACCAGATAGTCCAGCAAAACACAAAAGAAAATTTACACTGGGGAGATCTAGGATAGTCTGCCTCCCAGACACAATTTAAGTTGTTTTCCAATTTCATTCATTTAGGGTCCTTGAAATGCAAAACACTGTATATTTTACAGTGATTTTTTTACTTTTTTTTTTTTTTTTTGCAATTGGTCACACTAACGAGAGACTTTCTGGCCCTCTCGAGGACCAGTCCCCATGCAACATTTTCCCTGATTCCACCCTTAATACAGCAACAAATTCCATTATAATAATCATACATTATATGGAACAGTATGTAACAGTATTGCCTTTAGTAAGATTTTTAATTTATCAGCTTTCTAATTCTGTCATTTTACTCTTACATTATGAGGCAAAGGAGGATTGAAGTTCTAATTTTCTTTATATTGTTCCTCCACTGTGTCAATTTTTGTTGTCCCTTATGTAGTCTTGCTTCTGAGGTCAGTGTTCTCAGTCCTCTATGTCATTTTCTGTATGAAGAAATTGCACATGCCCTGTTGTCATGCTTGCCCTCCTTAGTGTCACCAGGAATTCTGCAGCACCTGTCTTGAGAAGAATTGACAGGAGTTATGCAAGGCAGTGTCAACAAAGCCATACAATCTATTTATATTGCAGAATTCTAACTTCCTAATTACTCTTTACTGTACTTCTCATAAACCTTCACTTTTTTCTCTTCAGATTGGATCTGTCCATTGAGTGTTGATCTTCACTAAACAATACTTTTATGTTTCTTGCTGTTGATGACGATTCATTTAGAACTTGGACCATGCAAGAACAGTTCATATTTACCACAAAGTTAATTTATCTGTGCATTGTCCAGGCCTGCCTTTGGTAGCTCTCTCTGCTCTTTAATCACTGGATGTTGTGGGGGTCTCCCTATGTCACTGCTCATGTCTCTTAATAAAATGATAAAAAACAGCAAAAAAATTATACTAGACCACATGTGACCTTCTGTAAGCAAATAGGCAGTTTGTGAGCAGCAGCCTAGCAGGAATGTTTTCTACATCTCGGAATGTCAGCTGAGACCTTGTGAGTTCTGTTTATGATGTTTGGGCAGCAGACTGCAGGCAAAAGCAATGGAGAAAATGAAGCTGCAATTATTTGGTTTTACCCTGTCATTGTTTTGTCTTCTCTCCTTTCACTCATCTTTCTGTATGCACTGTCTTTTAAAAGGAGCCTCTGACTTCAGCTCACAATAGCACAAATCACTTTACTACATCACAGAAAAGAGTCTTTAATATCATATAAGCAAATACTCAACAAAACACTTCCCTTTAAATGTGTAGCATATTTATGGCCAAAAAGAGGAGAGATGTAAGCATGAAATTTATCAGAATTGTTTTAAGATCGTTATGTTTTAACTATTAATTAAATTTAGTACTAAATTCAAGTGTAGCTGATAGCTTTTCTTTGCTGTGCAACTTAGGTAAACTATGCTTCTTTACGCTTACCTATTTACTTTCATAGAAAAGAAGCAACTAGGTTTCAATTGCTGTAATTTCTCTCAGGCCTGAGACGATCCTCCTCTCTGTTTTATTAACCAGCAGTGAGAGGATTTTATTTGCCAATGGCTTCTTGCCAAATAGGATGCTCCCATGTTATCATGCAAAAGGCAGATTTATCTCTGTAGGTAACATAACATATACATTCCATTTTTGTGCCTGCAGTAAGGAATTCAGGTTTTGCATACTCCTTGCCTCTGTAGGAAATCTTGCTGTGCAGTAGCACAGCTTGCTTGCGTTTGCTCTTGGTTTATTTATTTTTCCAGCAGTTGGAGGTGCCTTGGCTTCTCTTCAGCATACCTAGTAGTAAGACTGCTAAAGACTGGGTGTTGGTGGCCACCCACCTAGAAAATGATGTCTCTTTTTCCTGATTCTGTTGAGAAATGGCAATTTTCAGAATAAATGTAGCTGAAAAAATTGAACTACCTATATTGCAGCAGAATTCTTTCCCATGAGAACCTGTGAAACCCATTGTGCTGAGACTTGATCTGTTGGAAATACAGCAAGTATATTTATCCTACATTCAGAAACTTTAAGACAGGCAGAAACATTTAATGATGGCAGTGAAGAGATAGAAAAGGCAAGAGGGACATAATTATTTTAATACCTCCATTACTGGAATTTTTTTAAATTCAATTGCTATTTGTTTTATTGTTTCCTACCTACTCTGCATCCCCCCAATATATTTCCTTACCTTTGCTGCCTCCTTCCCTAAATTCTGTAGTGATTTATTATAAAAGCATTTTTGCCTATAGTGAAGGGATATCTGGAGATAAAATGTATTTTTTTCTTATTCTAAGCCTTCTTTGCTTTTGATAAAATATCTGTATGAGAAACTGCAGCTGATTAGCTGAGTTGTGCTGGACAAAATTAATTCTGGACCTTTTGAATGGGTTCTTTGTGAAACACTGTTAGAGGTGAGCTAATTTAGGACAAGCTGGAAGTAGTGCTTGGATTGACCGTTTGTGTCCATGCATCTTAAAAGAGTAAGAAGAACTCATTCAGATTCTAATGAATCTGAGGCTGAATTCTTCACATTAATAAGCTAATTCTTACCTGCATATACTCCTTTATATTTACTCTTAGAAGGAGTCTCCTTAAAGCTTTCACTAATTTTTTAATAAAACTTTGTCTTAGATTTTGAATTGTTCTGGAACCAAAAGGGGGAGTCCTAAGTGTTTTAGTTGGTTATATGAAAATAAAGGCTCATAACTAAATTTTACAGTAGTAGTGTATAATGCTCTTTCAAACTGAGTGAAGGCTGGTACATTTCTACTTCTTTTGAAAATAAGTCTTAGGTTCTGAGCCTTTTGAATTTTTTCATTTGTAGTCTATTTATGAATAGTTTACTTAAAAGCAAAGCAACTAGAATTAGAGTATCTCCAATGATCCTGGATGAAGGACCACACAAATTAACCATTCACATTGTGCAGTCGAAGGCACATGCTAAAAAAATATAAATACTTTTTTTGGTATATAATCTTGCTGGTATAAAGTAGTTAGGAATTATAAATGTCATTGTAGATATATGACATTTTTGCTTTTAGTTTTATGTGTTCGCCCTGTTGTTGCTCTTCCTTGTTTGACCTCTACCTCCCACCCCTTTTATTCAAAAGTACTTTTTAGGACTCTGTGCAAATACTCAAGCATATAAGAATATTTGCACATGTGTGTAATTCCCATTAAATTCACATTAGGAAAGCTATTCATCTGTGTAGGTGAAAGCAGAATCAGTACTGAACTGTGGTCAACAGAGTAGGGTATAGGCCATTCCTGGCTCTGATTTCTGATAATTGCTGAACTAGCTGCATTCACATTTCAAAATAAATGTTGAAGCCCATACAATCTACCGCCTTTACTCTGAATATGCATGACATCATTACCACCAAAGTGCCTATTATTTATTTTAAAATTCTGCTTCTCAGAAAGTACCATGTATTGTTATTTCACAGCACTTTGGCTTATTGACTGCTCTTGCAGCTCTGTGAGGATGCTCTTCCGATCTAGATAGAGCAAAGCTTTCTGTGGGAGATGCTGGTGATAACAGCAATTCCACTTGGGGAGCAAGGTGTGCTATTGCAAGTTCATTGGATTAAAGAAATTTACATCCGAATGGCCTTCTGGACATCTCTAGTCCAAATAACTACTGAAAGTTTGGACTAGAAAACTTTCTAAACTTGCTAAAAAGCAACTAGAAAAGGTTGCTTAAGGTCTCTCCAGTTAGATTTTGAATGGTTCCAAGGATGGACATGCAAAAGATTTTGTAGACAATCTGTTGCAGTGTCTGACAGCACTCATGGTGAAAAGGTTTTACTATATCTGGTGGAATTTCTTGTGTAATGATTTGGGTTGATTTGATTTCTCTCAAGCCTCTCTTCATATGTCATGTCCTCCAGCCACCTAATTATCTTGGTGGAACTTCATGGGACTTGCTGTAATATGTCAGTGTCTGTCTTGTGCTGGGGAGATCAAAACTGGAACAGCTTCCCAAATGTCATCTTAAAAATGGCCTTTCCCTGACCTCTGCTGCTGGCAGTCTTGCTAATACAGCCCAGCACGCAGTTGTCCTTCTTGGCTGGAAGGGCTGACTGGTATTGAGTTTGTTGTACAGCTGGAGCTGTATGTCTGTTTTTTACAAAGCTGCTTTCTAGCAGTTACCCTCTCGCTAGAAGCTGGGAATGTTTGTTAGCAGCAGATTGAGTAGAACAGCTCCCCTGCTCAGCTTATTGATCACTCCTATCAGGAAAGTATCAAGACACTCCAGAGATCCCCTGTATTGGTTGTGTCCCACCATACCACTCTTCCAGTAAGAACTGGGGTGGTTGAGTTTCCTGATAAGTAATAGGGCCTGTGATCATGAGGCTTCCTCCAGAAGGCATTGTTTCTCTCCTCTTCTTTATCAAGTGGTCTGTAACAGATGCCTGTCTCAATAATAGCTGTATCCCTACCATTTGTCTTCTCATCCCTACCTGTAAGGTCTCAGCTAGCTCATTGCCTGTTCCCAGAGCTACACGCACTTGAGTCATTCTTTGCATAGACTTCCACCTGTCCTCCTGACCTTTCCAGCCTGTCCTTTCTGACAGCCTGTAGCCATGCATCACAGCATTAGCTGTGCAAACTATCCCACCATGTCTCTGTAATCCCTATGAGATTAAAACTGTTCATCTGTGCATGGACTTCAGATTCCTCATGTTTGTTTCCTATGCCATGTGTGCTTGTTTACATGCATGTCAGATGGCTCCACTGTCATGCTGCTTTTACAAGGGTTACATGGGGACCCTCCATTGTGCTGTCTCCTGAATGCTTCCCCTCATGCATTCATTTTTCTTCCAACAAGGATGACCTCCAACAGCATATACCTAGTTTTTCAGGAGTTGTTATGGTGGAAAACTAATGGCAAAGATACTCTTGCCCTGCTTTTTTAGATGGCCCTGTCTCTCCCCAGTAGTCTTCATTCCTCAAGAAGGTACTGTGCTCGCTGAATTTCTGTCTGTGGTACCAGCTGCACAGCCAGATGTTCGTGCTTAGGGATTTTTCCTGTAACAAGTGTTTGTGAAGATCCTGATTATCTCTTGTTCAGCCTCCCTAGTGGTTCACAGTCAGCTTCTCTCCACCCATTGCTTCATACCTGATGTCTCTTCACAGCCAGAGCCCACCTCCCCACAGGTCACCATTAATCTCAGCCTTGGGGAGGGCCATCAGCCATTCCATGCAGCTCAGCACCCACACAGCAACATCCTCCCTTACAAGTTCTATCCTGGATCAAGGTCTCTGGTGTGCCAAGGGCTTTTAATGTAGCAAGGCTTACAGGGCATCCCAGTGCCTTGTTGTGCAGCCTCCAGCAATTCTTACAAGTGTCACGTATGGTTTCTGATCCCCTTTTCCTCTTGCTTCACTAATTACTGGACAAATACTACCTCTGTGTCAGCTACTTCAGTTTGCTGTGCTTGCTTGTATTTTCATTAGAGTCTTAATGTGGTTCAGGAGTCAGCTGCTGCAGTGAGTTTATATCATGGACACTGAGGGTGCTTCAGTTCACATTGTGGAGTGGTCTCAGAGTAAGTAAACTGGATTAATTTGGGAAGAAACTGAACTGGACTAAGATAGAAGAAAATCAGATAAGAGTTAGTCTTAGTAAGTCATCCAGAATAAAAATGTCCCAATACTACCTGCTGATGTAGGTAGTAGCGCTACCTACATAGGTATAGTAGGTAGCACTATATATAGTATAGTGTATACATAGGTATAGTGTATACATAGGTATAGAGACAAAATGGCATTGGAATTGGGTCTAGTGTAAAAAGCTGTATTTCTCCATTGGATATTTGATCTTGAACTTGAGCAGTTCACTCTTTCTTATATTTTAGAATTATGCAGAGAGAAAACATTATTTTATTTGTGGTTGCTAATGGGTATTGAGAAATAGCCTACCAAACCTTCTGTCAGACCTACGGTTAAATGAATTTGTCCTTGACTTGTCATTGTCTCCCTCATTACTTCTGTAACTGATACCTACTGTCACTGGGTGTTCTGAAGAGCTGGTTCTTCTGGGTGTAGGGGTATATTCTAACTCCTGCCAAGCGTAGAAACAAAACTGGATCTGTAACAGCCTGTCACATCTCACATAAAAAATGAACTTTATAAAGTCTTTCACAAGTAAAGACAATTATTAAAGGCAAGGTTCTGGCTTCTATGCCGAAGTTGAGACTATGCGCAGTATCAGAAGCAATGTTAATTTTGCAGTGGAGTACTTCTGTAACACAGACTCATATTATCTACAACACAGCCATATGTGTTAGACTGCATTCTTTAACGCATAACCTAAATGTCAAGTAGAGTATCTTTTGGAGAGTGGAATGTGCCCTTCATTCTAAGAGATTATTTTTCTGTCAAAACTATTCTGTGTTAATATACAATGTTTTCTCTTTGTCTTTTTAAAGGCTGATAAGCAATGTGCATTATATGGGAAGCTGGGGCAGAGAGGCAATAAAGAACAGGGATAGCTGGTGATATACTAAGGTGCAGTATCGCTCTGTATCTGTATTGTATTGAAGCTTCTCTGCTCTTGACTCGAGACTGGATCAGAGTTGTAGCTTGGTTTCATGGTGGAAGTGCTTTGAAATCTTAGGAAGTTTCAGTCCAAGGTGGCTTAAATCACCTAAAGGGGTGGTGAATTTCGTATCTTTGATCAAAATTTAATTAAAATTTCATCAGGGACAGGAAAACTGTTGCTTCTTATTTTCAGTCAAGCACAAACCCATAGGAGGACCCTGAATAGTGAGCGGTTATGTGACATTTTTCTCAAAGCTGGTGTTAAAATTTTGGGGAGGCAAGGTACTGGTACGAGCCGACTTCCATTGGGCAGTATGAAAGTGGGCTTTGCATCGAAGATCACATCAGTCACATCCTCTTAGCCATTTCTCCAGCAGTTAGGCTCCCCTGCTGGGTACTGGTGCCTCCGCAGCAGTGTTGAGATGGTTTGTACAACAGAACAAAGCTGGGAAGGAGAGGCTTGTCTGGAGCGTTCCAGCCCTTGCTGGCTTTGCCTTACAGTGTACACTGAAACAAAAACTTTGGCCCTTTGAAACATTTCAGTCAGTATTTTGGCTTGCAACAGGTGAGCCACCTGACTGATGGAGAAGATGAGGCTGGATTTATGTTTAGCTGAGGGCCTTTGAGAGACACCACATCAAGCAGTGCAATTAAAGGTCTAATACTAACGTCAGCAGGTGTGGCCAAGATCTGAACAAAGATGCAAAGTTTGGTTTTGTGCAAGATGCTTCCACATGATGGAGTGATTTTTCATGAAGAAAGACATGATTCTGTAGTTCTTCAAAAAATTATTACTGTCATTTTTTCCCTCCCTCCCCAGATTATTCAGACTATGCTTGTTTTTCAAATTTTTCTCCTAAAGAAACTTTGTTACAAAATCCTATTACCTCCAAACCATAACCATATATTTACACATGACTATAATTCACAGTCTTTTTAAAATAAACTGCTGGTGCTAAAGTAAAGATTAAGAGCATTAAAACTTTTCATTACAAGCCTTTCCACTTTT
Source organism: Gallinago jamesoni (assembly GCA_025769975.1). Taxonomy (NCBI): domain Eukaryota; kingdom Metazoa; phylum Chordata; class Aves; order Charadriiformes; family Scolopacidae; genus Gallinago; species Gallinago jamesoni. The sequence goes on along the minus strand of JAOQGH010000019.1, from coordinate 29,226,977 downwards.
TCAAGTGAAATTGGTGATATTTTTGCATAATGTCAGGCTTACTAAATACAGGGTACAGCTATGAAAATGTAGCTGCTTAAAAGAGGTGTTAGGAAATGACTTTTTGATTATTTTGTTCCTTTTGATCTGTCTTTTGTTTTCAAGGTGGTCCTAGATGTTGGCTGCGGATCAGGAATCCTTTCATTTTTTGCAGTGCAGGCTGGAGCTAGAAAAGTCTATGCAGTTGAAGCCAGTTCAATGGCAAAATATGCAGAGGTAAGTGTTTTTCACCTGGAAAAAAGTGCTAGAAAGTTGTAGAGTAAAAATGTTAAGAGATCTAGAACTGTGCCTTGAAAAGGCTGAAAGCTTCAGTGTGATTTCTCTAAGAAGCTGTATCTCGAATGGGCAACACTTTTTGGAAGTTAATCTTTGAAGGTGTAAGTAAATTAACCATATGTTTGTTGTTTTTGTGAAAAATGGTGAAGAGTCATAACTGTGATTAAAATTTTTACTTTCAGAAGGAAAAAAAATTAAACCAGATGTTGTTTTCATGGGTTCTGTGCAAAAACCTAAGCACCCAATGTGGTATCAGTAACTAAATGCCATAGGAGAAGTCCACTTCCTTAAAAGTGCTAAATAGCAGCAACAGCAAAAATCTGTGGTTTTTTTTTCTCACAGTCTCTACTTATTTAGGTGGACATCAGAATGCGTGGGAGAAGTGTAGGCCTTATCATTATAAATTTTGTCAATCTTGGTCAACTCTAGCTGAGTTTTAATGTGGAAGAAGGTGAAAAGTGGTGAAGTGCAGGAGTTTTCATCCCATACCTAGAGAAAGTTTGCAGTATCTAGTTGTTAATTTTTTCTTTTTGCTTTACTGATCAGCAACATTAGGAGTCCGTAGTTCCTCTAAGTCCACACAGTGAACAATCAGCATTTCAGGGAAAGTTCCTCCTGTATGTCCTGATCCAGAAATCCAGCCTTGCTCTTGGTGAAGGCTGGCTAGCACCAATTGTGAACTGTAACGCTGTGAAGAAAAAACATTACTATTAGAAATGGAGATAATCTGTTTAGGTCTTAAAGAAGAAAAATGTTGATATTAGACATTTTTATTTCTCTCCAGATAGAAGAAATTATTAACATGTAAATTCTTCATATTTTTCATTCCAGCTTAAATACAGCATTCAGTAATCTCCCATATATATATTTCATTGACTTATGTATTGAGGAAAAGTGTTGTGTCACACAATCATTTTCTAATTCTGCCTTATTCATGCTGCTATTGACAAATGTTTCTTATGTGTGTGTTACTTTTGGAATTGTCGAGGATTAGTACTAGCCTAATTTAGGATATATGTACTGAAAGAGCATTTCTATTTTCTTATTATAATTTACATAAATAGAAAGATTCCTTGTAATTAAAGGGATTTTTTTTCTGATGTCTGTCATTTTGTCAGACCTGTCAAAAGCATTAAATATGTTAATATATGGAAGATATCTTTCAGGGGGAAGGGTAGAGGGTTGTTCTTATTTCACATGGATTTTGTAAACAGTTAAGATTTTGTACAATATATGTTTCATGATAAACAGAAGCTTTATTTATGAAAGTATAATAAAAAGAACAAAAGAGAACTTGCTTTTCCTAGTCGTAGTATAATGGGTAGTAGTGAGTATAATGGGAAGTGTTTTTTACGTTTTTGGTGACAGGTTTGGACTTCACTGCAGTTAGAAATAAGCAAGATCACTAGTGAAATGGCACATGCTGCATTTGTATTGTGTCAAATATTGTGTATTTTTTGATGCTATGTAAATGCGAGTAATATATCTGGCAATTTATTGGTAGAGAAATAGCATTAATCCATTGTTTTTAGAAGCTGAATTGCGTTTCTCCTGGGGTGGATGAAATACTAAACTGCTTAAAACTATGATTAATAAAGAGGAGTAAAGAACCTTTGATTGATAAAGAGGAGTAAAGAACCTTAAGCAGCTATAGCTACTGGGGAGTACTGGCTAAAATGTCAGAGTCTTAGTTTGATAATTCATAGATTTTTGGTCATTTCCCTCTCTTTCTACTTCTCCAAATGGGACTCAGTTTTCATATAAAATATAATGGACTTTTACAGTCATAAGTTCTTGTGAAATTACTCATGAACTGTATTGCACATCATCTAATCTATTAGCACAGAATATATTTTAAGAAATTAAGTTTATTGAGTAAAAAGATGCTTAGCCTTAGGTACATTATTTGTGACCTCTTAGTATTCCACAGTGGGATTTCATTTGTATGGTTTATCAAGTATCTGCATTATGAGAAGAGCATTACTTTCTCTCCGTTTCTTCTTTCATTTCTATATGTATTTATTATATTTTTCATTTGTTTCAGGTCTGTCTATGTAATAATGTTACGTGTAAGATTAATGAGTCTTGTTCCTTTTTTAATTTTTTTTTTTCTATTTTAATACAGAACACTTGAAACAAATACAATGAACTGCTCACTGGAGGGAAATTATATTTGAACAATGAAAATCAATGTTGTAATACTTTATACTGAGAGACTTGTTGGGTTTACGGTAAATTCCTCTTTGTGGTTGGAGGTTTACTTTGAAAGAATGATATTAAAAATTTAGCACTACAATACAGTTACTGGCAATCAAATGTCTATTTGAGAGTGTAGAAAACAGTGGTATACTACCTGAAAATTGTGTTGCAGGGAAAATTCATAGCAGCTGTTGCATTAGGAAACATACTGCAACATACAAACATGTTGCTTCATCACTTATTTATTCCAGGTATTTGCTAGAAAATATGTAATGACTGTGTCAGTGTTCTGTGTAGCATTTCTGTTTTATTCCATGGCTTCATTAAGCATTCAGAAAAGCCAGACAGCTTCTTTGTTATGGTTGTCTTTAGGTTTGTTGTAATTCCAGTGAAGCTCATACAAGTTTACATTAGACATGTTTTATTTGCATTTAAGCTACAAATTACAACAGAAGATTAATTCCAAATATATATAATTTTAAAATGCAACTCATCATTACAGTCCAAGGACTGTAATATTTATTCCCTCCTTCAGTATTTTGCTGTTTCATTACACTGAAAAGAGTAGCATCCAAAAGAATTCTGAATTAATATTTTTGTTACCTTTTGCTTATTTTCATGTCAGTCTGATCTGCCTATTGGATAATTCTTTTAACTAACACAGACAATAGTTTCTGAATGGCATCCTGTCCCACAGGCATGACAACTGCACTGCTTAGCTTGGTATGGTCCCCAAAGCTGCTGAGGGTGCACTCAATCCCACCTTCTATGTCATTGATGAAGATATTAAACAGTACTGGTCGTAATATGGACCCCTGAGGGACACCACTTGTCACCAATTTCCATCTAGACATTGAGCCATTGACCACTACCCTCTGGATGCGACCATACAACCAATTCTTCATCCGCTGAACAGTCCACCCATCAAATCTGTATGTCTCCAGTTTAGAGAGAAAGATATTGTGGAAGACTGTGTCAAGGCCTTTCAGAAGTCCAGATAGATGACATCCATAGCTCTTCCTTTGTCCACTGGTTTAGTCACTCCATTATAGAAAACTACTAGGTTGGGTAGGCAAGACTTCCCTTGGTGAAGCTATGCTGGCTGTTTCAAATCACGTCCCTGTCCTCCATATGCCTTATTATAGCTTCCAGGAGAATCTGTTCCATGATCTTCCCAGGCACAGAGGCAAGGCTGACAGTTTGGTAGTTCCTAGGATCTTCCTTTCTAACCTTTTTAAATATGAGGGAAATGTTTCCCTTTTTCCAGTCACCGGGTGCTTCAACTGACTGCCATGTTTTTTCAAATGTCACGGAGAATGGCTTGTCAACTACATCAGCCAATTCCCTCAGGACTCTGGGATGCATCTTATTAGGTCCTATAGACTTATGTTTATTCAGGTTCCTCAGGTAGTCTTCTTTTACAGGGGAAGAACAAGTCTCTGCCTTGCGGTCCATCCACTTGAGAGGTGCAGGAAGAGAGGTTGCCAGTGAAGTAAAGAAATGTGTTAGGTACCCCAGCCTCCTCCTTGTCCACTGTTATCAGTTTACCCCCTCTTCAGGGGGGTATTCTCTCTTTGACCTTCCTTTTCTGGCTGACATACCTGTAGAAGCCCTTATTATTCTTTGAGTTCCTTGGAAAGTTCAGCTCCAGCTGCACCTTGGCCTTCATGACCCCATCCCTGCACAACCAGGCAGCATCCCTATACTCTTCCCAGAATACCTGTCCCTGCTTCCACTGCCTGTGTATTTCTTTCTTTCACTTTAGTTTGACCAGCAGGTCTCCACTCACTCAAGCTGGTCTCTTGCCTTCCTTTTCCGATTTCTTACTCCTGGGGATCGAGAGCTCTATGGAAAGCGTCCTGAAAGATCTGCCAGCTCTGTTCTGTTCCCTTGTCCCTGACAGCAGTTTCCCAGGGGGTCTCATTGACTAACTCCATGAAGAGTTGGAAGTTTGCTTCCCTAAAATTCAGGCTCCTGCCTTTACTCTTTGCCTGACCCTCAGAACTGTGAACTCCACCAGTGCATGATCACTGCAGCTCAGGCTGCCTGCAATCTTGATGTCACCGATTAGCTCACTTGTGCTGGTTACCATAAGGTCCAGTATCACATCCCCTCTGCTAGGGCTTCTGTTACCTGGCTGAAGAAGTTATCCTCAATGCATTCCAGGAGTCTCTGGGGTTGCCTGCAGCTCATCATGCTACTTTTCCAGCAAGTGTCGGGGTGGTTGATGTTCTTCAGCAGGACGAGAACCTGAGAGCACAATGTCTGGTAGGTAGATTAAGAAGGCTTTGTAGCTTTGTATGACCCATGACATTGATTATCAGGATTATCAGGATAATTATGGAACAGTTTTGTGACTCTTTTTGTGTCTCTGTTTCATTGGGTGAGACATCTGCTGTGTCTGGATATAAAACTGCACCTTTCATGAGGAGAGATGTACATGAGAATTTTTTGCTTACCTGTACAGGTTTGGTTTGTATCAAACCAGAGATTGATCCAGAGGTTAGGTTTGATCTGTTTTTTTTGTCAAACAAAGCCTTACTATTTTACAGAAAACTTCTGAGCATTTAATTTTCATGAAAGCTGCATGAAAAAAGATAAGGTAAAATTAGCCAGAATGCCAACATAGGCACATTTGGTGGCAGACTGATGCAACTCATTTGAAGCGAGTGCCTACACCAGACATTAATCTAACTAATGTGTTGTCTTGAGGTATCAATTTTTATCTTCCCTCATGGTAATCTTGCTTTGCTTTCAAAGTCTTCTGAAATCCCAGAGAATCATGAGAGAGAGCAGCTGTTGAAAACAACTTGCTCCTTTCAGTCACTAACAAAATGCTAAAATACTGGGTGGAATTGTTTTTTGTTTGGATTTTTCTTTTTCCTTCACTAAAGCCATGAAATACTGAACAACTTTGGTCTTTTTGTTCAAACACCTTTTGTTGACCATAACTTGGTGATTGCAGGATTTTACGAAATACTGTGTGGGATATGAAAACACAGCCACTCAGATACACCTCCTCTCCTTTTGCCACAGATTTGCTATTCCCAAAGGCACTGAGTCAAAAAGCTGTATTGCCACCACCCTTAGCTGCCTGTTCTTCAGTTGCCAATAAGATACATTTTTAAAGGAACAAAATTTGCTAATATTTAAAAAAAAAGAAGCTCCAATTTAGATTAGTAAAAACAGCAAGCTGTCAAGATGAAGATACACGTTGGGGTTATCAGTAGAAGAGATGAAGAAATAGTTTGTTTAAGGCATATTTTCTCAATGGCATGGCCAACATTCCTGCCCTTAGCAGCAAAGTCGTATTGGTAATGGCAGAAATAAATTTCTATGTTTAGAACCCTCAAGTCATGACAGTGCTGCAGAGGGTGAACTAACTTAATCCTGTCATCAGTTTGAACAAGATGGAGATAGTTGGGACAGAGTTAGTTTATAACTGTTAGCTTATAGCCTTCTCAAAGTGATTTATGTATTTGTTTATTTTTAAATCTCAGGTTTGGACTAATATTTCTGGGAGTAGAAGTTAACAGTGTCTTATGTGCATTTGATAGAATATGCTTGTGTTTTATGTCTGTTGTAAATTATTTCTGTAACTTAAGTAGAATGTTACTCTTGTACAAAAGAGATGCATGGAATTTGTGGGAGACTGTAGCTCTCCCGTATTTGATGTCAATTAATTGATTTTTGCTTCTGTTCATGTAATAATGTGCCACCAATGAGTGTTCATCAATGCATGGTAAATTTCAATTTCAGAAAAATCATCCTTGTGTTTAAAAATAATTTTTAAAAGTTAGATGTTGAAAACTTTCCAAACTTCCTTTTCTTTGCCACCAATCCACATAGATATGAACTATTAATTAACTCTAATTAAACAGCTGTAAAAATCCCCCCAAAAATCTTCCATAAGACAAGTTATCTTCTCCCTGAAATAAATTAGTGTCTTAATCAGTGTCTCAGATATTCATATACAAATACTTGATTAAACTGGCATTCATTGCCTTCTTGACAGTCTCACAGACTGAGATTTTGGCAGATGCGGAATTTCCTTGATTCTTCAGACCACTGTCAGAATGTATTGGTGGGACACTGAGAAGAATTTTGTGTGAATAAGCAGAGGTTTCTGTTCCCTGAGACTCTGCAGCCAAAACCTAAGCTAAATTCCTTTTAAAAAGGCAGTTTCATAAGGCCAAAAGCATGGGGAACTTTAGCTTTCCCAAGCCATAGCTACACTCGAAAAGGAGAGGATTAATACTGACAGTTTTTCTAATAATTTTGTTTGGTTTTGGTGTATCTAAGGGCAAGAAAGCAAATAAACCTTGATGATTTTTTTTTAGAGTTCTGTAATAATAATAATAATGCCGAATAGCAAGAAAAATACTTTTCTATTTGTCTCCATGGTACTATTTCCAGTAAAAGTGAACATTTTCATAATATAAGCATCTCCACTGTGTGTGATAGAAGTATTGGAATATTCTGCTGCCCTCTAGCTAACTATATGAGTTATAGGTCACAGCCTGTGACGGTCTGAAATGATTTAGGATTCTTGCTTTTGTACATCCATGCTGCTCCTGAGCTGTTATTTGACAGTTATTTTTAAATTCAGAATTCACCTGTGAGCAAAATGGAAATTTAATTTCCAAAGTGAAATCACATCCTGTGTCTGCTCACATAGTCTGTGGTCTAAGGAGCTTTTAAAGCAAAATTGGTCAACCTGTTGTTAGAAATTGATACACTTGTCAGTAAGAGAAGCAGCAATATTATTTGCCTAAACTGATAGCATGTTAGCCTACGATGATTTTTGTTTTGTTTAGTAGTTTTATTATCATATTAGCATGCAGTTTATACTGACGGGTTATGGATGAAAATCATTAATTGTATGACTCATTCAAGCATTAATGCAAATCTTTCACACATATGTTGTATTTATTAGGTTAGCTATAAGAAAAGAAGGTGCTGTAATTCCACTGGAGAGTGTTGAGAAGGTATTTACTAGCTAGCATTTCACTTCATTTGAAGGAAGCCAAAGAATTCAAATATTTGATGTAGCACCATAAAATTATTAGGACTTTATGAAGTATTCTGGTCTGTTCTATAAGTTGTTCTGGGCTGGGGTTTTTACTTACTGCTTTAGCTTATTCACATTTCAGTGAATTAGCTAATAACAACATAAGTTTGTCTTTCTCTAGTTAGAATGAATCATGTTTCATCACTGTTACCTAATGACTGATCTGCTTTTAAAAAGGTTTGCTGAAGTAATTAGGCACTTCTATTGATGTTACAATTATACTAGTGCAAGTGGATCTATGAGGGAGTGTTTTCTATTACTTGCTGGATTGTGTGTACTGTTCCTGGTATCTCTGGACATCACCTACTGTGCTGTTGCAAAGGATGCTTCACTTTACAGAATCTCCCCACAGACACCTCAGACTAGTGTGAAATAATTGCTTCTTTGTAAGTCTGTGCCAGAAGAACCCAAATTCTACTTATTATTTAAGCATAAGAGGTTTAGGTACTTCCCCGTATGACGAAGTGCAGTACAGCTAAATAGGACATGCATCTATGTGTAGATATATAGAGGTTTTGAAAAGGTCCTTGTCCTTGAAAAGGTTCTTGTCCTTAATAACTTACTGAATTTGAACATAAAATTTATGTCCATTTCTTCTGTTCATTAAACTCTTTTCTCCGAGGTTCATTTTGCACATAGAAGTCTATAAATCTCCAGTATCCTGTCTCTTAAGTGCTGGACAATTTGAATGTGTTTCTGTGGATATACTGCTATACTTCATTTATGCTTAGAAATTACTCAACACAAACTTTTCAGCTTTTGAGTATCTTCATCATTTCTTGACTATGTAGCTCACTCAAGAAAAGTGTTTTTTAAAATTTGGAGAATTATGAAGACCCATTCTTTGTAGTCTTCTGTATTGAATTAAAATATCCACCATTTCTTCATAGATTCTTTTTTCTTTTACATATTGATTACAGTTACAGCTTACAGGACAACAGTACTTGTGCTGTCACTTGCTGATTCCACACAATGCATTTTTTTGAGTTCTCTCCAGTGAGTCCCAGTCATTAGAAATTTTGATGTAGCAAGGAAAAATATGTTACCTTTATATTTTATTCTGATCAACAGACTGAGGTAGTTGATTTACGTTAGAGGGGGAGGGGGATTAGTACTAATTTAAGACCTCTGATATAAATTCTGCTAATCGAAGGAGTCAACACTTTATGTGTGCTTTTGTTTTTCCTCCAGCTGTTGGTAAGAAGCAACAACCTTTCTCACAAGATCACAGTTCTGTCTGGAAAAGTTGAGGAGATCTCCCTGCCTGAGAGTGTTGATGTGGTAATTTCTGAGCCTATGGGTTATATGCTGTTCAACGAAAGGATGTTGGAAAGTTACCTTCATTCCAAAAAATGGTTGAAATCAAATGGTGAGTGTGTTCCCACAGCTACCTCCCCTGCATAGAGAAAGGAAGACAAAAAAATTCTGAAAGAAGGAAAAAAAAAATCTTTAATTGGTAGTCCAGGACTGTCTAGCTTTATACCCTTGTTGTATCCCTACCACCAAGATCCAGGAGGCCCAGGGGAGTTAATGTAACGAGGTAGCCTCCGTTGCTACTGTACTATGCTCTGACTTCTTGCTGTTTCACAGTGGAAATAGCTTTTGAGTATGCTGCTGTTGCACTGCTGGGTTCTGCTTGTGTTTTCATCTCAACCTGCTGCTATATGCACTATGATTGCATCTCTGTTGCAACATATCACAATAGATGATGGCATACGAGTCTCAGCTGCCAGACAGTGGAATGTAGATGAGAGCAGAATGGTCAAATAGGACAAGTGCTTTTTTTTTCTGGAAAAAACTCTAATATACTGTCTTTGGAAAAACTGTGAAGTTCAAATTGTTTTGACATTCTTCCATTGGGTTTCTCCTAAATACCTTATTCTAATACTTGGATGTTGCCTTTTGAATGACATGTAAGAGATCCATAGCATTCAGTACTCTGTTTTTCATCCCTCACGTGTTTAGAGGAGTTTTGAAGAGAATCTGTAAGCTCCAGGACCTCATCAAAATCTTTGAGAGACAAATCTGAGTATCCAGTTGCTGAATCAAACATCTTTCTACATGAACTGCTGAAAATGAAGTCTCTCTTTATAAGATTTCTTTAGAAGAGACCTTTCTCAAGTAAAATTTATGCAGCAGGGAAGTTTTTGAAGCACAGGTTGAATCTGTGCCTTGATGCAATGAGATAGTGACTTTGTTGTTGAATTGTTTCAAACTTGCAAAGCCCTTTTGGGTACACTTTTTCAGCTCAGCCACTGATTTTAAGTCTCCAGTTTAGATTCTTAGGGAGCAGTTTCAGAGGAGGGCTTCTGCAAACTGATCAGTAGGCAGCTCATTTTCAGTTTTAAATGAGTGAATGCTTTTAAAAATACTTGCCTAACTTTCTGATTTCTCACTTGTATGGTGGGCATGAATCACCTTATGTAGTCATTGGTAAACTTAATGATTGTCTGAGGAGTTAGCTGAAATTAGAATCTCAGAGTCATAGAATGTATTGGGTTGGATCAGACCTTTAAAGGTCATCTAATCCAGCTCCCCTGGAGTAAGCAGGGACATCTTCAACTAGATCAGTTTGCTCAGAGCCTCATCAAGCCTGACCTTGAATGTCTCCAGGGATGGGGCCTCCACCACCTCTCTGTTCTATTGTTTTACCACCCGCATTCTAAAGAACTTCTTCCTAATGTCTAATCTAAACCTACCCTGTTCTAGTTTAAAACCATTGCACCTTGCCCTGTTGCTACATGCCCTTGCAAACAGTCCCTTCCCAGATGTCTTGTAGGCCCCCTTTAGGTATTTGAAGGCTGCTATAAGGTCTCCCCAGAACATTCTCTTCTCCAGGCTGAACAACCCCAACTCTGTGACATTTTGAGTAAGTTGCTACTATTTAGTACCAGTTAGGTTTGGAAAATTTTCGGTCTGAAATTCTCTTCAAACTTGTTAATATTCTCCCCACAGCCAGTTTTAAAAATCATATCTATTTTGTGAGTGGGTGTTCTTTATTTAAATTCCTGTGGACTCTGCCTACATGATATACTTACAAAAGGAAAGCTGTTTCCTTTTCCCTCCCCTGCCTGTCCTCCCCTTCAGTTTTGCATTGTGTTTTATACCAGATTAAAAAAGGGTGAAGAAGCATGCTCAAGTGTAGTTCAAAATGACCAAGCTTTATTTCCTGCTTCCACTGACACATGCACAATAGAATAAAAGGACTTTCATTTAAGCTGCTAAGCACCATCCACAGAAGATAATATAAGGTGATTCCTTGGTTTTCCAGAGCCATTAGAATTCAAGATCCTAATGAAAATGCATTCTTGCAAACTGGTAGATCAGGATTTCATTACTTGATCTGTGACTGATTTGCTGCTTCATGCAAATAAAATTCTGTTTCTCAACATCAGCATCTGTAAAAAAATAAAAGAAAAAACGTATAATATACATTCTTGTGTTTGTAAAATTCTCAGTATTTACTCCGAATTGCTATGAGGCTCCTGCACAAAAGTGTTAAGACTGAAGTGCATATAACTACTTCATTCATTAACAGCAATTCTTCCAAATTTAAATTTAACCAAAACCATACCCAGCAGTTTAAATCAAGTTCAAGCCTGACCTTTAATGCAAATCTTTCACACATATGTTGTATTTATTAGGTTAGCTATAAGAAAAGAAGGTGCTGTAATTCCACTGGAGAGTGTTGAGAAGGTATTTACTAGCTAGCATTTCACTTCATTTGAAGGAAGCCAAAGAATTCAAATATTTGATGTAGCACCATAAAATTATTAGGACTTTATGAAGTATTCTGGTCTGTTCTATAAGTTGTTCTGGGCTGGGTTTTCTACTAACTGCTTTAGCTTATTCACATTTCAGTTATCCATATGTTAACGAAACCAAATGTTAAGATATTGAAAGTCTATGACAATCGCTGCTTCTGAGCTGGTGGTTTCTTGCTAGTGAAGATAATCCTGTAGAGACATCTGTGGGACAAAGGAATCACAGAATATCCTGAGTTGGAAGGTACTCAGGTGAATCATTGACTCCAACATACACCATACAGGGCATGTATTTAAACCATGTATTTACGAGCATTGTGCAAATACTTCTTGAACAATTCCCTTTCTACTTTATATTTTCTTTTATTTACTAGGAATGATGTTCCCAACATACAGTGACATTCATTTGGCTCCTTTTTCTGATGAGCAGCTGTACATGGAACACTACTCCAGAGCCAATTTTTGGTAACGATTTTTTATGTAATTTTATTTTTACCAAAGATTCAGTAAAGGTTAAAAATTAAATCAGTTCTTTGATTCATCATAAACTATCTGTCAACATTGAAAGAGAATGTTTTTATGTTCTCCATGATCACTTCTGCTCTGGCCTACAGTCATACTGTTTATTGTGCAAGTCTCTCAGGAAGTGCTAGAGCTGACTGGGTCTCTTTTTGAAAGAGAAATTGACTCCACAGAGCATCTTTTGTGAGAAAGATAGTTGACTGTGAATCAGGTATTAGTGTTTCTGTTGTTACACCAAAGTGTAGTATGCTGCAGATGATGATCATTGTATTGCGTGAAGCTCCAGGTGCATGAGCATATTCCTTGGGGGTCTTCACAAGCGGTAAGTATTAGTTCCCATGACCTGAACAATTTCCAATTTGGCAATTACTTTCTGTGCACCTGGATTTTGCATGCAGCTTTAACTAGAGGTTGTACTGCTTTTGACTTGGAGTGTCCCACTGCTACTATCCACTGTTGAGCTGTTGCTGTGCTCTGTATAGGAGGAAATATTTACAGCAATATTCTAATGAGGAGAAATTGAGATTATTCCAAAAAAAAAGAGAAGAGAACTTAATCTCTTCTAGCTGGCATGATTTGATTCCAGTGATTGTACATGCATACATTTAATCAGGTGAACTACCTGTCAACCACTGCAAGGCTTTCAGAGAACTGCAACTGCATGTGCCAAGAGTGTTTTTGTCATTGACATTATTATCACAGACTGCAGTAATACTTTGTAATTACGACAGTGGTCAGATTAGTATCTAAGTCGCAGCATACTGCAGTCTTTCCTCCACCCATCTTTGCAAAAGGACGTCCCCCATTTTTGACAGATCTTTTTATTACCTACTCATCTACATTCTCATGAAATTTTTTTTAGGAGAATATTTCAACCAAACTAAGCACGGAAATGTCACTCATTTACCCTTGATTATACTCCTTGAATATCAGGTTCTATTTGATATATTCCTAGACAAAATACTTTGTGTGCATACAATATAATTTATTGCTCTCTTGAGATATCCCCTGAGCAGAAGGCTGTAGTATCAGTCCTCCTATCAGTCCACATAGTTGTAGTTTTGTATGGATGTATGCCCAGGACATTGATTGTGCAAGAGGATTAAATACTCTTGTGGTTACCGAGTGCTCTAAAGACCAACAAATTAATGCTTCTAATGTCTTCAGCCAAATGTGGGATCAAAATGTTCTGAGTGAGAGTGCAGTAGTTCTGCTTCTGCATCACTCTAGGACATTCATGTTCTTATTATTAAAAAGTCTGCATATCCTGATAGATCCAGAGCTATAAAAGTCCTTTTTCAGACAAAGTACTTTCTCAGGGCTTTCTTGGACGTTTGACGTAAGCTGTCAGGAACTCGGTGGTGACAGCCAGTGATTTGCTAAGCTTCAAATTCTGGGTCTCAAGAAATAGCTTTCATTAATTGTCCAGCTTTGCTACTCGGAACAGAAGATGTGTTTTGTGTGTAATAGATCATTTCCTATTTAGCTAAGTCTATATTCTATGTCTTAGAGATTGGAGATGGTTTTGGATCCAGTTGGATGACAGTACTTGAGCAAAAGACTGAAATAAATATCTCGATTTGCAATTTCATCTGGTAAAGGCACCGGGACTTTAAAAACCCCCCAAAATCCTGTGCAAATGATCATTCTGTGTGTTCTAACATCAGATACAGCAGTTAGCATAGCCTGTTTACTGTACAACAGAAAGGCTGCATGTTTCACACATGCTTAAAATTATTGCCTTGGGTCTGTTCTGTTATAAGAATTATGAGACTAAGTATGTTTTGTTTCTCTTCAGGTCATAGATTGGCTTACTGTTTTGCTCCAGAGTTGCATATTAATTTGCATTTACTAGTAATCATTGCTAAGAGTGTGCCAATATATAGTCTACCATAGAAGAGTAGACTGCTCTCTTTGCTGGGGAAAACCTTGCAAAGATAGAAAGATACAAAGCATAAATATACAGCAAGAGGTTAAAAATAGTGTGCATTTTTTCTGTGTTTCTCATCAGTGATAAATAAGGAATTCAATTATACAGTACAGCAAACATATGGAAAAGGGTAAAAGATCTCTTGGCATTAATGATGTCTGCTGATTTCCTCTGTTGTGTTTATTTGAGTTCTTTCCTTAAAGATATCTTCTCAGATATCTTTAAGGCATACAGTCATCTGGGCATCTTCCCTTTATGCAATTAGCACAGAACTAGTAATGGAGAATTTATGAGTTGTATGATGTTGTAACAGTAAGGACAAACATTTAAAGTTTCCCTTTTTAAGTGCTTCTGAAGACTTGGAAGGCTTGACCATGGTTTTGTATCTAGATGACACTTCCATCACAAGGAGCTGACCTTCCTTGCTGTTTCCCCTTTCTACTCCCTTTTTCTTTATGTTATCTTGAAGTAAAGATACCCATTAAACTTTTCAATGACTTGATAAGAGGGTTATATACAGGAGGAAGATTACTGCAAGCATGTATATTTTCATTTCAAATTTCATACTGGAAATAGTCTGAATATACATTAAATGCAAATTTGCATAAATTGGTAAGATAAAAGTTCTATTTTTTTCCCCCTGTTCCGTTGATATAGGATGACCTTTATTTTCTTCCTTAATGTCAAGAAAAAGGAACAGACCTGTAATACAGGTGTCCCCATCACTATTTTGATTTATACAATGTCCACCCCTAACTCTGGAATAGCTCAAGATTACAAACATAGCTTAAGAGTACCTCAGCCCTTCTGCCTATTCTCTGCTTGCTGTGTGTATTCCTCCAGGGGCATAGTGTGAAATGTCTCCGTATGTCCATTTGAGGGGATCATATCACCCCACAGCTGTGGGGAAAGGTAAAGTAAGCTAAGGAGGACTGAAATTTGGTCTCTTGGCAGATGGGAGAAAGGGAAAGAGGAGCCGCATTTCACCTGCTATTTAAAGTTACTATGCCTTGGTCTGGTTGTCATTTTGGAAAACCAGAAAAAAAAAGCATTTTTCCCCTGAACATTTTATATGTTACTGTTTCTAGGTACCAAGAAGGCTTTTATGGGGTCAACCTGTCCAGTCTGCGCAGTGCAGCTGTGGATGAGTTTTTCCGACAACCTATTGTGGTAGGTTTGTATGTCTGGGGGTTATTTTTTGTGGTTCCCCCCTGCCCCATCTCATGCCCTCCACAAAATCCTAGAGGTACAGTAGCCTCCTTGTTTAACGGAGCTCTGTGGCTGTTGAGTAGAGAGCCAGAAAATAACTGCAAGTGTGAACAGAGCTGCTGTCAAAGGTTAACTACCATATGTAATATGTAATATTTGCTATGAATAACAGATGTCTAGAGATATGCACACATTAGGAAGCCACAGCATGTGAACAACTGTCTTCCTAACATGTCACTACCTCAGTCTTTTCAGTCTCATAAAAAAATGACTTGACCTTGATTTTTCCTTTTCTATCTCTGATTGAAAAATTAAAGGAAAAGAGAAAGCAGCCAGGCAAACAGGTTTCTCTATTATGGAACAACCTTTTTTTAATATGTAAATATGCTTATTTTATTGGTAACTTGGACCTAGTACCTGCCATTCTCCTTCTTGCTTTTTAGTAAAAGTCTAGGTGTTACCAAGTTAGAAAGAATGGGGGAAAAATCCCTCTCACCTCTCTGGGGAAAGAACCTAAACAATCCCCACCTGCCACCTCCTGCCCCAGTATAATGCTTCGGTGTGGGTGCAATGAAAAGCTTCACTCTCAGAAATTTGACTGTAACAAACGTTGGCTAACTTTCCGCTAACTGCTTTAAGCAGCAATAGCAGCGTAGCTGCTGTCACGTGGAGACCCTAAAACCTATCCAGAAATCTGGAAGGACCATTAGATTACTGATGGAACCTTCTGTACTCCACTGCTGTTAGTACTTGAAATGGATATGAGAAAACTATCATTTGTATTCATAAATTTCAGCTGTGTCTTTGTCTGTAGCATGGTCATTCTCAGTGCTGACTCTTTGGCTTTCAGTTAGAGAAGGGAAAAGTCTGTAGAACTGAGGTATTGACTTGCATCCTGTCTGATGTACATGTTTTGCTTTGATTTTTTGGCTGAGATTCTTCCTCCCTTGGAGATCAGAAATGTATTGTCCAATAAAAGCCACATTAAATTGTTATTTCTTTTTAAAAATCACATATCTCCTTTGGTTCCTTACTCGGCAGACAGTTCTTAGTTCTTAGATGGGTTCAGTGGAGGGATGTCGCTTTACTTCTGAAAAGGCTTGTGAGCAGGGATAGATTAGGATTAGGATTACTACATGTGATTAAAAAAAAAGAAAAATGAGAGGAAAAGTTTTCATTTGGTAACTGACTACTTGTAACTTTTTTCTAGACAGCAATCTGTATTAAGTAATTTTGCTTTCTATACTTCATAACTTAATTTTCAAGTATTTCCACACTGTCTTAGTTCAGCTTACCCAACTGTGCAATGCAGAAGAGCACATTAAAATGTGTGTGGTTTAAGAAAAAACAAACCAACCCCAAATGATCAATTTACAAGTGATCAATTTCTGGACAAATTCTCTTCTTTCTAGGTTGAATAAAAAAGTCTTTGATAAGTATGTAAGCTGTCAAATATATTAAATCCTGATAATATTGCAAAATCTATGCTAAGAAAATGAAACATTTAAAATAAATTTATAGGGGTGAAGGTTGATTTTTGTCTTGTTCCCCATTTTTTTTAACAGAAAACAATTTTATATGTTGACAAGACAGAATAGTAACAATTGCAACTCTTTTTTTATTTTTTATTTCATCCCCATAGGATACTTTTGATGTGAGAATTCTGATGGCACAGACAGTGAAGTACACCATCAACTTCATGGAAGCTGCTGAGGAAGATTTGCATAGGTCAGCAGACACCAGCAACCTACACTTCATCTTTCATTTTTGTAACTGGCTGTTGATCAATGGTGCTCAAAGACAGAGGGAGCTTTGCTGGTGGCTGTGGAGGAAGGAAGGGTTGGGGCAAAATGATTAGTACACCACTCCTAATGGGCTGGAATGTTCATCTGCATGATGATTTGCCTAGCATTAGCAGAGAAGCCTGTTTGTGCATCTGTGAAACACCAGAGATCAGTTCACAAAGTTTTCCTACTGAAAGGGATAAAACAGGGTCTGGAGGATAGTGTTTACTTCTTAGCATTATATCTTGGGACACATCATTTAATTCAGTTACAAGGCAATTTTTGGTTTTCTGTTCAGACATCCTAAAACACCTTGTCAAATGGTGCCGTCACAAGCTGCCTTGCTGAACTCTTGTGTATCTAAATTTTTAAAACATTTTCTAGTCTAACAGGAATGAGCTGTACTTCTTTACTTCCCTTCAGAGCTCCCTCAAATCTTTAGATGGAAAGTTATATATAAAACAACCTGCCTCCTTTGTGTCCTAGAATGACAGTAGAGAAGCCTCGTGCTCAGTACATCTGTGAAATAAAATGTACAATATGTGATAACTTGAGGGAGTACTTCAAGTCCTTGCAAGACACTGTCACAAGGGTAAAATATCACAGACTGTCTTTGAAGCTCTGAACCCTTGTTGTTTCGACATGACTCACAACTAATTGTATAAATGACATGGTCCAGTGAGAGAGAATTGCTGTAAGAGGGGAGAAGCAGCTGTAGAATTGCTTTCCAGTTTCAGTTGGCTACGGATGACTTCCCGTAGTGGTTCTCAGAACTAATATGTTCATATCTCAATGCTAGTTTTATGATATATTTCTGCAAGAGTGAGTGAGATTTGGGTTCAGCTACACAGCCAGTAACAGTTCTTTAGGAAGGGAACATTTGAGCTTATGCTCAAGCAGGTCAATTTTTCCTTCTTGTTCCAGTAGTAGTTCAAATTTGTGGTGGAACAGTTTCCTATTAAAAACAGTATTTATATTAAACCCAAGTCCTTCAATAGCAATGGAAAATTTTCCACTGGAAAGACAACTCCTGTACTCAGTCTGCAATATTGCCACAAATGATGCAGTAACACTTCTGTCGTGGCATATTTGGTTCCACTATCTAACAAAAAAATACAAAAAACCTAACACCTAGATCCATGCCATTCGTTAATTCTATTGACACAGAAAAAAAGGGCATATCCTTTTAAATATATGGTAAATTGTGACATAAACTGATGAATAAGTATGGAAATTCATAAATTAGTAAAAGGTAGGTTTCTGATGGAATTTCCAGTACTTTTTGGAAATTATTTTGGCAGCATATCGTTTTTTTCTCCTGCAGAGTGGAAATTCCCTTTGTTTTCCAAATGATGCAGTCAGGACTAATCCATGGCCTGGCCTTCTGGTTTGATGTGGCGTTTGTAGGATCAATGTAAGTACTTTTTCCTTCTTTCTAAGAAATACTAACTACAGGGGAAAAAAATTACATCTTTTGTACAGTGTGTGCCAGTACTAGACCTTTATCTGGTGCTGATCTGGTTTGTAATATAATTCCTTTGTATTAAAGAAATAATGCCCTTCCAGATGTACCAAGAAGTATGATAACCTACTGCTAGCAGTATGACTAGATGGTGGTTGATGATCTTGCTCCCCATTGATTGGAGTGCACATTATCTACAATAGATCACATCCAGGAATTGTTGAGGGTCAAAATGCACTGTTCCACACAATGCTGCTTCTTTTTTCTTTTCTTTTTTTTTTTTTTATTATTATTAGAGACCTTTCTGCTTTACATTTTAAGTAAAGCAGCAGCATTTGAACATAAGCTGGATTTTCCCATTTGGGCTGGTCTTGTTTCAGGGCAAATAAAAAGAAAGCAGGCTACAAGTTCCAGCTGACAAAACAGAAATGGAGAATATTTCACCAGGCTTGGGGAAATTTTTCACTGCAGCACCAGGCATTTTTTTCAAAATGGGAACAGTCATCTGGTAAATAGTAAATAGATGAAAATTAGATGAACTTACTCAGGTACTCAAAACATAGATTTCAGCTATCGTATTTAGCTCTTAGATAGGATTTGTTGATTTCTCAGTTAAACTGATCTAGTTTTAGATTAGGTGATTTTTTTTTCAATAAATTGTAAAATGCACTTCTATTGATTTGTGTTGATAAATGCCTTTTATTAGACTTTGAAATGAGGATTGTCAAGAATTCAGAGTAGTATATCCATTAAAAGAAAAAGGACCTACGTGCATTTCTATTTAATAGCTGATAGTAAATCTTTAAAAAGGAAGCAGAAATTACACATCAGTTAAAATGGTACAGAAAATTTCAGTCTTGCAGGAACTGACTGAAATCCTCTGCTGAGAAGGCCTCTATTTTGGAGTAGGCAATTGCTTAATCAGCAGCTCTTTCATGTTTCTACAACTCCGGAAGTTCTTTGTCTTAGAACTTGAAATCTCAGTGGATTGGACTTGTGTTATTACTTGTGTCATCCCTTTCTCTGCACCCACAGCCCCTTTCAATATATTATAGAAATATCTCTTGCAAGTGAAAACTAGGTATAGAACCATCTTGGGGAGTGTTGCTTAAGGATGAAACTACCATTGTGAAGAACCACATTGCCACATTCAGGACAAAACTTCATTTCTTGTAATTTGTTGAAATTGTCTGAGTGGTAAGAGAAGAGGGAAATTTGTATTCTGTATCCTGGCAGTGTGTAAAGAAGAGAAAATAGGAGTCTCAAGAGTCTCTTTGTTTAATCTCCATAATTGGCTTAAGCACAGGGATCTGGTGGTGACAGGCACAGTATAGATGTAGGAGGAAAATGAGGCATAACTTCTTGATTTCCCAAGATAGGGTAAAATCACTCTGCTAGTTTACTTGAAGGCAGTTTAAAGTTTATTATAAGCAGCTGACACCTCACATACATAAAGGTCTAACAACTTAAAATTATTTCCAAAAGGAGAAAACAGGAGAGAAAGCCTAGATAGTTTTTCTTGTTTGTTTTAGGGTAACTGTTTGGTTGTCCACTGCACCGACAGAACCCCTCACTCACTGGTATCAAGTACGCTGCCTTCTTCAGACACCCCTCTTTGCTAAAGAGGGGGAAACTCTCTCAGGGAAAGTCTTACTTGTTGCCAATAAGCGGTAAGTGTAAAAGCTTCCCAGGTAGATTTTGTAGTTTGGTTCTTGTTATAGGTACCCAGGAAACACCAGTTAATTTTGCATATGCTTGTACACACATTTGTTACTTCTGGTACTATTACCAATGTATATGGTATCACTGATACAGTTATGTAGTCTCACAAGGTCAACATAGTGAGACACTGCTCACCAAAAGGTCTCCATGTTCCACTCCAGTTACCTGTGATGTTCCTTCTCACATACCTACTCATTAACCACCTGTCACATCCTGCCTTCCCTCAACCTAGCGCTACTTGCAGCTTTTGTCAGTTTTCCACTCTTCTATCTTTTACACACAGCAGTTTTCTCATTTTCCACACCTTGTTCTGGTAGTGTAACCTCTGGCCATGTCTTTGTCAGCAGCCTAGTTGTTTGCCTGAAGATCCAACATCCCTTGTCTCTCAGCAACTCCTGTGCAGAGAAAGGAGAAGTGGGATCGATCCCAAATCCATTATGTTTTTAATTCTGAAAAAAAATCCGTATGGACACGCTTCCCTGTTTAAGAACAGTGCTCTTCCTGTGTTATTAGTCCTTCCTCTGAGGCTAGTGATGGGAGGTGCTTTTGAAAGGGCATATTTCCTCTCCAGACTTCTCCACTGTTCCCCTGCTGTCAGTCCAATGTTTGGTAACTCCACTGCAATGCTTGGCTTTGAAAACAATCCTCAAGAGATGGGGTCACATGAGTTGCAGCCTGGTTTGCTTATGTGTATGTGTAGTTTTAACAGAAAACAAAGCCTCCTTGATGCAGGAAGATGAATCTTTTTTTTTTTTTCTTTGCTGACAAATCAGGTGATTCCAGTGACATCAAAGCTGTCAGTAATACTTCCAGGGCTCTTTAATCACATCAGCAATAAATACTTGATTTGGAACTTGTCAAATTTCTGCTTAGAAACTCCTCACGGAGAAAATAAGTAGTAACAAATCTTAATATGTCCCTATCGAAAGCAAAATGTATTCGCATTTTAATATAGAAAAGAAACACTGTA
Organism: Gallinago jamesoni; assembly: GCA_025769975.1. NCBI lineage: Eukaryota > Metazoa > Chordata > Aves > Charadriiformes > Scolopacidae > Gallinago > Gallinago jamesoni. The sequence goes on along the minus strand of JAOQGH010000019.1, from coordinate 29,206,029 downwards.
TGCCACGAAGTGTTCACACAGCCACTGCTGTAAATATGTCAATACATATGGCATATCTACAATGGAGCGTAGCTCAGAGACGCCTGAATGGGCGACCTTGCCAGACTGAGAATGAGAAGGACTTTAACTGTGTGTTAGCACTGGGCTAACAAGTCCTGCCACAAAGCTGACCTGCTTTCGGGATACATGTGGCACCCCTGTGTAACCCTGCAGTTGCTGTTCTGTGCAGGAGGAACAGCTTTGGTCAGCTTCAGCATTTTGGTGTGCCCTTGGTTGGCCCCCCTTATTTTTCTGTGCAAGTTCCATTTCTTGCAAAAAGTCCTGTGAAAAAAATCCTTCCTGGCGAAATCCAGGGTTATGAGAAGAGTGAACATAATGCTGTTTGGCAAATTAGATATTTTTGATCACGAAATAATCCTCGGATTGTACTTAGTAATGCTGAAATGTATAGTATTTCTGATGGGGGGGGGGAGGGGAGGAAGACCTTTCACTATTGAATAGTATCAGTGCAAAATTATGATGTTTTTCAGATGCAAACTGTTAAAATTCCTTAAGCGTCTTGTAAACTTTACTTCTTTAGAGATGATTAAGTAATCATGCCCTTTCACTGATACCACAGCAAATAAATTTCCATTGCTTGTTATACTAAGTGGTTATTATTCAGACAGTAACTACACTGCTATTTTTTTCGCTCAAGCCGTTATAGTTCCATTACCTTTTTTTTACACTTCTCTTTCTGATGCAGGCAAAGTTATGATATTCAGATTGTGGCTATAGTGGACCAGACAGGATTTAAATCTGGTAACATTCTTGATCTAAAGAATCCATTTTTTAGGTAAGAAATGCTTTTGACTAAAATATTACCATTGTAGAGTGGTACCATCTTGCATGACAGGAAGCAAAGCACACCTATTGGGGAAGAACAAGTTTCTGACCTCTTACAGTTTATTTTAGTTCTACAAGCACAGGGGCACCATTGTTTTGTATGAGGAGTAGTCACTTACGTAAGAATACTTACATATTCTACCTAGGCTGCGTGACAAAGGAAAAGAAAAAAGCTTTATTTAAGATCTGCAATGATTTAGTGCTGTGATAAAATAGTAGGCATTTACTTATATGAATGAATGTATACTTAAAATCTTTTGCTGTTTCCTGCTGAGTGATGTATAACATTGTGACTTGAGGAATCAGCAATATGCCAAGATGCACTCAGCTAAGTAAATAAATTGATAATACTATTTGACATGAAGAACCAGTCCTCTGTATTAAACATGAGGGGAGGAAAAAAAATCTACCTGCTCCAGTCCGTCCCAACCCAGCAAGGACTTTTGTTAGCTGTTGCTATGGCACCATATTTTGGGAAAAGCTGTAATTTACAGACCAAAACAAGCAGGAGGAAGGAGCCTGAATTCTTCCAAATGGAAAAAAGATTTTTGAGAAAAACAGTCTGGCTGTGTTCTGTTCTTATTCTTATGCTGCATTTGGCATAAAAATCAGCAAATACAGCTGGTGGAATTGATTTTTTCCAGAGGCACACATGGAAAATGCTTCCCTCCTTCATTATGTGTTTTCCATTTTTTATTTTTTGACTCAGACCTATATGACAATTCCACAGTAAACCTATAAAACAAAATATTCAGTGTCTGATGAAAATTAATTTTAATCTGTAAGGTTAATTTTTATCTGTACATCAAATGTGCAACACATTTTGCATTTAGAGTGGGGCCCTTTTGATTAAATTTGTAAAAATGTCATTTTAGTAAAGGCTGTTTGTGGAAGACTTGCAATGACTATAAATAAATCATGTACTAGAAAAGATTAATTTTTTCAGGCTTGACCTGTGACATGGACAGTGTCTACCTTGTTTTGTGTTTTTGATTTGGCTAATACTGGTTTCACATCTAAAAGATTTTTGTGAGGATGATTACAAGTAAGTTTACTAGTCTTCTAAAATCTCTATACTTAGCACCCATTGTGTGCAAGTAACTTTTCAGAGATGATAGAATCTGGTCATTTAGAAGCAAAAGAAGCTTTTGTTAAGAGGTTTTATCTTACATAAAATGTAGAAATTGCTTTCAGAATTCTATCACTCATATGAAATAAAACAGAGGGGAAAACAGTCAAGTTGTGTGTTACATATAGAAAGACATTAGGTTATATGGAGTGGTATTCTAGTTTGAAAATTGAATGTAAAAATGTCACTGTGTGATTTCATGGTTGCTAGCTAATTAACCATACTGAGTTCAATAATTTAGACTGCTCTTCTTTCATACATTTATTCTTAGAGTGCTTGGTTGTGGAATCCTGCCACAATACATTTACCTTATTTAATAAGGTTCCCCTGTGAGCCTCCATTAGTGGGGTTTTTTTTGTTTATTGATCCTTCTCTATTCTGCCCCTGACCTCCTGTAGCAATTACCAGAGCTTTGAAAGAGTTAAAAAAATAAAGGCAAGGAAGTCTTCCCAAAAGAAATAATGCTTACTTATAAACACAAGGAAACTTTCAAAGCCTTCATAAGGTTTTTAAAAATTAACATATAATCCAGGTTTTAAATTGGGACATGCAAATTACTGTGCATGGTGGGACCTTATACCGACACATACAGCCTAGTTCTCTTCACTGCTTCATAGTGTCCCTGATGATACAAATATTTATCTCCGTACAACAGGGATAGATAGTAGGGAAGAGGCAATTCTGGACATTTTTTTCTCATTTAAAACAACTCCATAATAATTCTATATCATAAGGTAAAAATAAAGACTGGACAGGGAAGCTTTTAAATTCTGTGAAGGCAACAGCCTGAGCTGCTGTACATAAAACCAAAAGCAAGCCTCTGCCTTTGTAAAATAACCTACAGTGGACTAGGTAGCATTTTACACTTGCTTGCACAGCTGCAAATCTAGATAAAAACACTTAAAATTTAAATTTGAAATCATGCTGCATGTAATAAATCCAGTAACAGCACAGGGGACTGATTTCCTAGCTTTATTCCAGTGAGACTTATCTGTCATATATTGACTAAATGTTGTGCTTAAAATACTTTCAATTTTATAAAAGTTCTTATTAAATATCAAAAATCTTGAAAAAGTTTTTACTCCAGAGTAAAAGAAAAGCTGTATTAGACTTTATTGTTTGCTCAGTTCAGCTAGTGCTGTAAGCTCTCAAGGAATTGTATATTTTAACTATTTTTTCTTTCATCCATTTTTAGGTATGCCTAGAATGTATTCTAATATGGCATCTGAAAACTTAAGTCAGATTCTCAACAAGCTGAGTAACCAGTGAGACTTCAGTTCTAGTATGCCTACTGGTGCTTGCGTAAAATCAATTTGTAACTGTATATATCTGTAATCGTGTACGAGTCACAAGAGAAGTGGATACTGTAGTTCCATCTCTTTTTTTTTTTAATTGAAATTTAGCCTGCACTCACATTTACAGAAATGGATTGTAGCAGATTCAATTTTATTCCAGAAAGTTCATTTGGTATAGAACAAGAACTGTTTCTCTGTGTTTGTTTTCATTTCTGTTTTACAGTAAGCTCACATTGCTTCACTGGTCTTGTTTTTAATACTCTTACCAATATTTTAGGTTCTTGAACAACACCTACCTCATGTTTATATAAGTAACATATCAAAAGATATTTGACTAATATGTAGTGTCCATGCTTTAAACATTCAGCACTTACTTCAATGCTTGGTGTTAATCTTCTAGCTCACCAGGGCAGTGTGTTAAATACTTCAATTTTCCCTCAACGGACTCATTAATTTGGTTGATTTTGAGACATGAACCTAAAGTCATCTTGCATATACTTTGCAAATGCTCTTAGATTTCTCTGTGCCTATTTGTAGTGTTAACCTTTATAAACTCCCAGCATAATGTGATACAAAACAGTATGGCAAGATATGTGTGACTTTCACTTTTTCAGTAGCTCTGTGAGAAGTATATAGTCAAAGCTACATAAACATGTATTTTTGGCTTGTGTACCTAGCAAATGAGGAGGACTATGGAGTTACAGTTCAGATTTTCATGAGATCTCTCTCCAGACAATGTTATCCATAAAGAGCACATACTGACTCCTATACAATGTGTTTCTGTAGTTCAAAGTAGATGCCTTAGGCTGAATTAATGAGCTGGAATCAAATCAGAAATGCAGAAGTCATTTTCCTACCAAAAACATAACTGAAGTGATACCCCTAGCAAGATACAATCACCCTTTAGCCTTCCACACACTGTTGGAAGGCTGGTTTGAATGAAAAGCCTCTGCAAAACTGACCCTTCTCTCAGGAAGTTACGTGCAGCATTTGATCAAAAGACCCACTAAGGACCCCTGCTGCGAGTAATTACGTAATTAAGTTGTACTTTCAGAGGTTTTTCTCCAAGTCAACAACCACTTGCAGCTATTTAAAGATAGTTTATGTGAGACTCTGAACAGTAGTACCTAAAACTGCAAAACTGGTAACACGAACTTCATGGCTGAGGCAATGAAACCATTGAACTTAGAGTCAGAAAATGATCGCCTTGTTATTTCCAGTAGCATTTAATACAGCAGATGAGAGATTTCTAGTATAAAAATGTAGTTTGCACAATAAAAGACTGGGTTTTTTACACAAATATATATTTAAAAATAGTATTTAATATGGGTTGCTGCCTCAGAATGATAACAGGAAATACTATTCTAAACCTGTACTAGCAGTGTAATGAGATTTCTGATGCGAAGTCTGATGGTTGGGTATCTACCTTTCTTAAATCTAATCTGTACAGAGGTTGGTGCTTTTCCGCTTACATGAGAGAAGCGAAGAAATCCAGGAATGTTCAGATCCAAATAGCAAGCAGCCGTAGTTCAGAGTTTTCTAGAGTTTGGCAGGTTTTCCTCAGCAATTATGAAAGGAGTATACAAAATTTGAATCTGAATTCAGCTTACAGATTTGTAATGTTTCCTATTGACCTGCATGTCTGCCTGGATTTCACACAGTGCTTAGAGATAGGGTTTAGTGATAGTTTTTGTCAGTGTTGATGGTTAGACTAGATGATCTGAAAGATCCCTTCCAACCTAGACAATTCTATGAAGATAATTTCAGTCTCAAACCTATTCTTAAAAGTATCTGTATAACAAATACTTCCATTTTCTCTAAGGAAAAAAGGAAAAATTTTGAATTTCACATGGCATCTTCAATTCTTTCTAAAGAGAAAAGTAAATAAAGGGGAGGAAAAACAGCAGCATCAGAGAGCAGTGTCAGGTTGTATATCTTTATTTAATTCCAGAAAAAAAGGTATATATATCTAATAATTGCATCTTCAATATGTATAGATAAGATTATTGCCTTACATGCTAACAAGTACAAAGAATATTTCACAGTAATTGCTACTCTGAAGTGATCTGGATGATCCAGGACTGGTTTTTGTACTTCTCTCTACTTTGGGAATTAACTTTATTCCAGATTGTATGCTAAAACCGAAGAGAAGATTGCCATTGTCTACTGTAGCATTTGCAGTCTGAAATACAGTCCTGTGACTGTCTCACTTCCTTATCATTTAACATTTTCTCTTTCCTGCTTTGGGGCACTGGTAATTTTGAAGTATACAGGAGACTGCCTTCAAGAACTACAAAGTATTGTTTTCACCTTACATGACTTTCTGGGTATAAATATGAAAAAATATTTGTAAAATATTTTTGAAACAACATGCCAATGAAAACCTTTTATTGATACAAATGCTGGTGTTTTGTTTTGATTTTTTATAAAGGCAACACTAATGAATATTCCAGAATGGAGGGAAACTAAAGTAATACTGTGGGGTTGCTGGAGCGAGCAATAATGATGTAGTTTTACAGTGTAAGACTCTTGAACGGATATGACCACATTACAAAATGTAGTGTTTCCTCATTTATAAAGAGGCTATATTAATTCTGTTAAAAAATGACACATTGACTTGCATCCCACAGACTCAAAAAACACAATGGGAAAGATACTGAATATCGTATTAAGGAGCTGTAAGGTTTCATGCTTTGTTGGATCCATGGTCATTTAGAGGGTTTATCTTCAAGAAATGATAGCAGTTAGAAATGCTTTTAGCAGCTTATTTTTCAACAATTGCATATGGTTATTTTCTTTTACCTTCACCCCAGAGAGATGCATTTAAAGTTCTGTAAGCAGTCATATAAAATAGCCATTCACAATAAATTGCATTTTCAGTAGTAATGACTTTCATTTTGAATGTCTAGCTATGTGAGTTCTCCCATCTGAACTGACGATTAGAATAGTCTGCCCTGAGGAATAGTATAGGAATTCAATGTGGTTACTATTATTCTGGTGGTTGTTAAGAGAAGTAGTGATTTACTGCATATTGTGTGCACTAGACCCACAGAATCTTTGTGATAATACTTTTTATAATACTTATGACAACTATGACATCCAAAAGCAATCTGGATCTAAGCGCAGTGAAACACATTTGAATTAGTGTTAATTTGCTTAGCTAAGTTTCTATAGTTTCTGCTGTTTTCTCAAGATGCAACAAAGAAAAAAAAAGGGTGGGCAGGGAGAAAGGCATTTAGAGTTTGGAAGAGAAACCTCCAGACAAGTATGCATTTTATTCTTCCGTAAGCCTTGGCTTGTAGTATACAGGTTTTCACTCTTCATGATTAGATAACACATACATTTACAACTGATCCACGTTGAGAGCTAAAACTGGGAAAAGCTATGCTGTCAAGATGGAGCTGAAAAGTCAGTAGAAGAGAGGACAGCAGTTCAATAGGAGACTGCAGAAAAAAACAATTTCTTGCTGGAAGCAAGAGGATATCAATTAACTGTTCAGGTTCAGCTCACCAGGTTTGACCCACATTGATTTTAATGATATTCAAATGCACATACTTACAGAAGAAACTAATGTAATGTGAAGAAAACCAAAGACAAATTAGTGGGAAGTATAAAAATGTCTTTCTCGAAGTGGCTGCCCTTCCCAGGGTTGGCCAGTTGTCAGGCATGTCATCTTGCAGCATTGAACTGAGACTTCAGCATGATTTTTCTGGGACTTCAGCATGATTTTTCTGGGACTTCAGCCTAATTTACTGGAGGCTTCAGATTTCCTTAGCTAACTGGTCAGTCAGTAGTCAGATATCCAGTGGACCATGATTCAAAACTACTGTGAACAAAGCACTGCTCAATAGCACCGGAATTTACAATAATAAATCTTATATTTAATGGCCTCTGAACAACAGCCAGCGTTCAGTTTTCACTTCAAATCACCTTTCATTTGAATTTGGTCTACAATGAACATTTTTGAGTCTCTGTGAAGAAAACCCAAGCAATTTTTAATCTAACACTTCAGTAACTAACACTTCTTTACTGGTGGAAGGGGAAGCAGAAACTTGTTTTTACTTTTATGGCTGGTTTTCTACACAGACAACACGCTAAACAGCTAACATGACAGAGATCCCCAAATGTACATTAATCCACTGTACATGTACACTCATAAAAGCAGTAATAAAAGGGGATGGTACCACAGAATATGAAACACACTTGAGTCAGAAAATAGCACAATTCAGGAAACACCACTTAACTCTACATGGTACTTTCTTTAAAATAAATCATTCCAACAGAACAAATTTTCCCTTGCTAACTTATGAGATAATGGGTAAATGCATACTGAAAGTAGGAACATGGATCCAGTTTTGCTAGAACACAGGTGGACCCGTAGATCAAAGAGCACCCATGATCTTTAGATGGAAAACAGTGCAAGAGAAAAGGCCAGTGTTCACTCACAACATTCAACTATAATGCTGGATTTCACAGGATCTCAGAAATTTTCCTGGGACACTGATGTGCAGTTGTCACACAGATGAAACTTCTAGCAGGTACACTTAATTAGAAACAACAGCAAATAAGCAATATCAAGATGCACAGGAAGCCTGCCCCCTATTTTTTCTGGCTAAAGTAATTTTATTCTGTCACTTCTACCAGCTCTCTCTACTTTGGAAAATGACTAGAAGTTGAATACTCTCTCAAACAGTCCAAGTGGGGAAATGAAACAACATAACTGCAAATATTTTGTGGTTCTCAAGTAAGGAGATATCCTGGAATAACATGCTGTAATTGCTATTAAGAATTCAGCATTTCTTTACAGTTGCATCTCACCGTCTTTTCCAACTCAGTTTTTAACAAATATTCCACTGAATTCTGCATTGGTCAGGAAGTTAAAAATCATAATCTAAGAAGCTTGCAGGCAGCTATAGGCGAAAGTGAAATAGGGAGTCGGTAGTGGGGGACAGTGAAATATCTGTGGCTCCGCATCCTCCTTGGCTACTGTGTAGTTCAGGAAATGGATGGTCACTAATAAAAACATGATGTGCTGTCACCACCCTTTCCAGCTCCAGCATGGCAGCAGGAGCAACTGGCCTATCCATTGCTCATCACTCAGGAGTGACGAGTTCCAGACTGTCTTTAGATCAAAGCAGCAGAGAGCACTCCACACTGTTGCAGGATTCACAATTGCCTTAATACTAAGTCCAGATCTATTGTGTCACAGAGCCGAATTTTTCTTTTTTATGTGAAAATGGCTAGATAAATGTGCTATTAACACAGGCGTGAATAAAAACCAGCCCTTTGGCTAGGACAGGTAAGCATACATATTGTCACACTTTCATGAATTTTTATGTAAGATGTGAGACATGCCATTTTAAAACTCCCTGTTTTATTTATCACAGCTCATATTCCTTCAAAGTCTGCTAAAAAATAAAGTGGCATTCAGCACTACTGAATTCACCATAGCTCTCCTCGAGCTGGAAAGCCAATGGCATAAAAGTGCCACATCAGGGACAGGCCACAAGAGTGAGTATGCTAGCACTGCTTTTGGTACTACTATAGCAAATATATTCCACAGACACGTCAGAATGGAGGTGGTTGCACTGTGTGAAAAAAGAAAAAGCTGTAGACACTTCATAATGACAACACCCAGCCTGTGACTATTCAGTGAAACATGCTTCTTGCTCTTCACATTCTTACTACTCATTTTTGCTGTCCAAAAAGCGTGATCCTTCTTTGTGTTTAAAACGCCTGTTGTAGAACCACATTTTCACATTTTCACAGAATCACAGAATCTTAGTGGTTGGAAGGGACCTTTGAGATCATCGAGTCCAACCACATTAAAAAAA
>JAOQGH010000019.1:29166929-29196786 GCA_025769975.1 Gallinago jamesoni | reverse complement strand
CCTGGGCCTTTAGGATTTCCCTCTTGAAGAGCATCCAGCCTTCCTGGGCTCCTTTGCCTCTCAGGACTACCTCCCACAGGAGGGTATCCAAAAACATGTTTGGGATACCAAGTTGGAAACCTTATGCTGAAGGAGTATGACACATTTTAGAAGAACCTGAATCTTGAGATGAGGTTTTCACTTGAGAGACAGACTGGTAATACTGAATGTCAACATTACATGTCTTATTCACAAATTACAAATTCACTTTTCTGAGGTTTTATCTTCTGATTTCTTTAATAATTTTTACCTCCATGGAATCAAAACAATGTCCAGAAGGCAGATAAAACAGATATAAAAAACAGACATTAAAACATCTGTGCTGATACATGAGTCTGAATACACTTGAGAATATCCTGGAAATGTCACTAGGTCAAGAACTATCTTCTATATTTACAGCCTGTTTAAGGTACCTGAAGATCTTTAAGGAACTTTTAATTTTTTACGAAACAGATTCTAGAACCTGTAAGCTGACTTGAAATCTCTGGCTGACATTCAAAATTTTAATTGGTTTATTCTCTGAGAGATGTTTGCATAATAGAAACCAAGCTGAAAATAGCAGTATCTTTTCTAATGTCTTCATTGACCATGGTATTAATTCTTGAAAATTCTTGAACAGAAACCACCAAAAAAATGGAAAATGTAATTAGTACAGAGACTAGACTTATGTCAACTATCTACAGAGGTTCCTCCAAACACTGAAACAAAACAACTGGGAGCATGCAAACTTGTGATATTATGCTCCTTGACTTAAGCCAAGCTTCAAAATACACCTTCCCCTGTCCCCTTTAAAACATGCAATTTTTACATAATTTTGACAGGCATGATGTTAAGATTTTAAGCAGTGGGAAAACTAAACATCATGATCCTGCCTATGTCTGTTCTGTTTTGCAAGTCCCTGCCAAGTGCTTTCCTGGAGACAAATAAATAAAAAAGGACTATCACCAGCCGTATTGAAGAAAAAGCCCTACTCTACTAAATAATTTCTCTCTACACCACCTCTTTAGTCATATATACTATGGGTGGTATTACAGAAGTATTTACTATGCTCTGACTTCCTATTATAGCTACTGTCATCACACAAGTGTAATAATTACCACATTTATGAATATGGATCCACTTTCCATTCAGAAGTAATAGAATCATAGAATCATCCATGGAAGGGACCTTCAAGAGCATCTAGTCCAACCACCAACCTAACTCTGGCAAAAAGACATCACTAAAACATGTACCCCAGCACCATGTCAACCCATCTTTTGAACACCTCTAGGGATGGTGCCTCAACCACTTCCCTGGGCAGCCCATTCCAATGCCTGACAACCCTTTCAGTGTAAAAATTTTTCCAAATATCCAACCTGAACCTTCCCTAGCGCAACTTTGAGGCCATTTCCTCTAGTCCTGTCGCCTGTGACGTGGGATTTAAAACACCCGAAAATAAAAAAAAATACGTGAACTCATCACGTCTGCACGGTTTTGAAGTAATGGCTCCACCTGGCGTTCTCCAGAATCATCGCTACTTAATCTATGCATTACCTTGTTTTTAAACCAGGGTCCTTTTTACGCCGGGCACAGGGCAAGCCGCGCTCGAAAAGATGGCGGCAGGCCTGCAGGCCTAGCTGCGCGGCCGACCCAGGCAGGGGCGTGTACAAGGGAAAGACAGGAACAGGGGGAAGAGAACGGCGCCCTTCCTCACAGCGGCCCGCCCAGAGTACGCCTACACAAACGGGAGCTGCTACGGAGGATCCCGAGGTGTACATAGAGGCGACCCGGCCGCGGATAAGGTCCAGAGAAGGGATGCTGGGGGAAAAGCGCGTTCCCTTCCGCGCGGCGCTTTACGGCAGGCTGCTTCGTTACTGTCGCGCAGCAGTGGCCAGGCCGGCCAATGGGGAGCCGTGCCCGCCGGAGGGTGCCGCAAAGCGTGGGCGAGGGCGGCACGTGTGAGCCGAGTGGCAGGGCCTGTGGTGAGTAGTGGAGGTGGCGGGGGGTTTGTCGCGGAGCACCCCTATCTCCCGGCCTTTCGCGCCCGCATGCGGCCTCTCGGGTGCTGTCGCTGTGCCTGGTGAGACAGGGGAGCCCTGCGGAGCGGGGTCGGGGCCAGGCCCGCGGCCTCGGCCGCCCAGGCCCGGTGATCCGCGGGCTTGCCTAGCTGAGCCACCGTGCCGACCGGCCTGTGAGTGACCTTTTCTGGTCCACCTAGGGATGAGCGGCCGCCGCTGAGAAGGGTTTGACTCCGTCAAGCCCCTTAACCTGTGTTCATGGAAGCATAGGCTGTCTTTTCCTCACGTCATGAGCAAGGGAGCCACGGTGGTCCAGTAATACTGTGTCTTCCTGCATTTGCAGTGCTGCCACAATGGAAGCCAAGAGTAAGAAGAAGTTTGTTGGGAAGAGTGGAAAAGCACTTCGTGGAAAAGTGCAACATGGGAAAAGGAAATTTAAAAAAGGTAATAAAGCAAAGGCTCCTTAATAGGAATTGTGGCTGAGAGGTTCTTATTGTGTATAGGACTTCATTTTTTATCTTGGTAAATTTATGTCATAGACAGGTGAAGACCAGTGGATGTTGTTTACATGGGCTACAGTAAGGCTTTTGACAGTGTCTCCTATGTGATCCTTGCAAAGGTGCTGATGAATTATCAACGTGATAAAGGGTCTGGAGTATCTCTTACATGAGGAGTCTGAGAGAGCTGGGACAGCTCTCAATGTGACGAAGAGCAGGCTCAGGGGGGATCTTGTCAATATGTACAAATGCATGAAAGGAGGGTACAAAGACAGAGGCAGGCTCTTTTCAGTGGTGCTGAAATGAGGCGGTGGACACAAAATGAAACACAGGAGGTTCCCTGTGAGCATCAGGAAAGACTTTGTTTATTGTGAGGGTGACCGAGCACTGGCCCAGATTGTCCAGGGAGATACTGGAGTCTCTAACCTTGGAGATAGTCAGAAGCCACCTGAACATGTTCCTGGGCAACCAGCTTTTGGGTGGTCCTGTGTGAGCAGGAGCAGAGGACCAGATGACATCCAGATGTGCCTTTAAACCTCAGTCATTCTATTTCTATCTTCCATTCAAAACTATAGTAATTATGATCAAATAAAGCATTTTAGCTTCAATTTTTCCAGGTTAAATAGATTGCATAGCAAGCCCTTCAGGTCTATTTGATTGACCTAAAATACTCTTTTAATTACAAATTTGAAGTTGATAACTTTTTGATTCTAGACTTATTTCCCACATTAAGAAGAAGTTTATTTGAGAGTTGAAACTACAGTGTGTGAAGTGCTGTGGGTTAGAATTAAGAAGATACCTGTTAGTGTTTGCTGTTTTCTTATGATGTCAAAATAGCTCAGACCATACTATGAAGAGATGATTTGGAGATTAGTGACTTTGATGTCACTGGTGGTAAAATTCTTAATTTGAAATAATAATTTTTATAGCTGGGCCATGACACTATTGCCTGGAAAATTAAGGTAAAACTTCCCTGGAACTGCAATAAAAACACTGGCTTTGACAAGTGTGTAAGAGTTATTGTTATATATATAGTTGTTACTGCAAAGTATTTTAATTCTTGTTACAGTAATAATTTGTTATTTGAAACAACATTAGCTCTAGGATAACATTTTAATTTTTGTTTTCTTGGTTGATAGATTCAGGTCCACCAAACAAACTTCTTAACAAAGGAGATGAGGAGGGAAAACCTAAATCCATTTCCAAGAAATTTGTGAAAGCACAGTTAGGACCTGGAAAAGGGAGCGTCAAACAATTCAAGAATAAACAGCAACCTGAAAAGTTTGCGAAAAAGAGGAAGCTTCAGGAAGGTGAACAGGGAGGTGAGCAGCTTTTTAAGCCTGAGTATCAATGGTAACTAGGTTTTGGGAACATTGTTCATCTAGGTCTTTCTCTTTTCCTCTACCTTGTTATCACCTTTCCAGATTGGCTGAATGACTCCCAGGTTTACTTCGTGTTTAGTTTTTGCTCTGGAAGAATTTACTTCACCTCAGTCCAAATTTATGAGAATCAACAGTTACAAATTTTCTTGGAAGTCAAAAGTAAAGATGCAGTAGGAAATTTAAATAATTGATATACCGTCATAAAGCTACGATTTTTTTAATGACAGGAATAAATGGCTATCTTGAAACTGACTGTTTTCAGACAAATTTGGAAAATACAGAGTTTTTCATAGACAGTTTTGGAAATTTAATCCCTTGTTCTAAAAATACTAGCTTTAATATTTGGAACACACAAATTAATGAAACAAAGTTGATTATCCTTTATATAATTTTTTTCTGTGGCCCTAACTACCTACATATCTCTTTTCGAAAAAAAAAAAAAAAGCCTAAACTAAAAACACCAAACCAACAACATCAAAAAGCACCCCAAAAAAATTATCCTAACAAGTCATCATCTGTGTTAGCACTGCTTTTTACATTTTGCACCTTATCATAGAATGAATGGTTAGAGTTGGAAGGGACTTCCAAAAGGAAGGGTTGTCTAGTTTCAACCCCTCTGCCATAGTTTTATCACTGTTTAAATGGATTTCTTTTTTAACTTCATTTCTGGCACATGAGAGCTTCATGTTCCTTCCTCTGCTATGAGCAAAGTTCTGCTGTGACAGGTCAACAGCACTGTAGAATGAGAAGTGGAATCTTACACATGAGAATCTGAAGTTCTGCAGAAAAATGTTAGTTGTTTGAAGGACAGTAGAAGGTGTTGAGTATTCTATTGTTGCTCTTGCTGCATGTTTGTAGAGTGGCTTGGAGTATACACTAGATGCCTGGAAACTTAATAGCAAGAGAATGTTCATGTTAAGCTGCTTTAAATATATAAAATGTATTTATTTTTGTCTTTAGGATCAGATTCTAAGAAGCCAAAGTGGAATGACTTCAAAAAAAAAAGAAAGGAGTTAAAGCAAACTAGACAACATAATGATAAAAGTAATTATGACATAATTGTAAAATCAAAGCAAATATGGGAAACTGTGAGAAGGTAATAATGATAGTATTTTTTTTTCTTTCATTCAGTTGGCTTTTAGTCATAACTTGCAAGAAGACTGTTTTTTCTCTTTTAATTGTATAAAACTATTTTCACAGTGAAGCTCTATGGGTGAATAACATTACGTGCAATTCTTTAGATAGTTCAAGCAGAGTGTGGTGACCCATGGTGCTAGAAATGTCTGAATTGAGCTCACTTGTGTTTTAGGCTGAAATTTTGAGTAAATGCTTAGGGAGTTGTCTTATCTTTTGAATCCGGAAGCACAGAGGATGTACTAATTCAGCCTAATTTTGCAGTGGGATCACTGCATGAGTGTTTTTGTGGAGGTTTGTATATCCTCTCTGGGAAGATAGGATTCTAGAACTGGTGCCCCTCTTCAGAAGGAGGAGTTAATTTTAACTTGGTCTAAGTGTCTGTGCTTTTGCTGTTAGATGCTTACAGATCTTTGCATCTGTAAACAAATCTTGATGCAGATTTGAGTTTGTTCCTTTTAATAGTACTGTTACTGAGAAAATAACTCTGAAGTGTGGAAATCCAGTTTGGTTTCTAGGAACTGGAACTGCTTAATTACGTCTATATTCAGGTTTAATGAATGACAATGTAAATTTGGATTAGGAGGAGCTAACAATTTTATCTTGTACTGTCTTGCTGCTTAATTTGTAGATATAAGTGAAACATACTACAAAAAAGTTGCTTCCTCAATTCAGATTGTTTTACTTTTTTTTTGTTTGTAGGAAGAAATGCACTAAGGAGATACGAGAAAAGCTAATGAATGAACTGCAGAAGCTTCTTCATGGAAAAATTAAAAGTGTAAGAAAAACTAATGCCGTGGTGCACAAATTCACAAAAACTTCTTTAAAGAATGATGAAATATAAATTAATTTTTAATTATATAGTCCTAACCTGTTCTTCCAAAACCTACAGGGAATTTTTCTTAAGCTGTAAGTAAAAAAGAACTAAAATGGGCTTGAGAGGCTGCATTTGGCACCTGGATTCCAGGACTGTAGTCATGGAATGCTCTGTCGATCAGTTGGCTATTATGAGACTGTGTCTGTTTTGCTAATTAGCTTCAATCCAATGAAATTCTGTGTTAAAATTGGCACTTTACCGCTTTGTTTTGGAGGAGTTAATGTCCTGATGCTTAACTATGCTGAACAGTCTTGATGCTTAGTTCTTGAAATGTATAAAATTGCAATGAAATACATGTTGGATTTTAAAGTGATGGTATTCCATGCCGAAGTGGAAGTGTATATTGTCACACTCACTCTGAAATTGCAAAAAAACATGAGAGAACAAGATAGCGTTTCCTGGTTCTCCTCCAGTATTAAAATCATGATGCATGTCCTGAATTGTCAGCAATTGCAAGCATTGTCTATATCCTGTTCAATATAGTACTAATAAAGCGGTAAAAAACCTTAAAGCTTCATTTGCTAAAACAGTTAACTACTTTTATACTTGGCATTACATGCTACATGTGATATAAAACTATACCAGAGAGCAAATACATTAAAATATATTTGGTGCATGATGCTATTTGAACAGCCCAGGATAATTAAATGTCTCTGTCCTGTAGCTGGCGTTTGCACATGATTCAACTCGAGTGATCCAGTGCTTTATTCAGTATGGTAATGAGAAGCAAAGGCAAGAGACATTTGAAGAATTGAAAGGTACTTTCTTACCATTTACATTTTATCTATATGCTTCTTGTTGTATTGTTGTTAGGATGCATTAAACCAAGCCATATTATTTTCCTCTTGAATATTTTTAACTTTCTGTTGAAATGATGCATCTTTCGTAAAACTTTATTTAAATAATGACTTTTTGATTGATAGATTTAATGTTGTGAAAAATCAAACCAGCTGAATGTTTTTTCCCTTCTTTTAGATAGCCTGGTAGAGTTGAGCAAGTCAAAGTATTCCAGAAATATTGTGAAGAAGTTTCTTATGTATGGGTGAGTATGAAGTGCATTTACTTAGCTGTGTTGCATTGTTTCATTTCCAGTATGAATACTGCTCTTAATCTAAAGTGCATCATGAATAAAAAAATATGTCCCTGGAAACATATTTATAATACTGACAAGATAGGAGAGTGTCTGGTATTGCTAACAGCAGTTTTCCTTTTCTAAAAAGTGAAGCTAAAGCTGTACACATCAAGGAAAACATATGCCAAAAAAAGAAGCTCAAATATATGCTCAAAGTTGATCTTTGCCTTATACAAAAAAAATGGCTTTTTAACATTTTCTTGGTCTAGTGATTTGGGAAAGCATCCTTTATTCTGTAGAGTGTATCCACTGGATAATTTTCTTTCCCTGAAAAGGTACCATGATTTCTCCAGGGTCCTGGCTTTCTTTCTGTATTTTCATAAATGCCATGAGGCATTTCCAGGTTTCTGTGCTAAAACTTGCTTCCTAAATGTGCTTCCGAAGATAAAACTATTGGTAGGTCAGCTTATCCCTAAAGCTTTAACTCTTGCTACCTGTCTTCCCCTGTGAAACAGGACAAAGCCACAAGTTGCAGAAATAATAAAAAGTTTCAAAGGCCATGTGAAAAAAATGCTCCGTCATGCTGAAGCATCTGCTGTAGTGGAATATGCATATAATGACAAAGCCATTCTGGAGCAGAGGAATATGCTGACAGAAGAACTATATGGGAACACGTTCCAGGTTTACAAGGTGATGTTTCAATAATTTCTATCTAAGGTATTTTAGCATCCAAGGTATTGTACTAGTAATACCTTGCCTATCATACCTACTATTTCTTTTGATTAAATTCTTTTCTGTCAGCTGTCCAAACTTAGTTTTGTTTAGCATGTTTAAATGTTACAATTACTTGCACATTTCTATCCTAGATTAAATTGTTGTGATTCTTCAGTTTGAACTATGTACAATATCTTATATTGATGTATGAGCTTGCTCTGCTTACCAAAAACAGTCTAATATCATATGATTGCAGTTACCATAGTGTCTAGCATGAAGTGGTCATCCTAGCTGAGATGAGATACAGGCTTTGTTCTACATTAGTGCTCTAAGTGGCTTTTGGGTCAAAACTACCTTAGGCCTTATGAGACCAGAGTGTGGCCATGATGTGCCTGTTTCTGTTTACAGTGGGCCTTTTAGGCTTAGTTTTTGGCTTTGTTTTCTTTTCCCGTGGATGCTATAGCACTTGAGTCCAAACTGTATTGAAACCATTTAGATGTAGATCCTCATCAGACAGTGGGAACCTTTTTAAAAAGTAAAACCTTCTTTCTTTTGGCTTCTGTTTCTCCTTCTTTCTAGGTGATGATTTGGAAAGTTGGTTTCCATTAGAGGCACAAATAGTTTTTAAGTTGTATTTTCTACAAAGTACAAAACTGTTCTACGCAATTATTAACTACGCTAAAGTGTCTTTTGCACCCCGGTGTAAAACACAGCACATCTTTCTTTACCCAAGGTTTGTGTTAAAATTGTATTAGAAAGTAACAGCTTGCTTCTGAACTGTATTGCTGTTTTTTCTTTATGGGTTATTATAATTTTTAGTATGGCATTTTGCAGCACTGTAATAGAAAGTCATGTTTGCTGTGTTTGTGGGCTGTTATTTGTACGGGGTGTAAAACATCATGTGAAATCAAGTGCAGCGCTAGCATCCATCATTCTAGCATTCTTAGCATGAATCCTTCAAGTAGTCTTACACTGTGGTGCCAACCTGACACTCAACAGTATGTGGGCTTAGAAGAAGTTATGTTGTAATCATTTATAAGACATGGAGTTCCTTGGAGTTTTGAAATGTCTGGTGGTTCACTTTTCTCCCTCCTGCCTCCAACTCTTCAACCACTTCCCCACCCGGCAAGGATGGTTAGAAATACATTTCTTATAATTTTGTGTCTAGTCAGACTGTTCTTCTAATAACAGATTCTTTTACAAGAATTACCAGTGTAATTGTTTAGGTGAGATACCAGCAAGTATTTCTTTATTTTAGGTATATGGTATATATTCCTTCTCTCTGCTGGTCTTCAACTGGAATTCCTTAGGCCTTGGTTAACTTCTCAGTTCATTGACTTGTTGCTGTGTTTCCCCCGGACATGCATACTGTCATGCAGGTTTTCTTCTTAGCACAGGAATCCCTTAACACAATGCCAGATGTGTGTATTTTACCTCATAACTGACAGTCTCATGAAGAGCTGACCATAATTGACAAAAAGCAGTTCATACCATAAAAGTAGCTTTTGTTTGCTAGTAATGAACATTTGGTTTGTAGAAACTTACGTATACAGTTTTTGACATACCCAAAGTAGTTAAGCTTTTTATTTTGAAAATCGTAAAAACTGTTAGTTTTGTAGAAATTTCGTTTTGTTGGTGATATTGTTCATGAATTTTGATTGAAAAGGGACTAAAGAGTATAATTTTCTATTAATTCCCAATATTTACTGTAACAATTAAACCTCTGTGTGTTTGTTTCAGACACCAGTTGTCCCAACGCTGGATAAAGTGTTAGAAGCTCAACCTGAAAAGCGAGAGGCCATCTTGGATGAAATGAAACAGATTCTTACACCAATGGCACAAAAGTAAGGACAAAAATTGATTTTTAAGGTGTGACAATCTATCGTGAACCATTTTTTCTGTCATACAAACAGACAGTGATATTAATACTCTTTTAATCTACAACTTTGATGTGTTCTATAATAACTATGGTTTTGTCCGAAGTGTTTTAATGAATATCTTATCTTAGTTTTGAACTCCACTTCTATGAACTAAAGTGTTCCCTGCTATAAACTAAAGTGACCCCAGTCAAATACCACAGTCGGGTGTGTCTCCATAACACGTTATTGATTAAGCTTCTCCAGTGGTATTTAGGAAAAAATATTTTGCTAGGTTTTAGAATTTGTAAGTTTTGGTAGAATTTTCCACATACTGTAAACGCTAAACATCTAATCCAGAATGACTATGTGTTTTCTGCCACACTGCCTAAATTATTTTTTTTTTAAACTAGAAATGAAATATTGCTAGCTTATGTTAAAACCATTGCTTGTGGGACAATTTTGCTTATTTTCCTTTTCCCAAATACAGAGAGGCCGTGATAAAGCACTCACTGGTGCATAAAGTATTTTTGGACTTTTTCACTCACGCTCTTCCAAAACAAAGATCAGTAAGTATGTTTTTGGGTTTTTGTCATCTTTTGCCTTTCAGTGGAATGTTCTTAATCGTGTTGCGAAAGTGTCGTAAGGTAACTAAACAAAAATACACATATTACATTTATAGTTTTACACATCTGGTGGTTCTGGGTAGATTGTTGAGGAATAGTGTTGAATGGACATTTACAGTCACAGTGAACTTTCACACTAAAACAATAGTATTTGTGATTTTTGAATTAAAAAAAACAAAAAAACAACCGGCAACCTAATGGAATGATTTTGATGTTTTTTCTCTCCATGCTAAATGGTCCTCAATAGCTGAAGAGTGAATAAAGCCAAGTATGCTGCTTCCACTAGTTTTAGCTTAGTTTAGTTTCCTAAGCACTTCTAGCCTTTGTGTCAAAAAAAAATCTTGACCAAAATACAGTCAGATTGGGCCTGTCTGTTAGCAGCTAAAACTGTCTTCTGCCTCCTCCTGAACCAAGCATATGGTTTGTATCACTGTGTCTATATTAAATTCCAGTTTTAATATTACCCCAGCCATTCTTGCAAAAACTAAGCCTAAATCCATCTATGTGATGTGACATTGTGTAAGATGGTATTCTGCTTGGCTTCACCTGTGTTCAAGCTGTGTCCATCAGCCTCGCTCTGGATCTGCAGTTCAGCACCACCTCACTCCAGGCCAGGTGGAGCCTTCAAGACTTGCTGTCTTTTACCTGCTTCTGCTAGACTGGACTCCTGAGCTCTTATTTAGTACTGTTAACAAATCCAAAGTTAAGGGTAATAAGGCAGACTATTCGTTCCCTATTCCTATGCATGGTTCTGTGCTTTGTCAGAGAATGCATCTGGGTTCACAGTGTTGTGTGAATTGGGGGACTAAAAGCATCTCTCTTCCTCCTTGCTTTTGTGCAGACATAGTAGCATATGGATATTCTCTTCAGGGTTTGGAAGCCCTTTCTGTAGATCCGTTTTTGCCTGTGTGTACAGCTAGTGACAGCAGTTGTGTTGTGACAGAGCAGTTTCTGAAAAAAATACTTGGAACCTTTGATGAGGGAGAAAGAAGGTGGTAGGGATAGGAAGGGAGATAGGTTGGACCTTCATGTCAAAGAAATTTATCTGATAATAACAGAAATAGTATATAGAAATCTGGGAGGGGTTTGTTTGGTTTGGTTTTGCTTTCTTGGCTGATGGTGTTATAATGTCAGATGGCTTCAGAACCTCATTCCTTTCATATGAAGACTAACTTTTGGCTGAATCTTTTGTCTGATTTATTACATCACCTGGTGCTTAAATGATCTTTTACTTCTTGCTTTCTGGCTAATACCCTGTATGTATAAAAGATTGCATCACCTTCAAAGATTTTCTTCCTGAATTGTTGTCTTTATCTCCACTAGTTTTAGTCTCAGTTCGGAGCACTCTTCTTTCAATTATCTGTAATAGGACAACTGACTTCAAAACAGATTGAATTTCATAGGATGAATATGATGAATACATGAATAGTTTTGAAGGGAGAAAGCTTATGTCATTTACTGTCTTTTGAAGTCCTTTTAAGGCCATTTTTCATAGGTCAGGGCAATAAGAGTGGTTCTTATTTTACAGATGCTGTCTGTAGAGTTGCGGGTGTACAAAAAAAATCCTTTCATGCCTTTGCCCACCCACCTTGAGATTCCTCAGGACTTTTCTTTTGCCTTTTTATTTTTTCACATTTTTTTTGTTCCCCAGGAAATGATAGAAGCTATCAGAGAGGCTGTCATCTACCTGGCACACACTCACGATGGAGCCCGAGTAGCGATGCACTGCTTATGGCATGGTACTCCTAAGGTATTGTTTGGTTTCTGTCTATCCAGTCCTTTTTAATAGTGGTGTAGTCTCAGACTGTGAATATGATTTCTCACATGGGTCCTTCTGCCAGCATGCATTTTGATGCAGTTCAGTATTTGAGATCTCGCAAGGTTAAAAAGTGACCCCATGTCACCAATTTGCAAATATAAGCAGTAATTTTTCGTGAATTAAATGCTTTTATCAGAACTTTTATAGTGGGAGCATTTTTTTTTAGCAGTGTTCTTGGAGATGACATGTCAAGATTATCAATTTTAAGATTATTGGCCATTCATTCATCCTGCAGATGTCTTAATGAAGGTGAAATTAGCAGCCGGGAGAGGATAGTAAAGAAGTCATAATGAAGAGTGATGGTTGACTTTGAAATGCCAAGACTTAGAAAATGTTATAGGAACTGTGGCTTAGTTTCTTCTGCTAGTATAATATCCTAAAATACCTTAGATGTAAAGTACACCACCATCTCTTGGAAATACCGTAATGCCTCCTATCTTTGTCTGTATTATAAAAAAACCCACAAACCCAGACAACTTAAGAAAATAGTCTGCTTGTTAAAGAATCTAGAAAAAAAATATTAATTTGCTGGGACCTAGGGCTAGTAATGCATCTAAAGAAGACTGAGCAGTGATTTGAAGAGCCAAAAGTACAAACACTGTTCAAAATTTCTGCCAAAAAAATCTTGCTAGTAAAGGTGTTTTGCAACAGTCTAGAGTCCTTGCTTCTTTAAAGTTTCAGGACCTGTTGAATATTTCTTTCCAAATGACCAGTTCAAGCGCATTTGTTTTTTGTAAGTAATGAACAAGATATAGGTGAACATATGTAGTGATCTGATTTTTGGTCGTTTTTTGGTTTTGGTGGGTTTTTTTTCAAGTTATTTTTTGGCATCTCTGATTCATGTGCTGGACTTGTAAACATATCACAAACCTCCTTGGGATCAAGTCTTTCACAGTTCAGGTTTAAGTCTTCACGCTTCTTCCAGGTGTTGGCTAATAGTACAAATGTAAGACTTTAGTAAGCAAATTGAAGTTATCTTTTGAAGGTGTAAATAACAATTTAGTTATTCAGAATCACTGGCCTTATTGGCTCATTCGGGTTTCTTGTTTCCTTTTGGATAGGACAGAAAAGTCATCGTGAAAACTATGAAGACATATATTGAAAAAATAGCAACGGTGGGTGTTCATTTACCATTTATTTCATAGTCTCTGAAACAAATGATTTGATAGAAGCTAATTTGAATGTGCTTTGGTACTGGAAACAACTATGAGATCTTAATGAAACTAGGTTTAAGGTAGTGGTGATTACTAAATAACACAAAATATATTGAACTTTGTGGACTGTTTAGAGATATATTGAGAAGCTTCATTGTGGGCTACAGGTAATACTATCCTTTAAAGTATCTGAGGTTTTTTTTCTATGTCTTTTTTTTTTACGCACAACTTTATATTGCATCTTTATATGGCTCAGCTCGTTGATCAAGTCTCCTTGGTTGGCAGTAAAATAACATGTATATAGAAGAGGAACAAAAGATGTGTTTGGGATGTCACTGAAAAGGCTATTTGAATGTGCATGTTTCTTATAAGATGCTCAATAACATTTTAAGTCAGGAAGCTTCAAAATGAATTGACGCTGAAATGACATAGTGGGAAAAGCCTGTACTTAGTTTTTTTCTGAGTAACATGTATGTTTGGAGACTGCAGCACCAACAGAATAGCAGTTGCAACAGGATTACGTAGAGCTGGGCAAAACTGCAACTGTGGAGAAAAGCTTTTTAAACTTCTTCCCTTCCTGGTTACTGTATTGTTCTGTTTACTAATAGGTGATGTGGTCTCCATCAGTGGTCTCTGAACTTTTTTGATCACACGATCCTGAGCATGCATCCCCAATATATGTGTAATTATATATAAATTATGTGCATCTACTGCTGTGCTGTAAACCACACAGAAATAGAAATTTTAAAGGAATGAGATAAATTTATGTACATTTTTTATGTACATTTTTTAACGATACAAAAATAGTTTCTTCCTGTACCACAGTGGATAGTCTTGTGCATCCCACTTTCAGTGTCACTGGTCTAAGTAGTGTTTGTCTCCGTAATTTTCTAGTACCAGAATAAATGAGTTGTTAAAAATATTAAAAAATAGTTTAATCTATATATTATATAGAAATATGAGGCAGTGGGTAAATAATAGCCAAACCAACACTGGAGCACTGAAGGTCTGGATTCACTTTGATATAGAGTCTTATGGACTTACAGGCATTGGATTGTGCACTTTTGAGGATGCTACAGACTTGCTTTCTAACAATGCAGTAGAGACTGTATGGCTCATGGCGGAGACATGATCTCCAAAAATAATAGTATGCGATTTATCTCAGTTTTAAGCAAATCACATAATGTTCCTGCAAAGCAAATCCTATGGTTTCACATGATAATTAAACAATAGAATTAAGTTAATAGCTTGGATGTGATAAAGCAGTATATCAATTTACAATGGCAGATCAACTTAATCTACTTTTGTTCTAACAACATGCTTCTCTTAACAATCTTTGCTTTCAGAAGGAACCTAAATGTTGGGCTTATCTCATTCTATGACAGTAGACAGAATTTGCTGTGGTTCATATTATGTTATGTTGAGACAAACTCTCAGAAATGTTCATTCTAAGTCAATTAGTATATTCATAGAACTTGACTGCATGTGATGTCTTTCTTGTCTTTTGCAGGGTGAATTTTCTCATCTGGTCTTGCTGGCAGCATTTGATTGCATTGATGACACTAAACTTGTGAAACAGTTAATTATATCTGTAAGTAATTGAATTTGTCCTATTATAGTGTTATTCTGGCAGTGTGTTTGTCAGTGTAGAGGATGAAGAGAGTAGGAGTCCATCCTTTTTTTCCAGACCATTTAATTCCTTTCCACCTTTTCTGTTTCATTATGTTTGTGTATCATTATTAATTTTTTTTGTCATAGAAGACCTCTGAACTTTCGTATGTTCTCTTTAGATATTTATTTGAATTAATTTTTAAGCTAGATTCAGTGCTTGCTACTAATTGCCCTTTTTGTACTTGTTCATTCTGGCTAGTGGATGACTGGAATCTCTTTAATATCAAGGTCTTTGTCATAGAGGTTTGAGCTCTGCTGGTATTTCAAGTGATTAAATTGGTGGAAAATTTAGAATGAGGATGTCACCTTATCTGTTTCACAAGCAAACCTCAGCAATGTCTTTATTGTGAAAATTTATTGTTGTAAAAAGGGTTCTCTAGCAGATTCAGCTATTCTGTGGAAGTAGCATCTTGGAAAGTGATACTTCAAGGTAAACTAAAGTAAACTTTCAGGAATGTAGCAACAGGCCTGACTATAGTATACTGTGACTTCAAACAGGAAGAAGTACTTGGAGACTTTCGTTTGGATGCTGAAACCATTAATTTGCATTATTTCTTAAAACTTGACATTTACTGTGTTGGTAGTTAAATGACAGCTAATATTCTGGATAAAATTAATGTAATACTTTTATCTTGCTTCCAAAATGGATACAGGTAACAGTCTGAAGCATGAGAGCACTTGGCTGTTTTGCTTCACCTGCATGAAATTGCAGAATGAACAGAAGGATAGTATGATCTAGTCTTCATGGAATGCCCCATTTCCCCACCTTCCTCCCCAAAATTATTTAATAGGCTTTCATGAATTGGTTATACTTAAAATTATTTTTACATGCAAATTTTGTCACTTCTAAGATGTTTTAGTATGTAAATTACCAGGAAGTTATGTTTTCACACTGGTAAAAGAGACTTCATAGTGCACAACTAATTTTCATGCAAGCAGGGTAATTAATGTTGATGTATAGGTTCTAACGTGCTTATAGCAGTACTCGTGCTATAACTTTTAGGACTGACAGGTTGAGAGGCAGTGTCAGGTAGGTAAAGATAAGGCAGATTCTCCTCATATTCCTCCTTCACATGCAGTCAAAATCTCATTCTAAATCAGTGGGGGAAATACACTTTTGGAAGATATAAAGAAAAATGTGTTAATTGTCTTTTATACGAAGTGGCTCTGTTATATGTTGATTTTGAAGTGCAAATTTTTGTTTTATTTGTACTAGACAAAAAAATTTTTTCACCTGTTTTAAGTTTTGAAATAGTCAGCACCTTTGTCATCCATTTTATTGGTAAATGAACTTCACATACATCTGAACCTGAATGTACAGGTTGAGAAGACAGAATGTGGTTTTAGGGTTGGGTTTTTTTCAGAAATTTTGTTTGTTTTTTTTTCCCCCATGCCTGGAGTGTAAAGGTTCCAGTAAAAGGTTTAATTTGTAGTTACAGTGCAGTATCAAACTGATATTCCTCTCAGTTTACAGTGTTTTAGCAATGTTTCTGAAATAAGAACATTGTCTTAGCATTTCCTGCCAGCCTCCAACCACCTTTCTCTGTTTCTCTTCCCCTCAAAGACAACCAACCAGTCAACCAAACAAGTCAGATTTATTCTGTTATTGAAACTTAACTTTTCTTGGTGAATGTTCTATGATCAGTTTGACTTTTCCTTTCCATGGACTGTCGTTGCTGTTCAGGAATTTACATGCACTCCCTTGAAAGCTAGCATGGTGTCAGTGATTACTCTTAGGTGATGTGGTAGGTCATTCTTTGTGTATCTGCTCTGCTAAGGTTATGACTTCTACTGAGATGGTATTTGTACAGCATGTGACATACTAGAATATGTGTTGTACTTTGTACTTGAATGTATCAGTGAGAAAAAATCCTGTGCTTTTGTAGTATTTTCTAATCGGTGACACTGGTACATCTTATGAACGCATTTTAAACTATTTTTTTATTTCTTTCATGTCTCCCAACTCTTATTCTCATTACAGGGTTTTTTTTTATTTAGGGTCACGAGCAGATATAAATTTTATTCATAGTACGTAGTTTTCCTTTCCTAAGCTTTGCATTTGAAAGGTACTCAGTTACTGATGGCTCAAAACTGTTATTACATTAATGTTTTGTTGCTGTTTGTTTCCTTTTACAGGAAATAAATGCTTCTTTGCCCAATATAATAAACAACAAATATGGAAAGAAGGTCTTGTTGTACTTGCTAAGTCCAAGAGACCCTGCACATTTTGTTCCAGAAATCATCACACTTCTGCAGCAGGGAGATGGAAATGCCTATAGGTAACTCAGATAGGAAGGTTGTTTTCCCTGAGTTCATGCAACTTTCTGTCATGATAGATGTCATGATAGATTATGAAGAAAAGCTGAAACTAAGTCAAAGTAATGTAAATATATATAAATAATACATAAGTGTTATTCAATATGTTCATCTGTAGTCCTTATTATTGCATCTTTGGCTTAATGTTTATGTGTAAGGATTGGTGACCAGCATTTAATGGTCATATGTCAAGATTGGTGATCAACAGTTAATCCCCTTTGTAAGTGTCAACAATTGTAATGTGTTCTTTGTTTAAACTTCTGTATCAAATTTGGCATAGCAGAAAATTTTTAATTTGCATTACTGGTGTTTTGAGTTGCATTAAAAGTATGTCTCAGAATCTAGCAATAAAAATAGAAAATGTTAATTTGAATTCAGTCTCTGGTACTGACACTGATGCTTATAAGCTTTTGAAGAAGGAGCAGTTTTAGATGATTAGTGAACTCTTTAAGAAACACATCTGAGTAATGGAGATAACAGAATGAATACAAAATAAACAGAGGCTCAATTATTGTTAAAACACTATACACTTCCTCACTCAATGTGTTCTTAAAATATGTGTGCAATGTGGGTTTAATTGTATGTGAAACAGAAGGAAGAATAATGCTTTTTTTTGATCTTCCAATAATTTGTAGCTGCCTCAGTAAATTGTAGTTGTATGCTCTGGATTTCTTGATCATGTGCATACAGAGCAAGTCTTCTACAGTTACGTGCTGTCTCTTTCGACAGTAAGAAGAATACTGAGCTTCGCCGCCGTGAACTCCTGGAAGCCATTTCCTCACCTTTGCTAGAATATTTGCAAGAACACACCCAAGAAGTAGTGGTAGACAAAGCTACCTTTGTCTTGGTTGCTGCCATCTTAAGAACAGCTCTTGGTGACATCCAGCCTGCACTAGATGCAATTGCTAATTTAGCAGCAGAAGAGCTGGTTCCAGGCGGCCGTGATGGGCAGGTAACGTAGCAGAGGACAAAGGTGCTGACATCTTGCAAAGCATTTACTTATTTTGTATTACTAAATTGAAGTCTGCTCAGTTTTTCCTTTACATAAGACATTAGCATACTGCCCTGATAGCACTCATACATTACACCTGTTCTCCTGTGTCGTGACATTTTCCTTTCATTGTTTATTATTGTTGCATTTGGAGTGATGAAGGCTTGAGCCAGCATTTCGTTTGAGTTGTATGGCAAGGTACTTCATGATCTTGAATCTTCAGAACTGCTTTAAAGACTTTGTTGAGGGGTTGGTTGACAGTTGTGTTGCACAGACTCTCTTTTAATGTTATCGCTATGCACTCAAGCAGTTAGTAAATTTTTATAGTTCATGTTACTGTTTATACTGCGAATAATAGGGTCTCTTAGCTTCCAGGTATCCATATCTCCATGCAGGGAAAGCTCTTAGATAATAGCTGTTTGTCTTTACATTATGAACTTCTCTTCAAAGTGTGCCCCTCCCCTATTTTTTTGAGTTAACCTCAGTCAGATGTGCCTGTAGACTAGAAAACGCAAAATGCTGTGTACACTATATTTAAGATAGATGCCTTCCAGATTTTTCTGGTTGTGCTGAATTTGGTCTGCCTTTCCCTTTCTTTAAGATAAGTATTTTATAGAATTTTATGAGAACTACTCATGTTTTCTGTGAACCCTACTATAGTGAATTTTCAAGTCTGTGAAAAATGTAGGAAGTCTGGAAGCTCTTGTAGAGGCAGCCAGATGAAGATATTCTGCTTAGTAAGCATGAAGGCCTTGGGGAAGGGTGGCTGAAATATTGATTGGCATGGTTTATATTACTGAGAGTCAGATGGTGAGGAGGTGGTAAAAAATAAACTGGTCAGTTTGATGCAAATATCTAAATAATTATTTAAACTTGTTAATATTTGCATAGGTGGTGACTAAATGGATCAGTGTGATGTGGTGTCCAAGGGCAGAGTGGATAACTAAAGAAAGAATATTTATGGACAGAAATGCAACTGCATTTTGAAACCTCATCATTAAATAATTCTGCTTTGTTTTGTTTTTTGCCCTGAAAGCTTCACATTGCAGAACATCCAGCAGGCCATCTAGTTTTGAAATGGTTAATAGAGCAAGATGAAAAAATGAGAGAGAGTAGAAAAGAAGGTATGTTGGAAATTCAGCTTTATTTGATCAAATTATGACTTCAGAGTAATTGGTTATCTGATGTAAAATAAGATTGCTGCATTTGTTTCTTTGGATATACTAATATACAGAAAGTGTAACATATCCTCTTAGATTATTGTTTCTGTCTTTTTTGCTGTTGTGAGTTATCGGATGAACAGAATGCCAAAGGTAAGTTTGCTTTTTCTGCAAAACAAGAGCTGGTCAGTTTTGTTTCTCAGAGGTTTACTGTATATATTGGATGGGGTTAATTTCTGTGCTTAAAATGTCTTGATAGCTTTGATGAATTACACAGCAATTTAAAGGATAATAAATGAAAAAATAAAGTCTTTCTAACAGAAAGATTTGTTTCATTAGTGCTTGTGTGCCAAACTCTGATCTTTACTGTGTTCATTAGTGCTGCTGGGTTAATGCTCTATAACCGTTATTACAATAATTCATGCACAAAAATAGGACATCTTTGCTATTTTATATCCCAGAAGGCAGAGATTGGGCACAGATGTTCTCATCTTAATTTAGCTTTTCAACTTATTTTATTACATAACTGTAAAATCTTGTTGTGTGAATCACCATATCCTAATAGAAATTACTTTTTCTTATACAAAAACCTCAAAAAATGAAAGGAGTTGGGGGTGGCATAGTGTAATCTGGAGGGAATTTAGGGGGCTTTTTTCTTTGTAGAAATATCAGACCTTTGTGTTTTGGTTTTTTTTTTTTCTTTCTTCTTACTACATTCAGATATCCACTGTTTTCTTGAAAAATAAGAGTTAGTTTGGCTTTATTAAATGTTTTTGAAAGGAGGCTGTTCTGCCATTTCTCAAGGAAATGATTAAAAATGTGCAATAGGGAAGTTTTGTATGAGTGTCTTTGAGACACTAGCCCGAGATGATGATAGTTATCTGGATTAATTTATGCTGATGTTGTGCAATTCCCATTTTGAACACAAGCTGTTCCCTTTGGTTTCTTTGTTTTCCTCTGAAGAGTGCACCACTCAGAATTGTTCCTCTGACTTAATGGAATTTGCATTAAAAAACAATTACATTGTTGCCACATAGGGAACAAGTTGAGTAAAAACTGTCCTGTTATTCATGTGGAATTCTGATGTAAACTGACAGTGAAAAATAGCTCTGGTGTTCGGAGGTTGGAATTTGTTTGGATTAGGGTTTTTGGGATTAGATTTCGGGTTGCACACTGTTAAATTTGCTCAACATACAAGTTGTAAGAGCAGTTTTCCTGAAGTTCAGTTCTTCAAATTCAGCTGGGACAAATTCAGTTCTTTCTTTTGTGTATGCCATTGGTGTAATCAGTCTGCAAGTCACCTTAAGCTTTCAAAGTTAGCGAAGAACTAGAGCCCTGTAACATCAGTACAGCTTGAAGAAATAAGGCTCCTTGTGGTTTTCATAAATAAAAATATAATCCCACCAATAAAGGGATTAGTCTGAGGTTGTAAGTAACTTTGTCTGTGCAAATTCTGTTTCTTCAGCTATAGTCAGATGCTTAAAACATAGCACTTTTCAGCAGAAGTGTGTATGTGTTAGTACATTCATATAATTATCTCTTGTGTTGGTTCTTACCAAGTTCTTTCTTTGAAAAGGATGCCTTCTTTAAGACATGAATAGCTTTTGAAAAAGAAATGGCAGATTTGCCTCCTTTATACTAGTAAACGGTCACACAGTGCTGCTGTTGCCTGACTAATTTTAAGCAATACTTGGACGCAGTCAAACAGTGCACTGAGTAGTCAATTATTTTGTGAGAGCAAAACTTTGTGAGTATTTGGTGGCTAACAACTATTTGATTAAATCACAACTGCAGAAAACTTTTAACAGGCTTTTTTGTATAAAGATACTGTCTAATGTTTTTTTTCTCCCTACCCCTTTCTCGCATTTTACAGTTTGCTTTGGAAGAACATTGGTGGAACGAGTTGGTATTGAGAATATGAAGACCTGGGCAGAAGTAAATCGAGGTGCCATTATTCTTTGTTGGTATGTAAAGGACATGGCTATTTCTGATTAGGTTCAAGTATTAATTTATTGAGCAGCTAAGAAAACATCAGTCAAAATTTCTATCAGCAAAATATCATTTTCTGCTTAATATGTCTTTCATGCCACTGGTAAGTCTGTGTTGGAATAGGGTACTGGAAAAATTCAAACCAGAGTTTTCATAGGTTGTTTCCTGAACTGAGGCTTTTGCAGTACTAGAAAGTAGCTCGATGTTGGAAAATCTTAAGATTAAAAATCAAATTTATTTTTGAAATTTTGCCTTTGTCTTGTTTTGCAAGCACAAAGCTCTCAAAAGAGGTCTCCACAAATAGCTGCATTAAAATAATTAACTCTGAAATACCTGGGACTGGTGGCGGCATAAAGAACCCAGATATTGGGATTTTTTGGTAGCTTACTGCTTTTTGTTGGTGTCTTAATTATGGAGCTTAAGGATGTCTCATACTAAAGTAGAAAAGTATTTGCAATAGACCATACTAAATAAGAGACCATGCAAAGGCTTATGATGAGCCAACTGGCTCACAGCTTTGAAGCAGTGAACTGTGCAACTACTAAGAACAAAAAGACCCCACAGGAGTCAGACTAACATTAACATTTTGTTTTATCAAATGTGAACAGATGTGTTAATCATCGCTGTGTTCACTTTGTAACTACCTGTCAGTGTCAGGTCACAGGAACCCAAGGTTTTGTCTTTAGCCCACAGTGTGTGGTCTGTGTTCTGGAATTGCTGGGTCAGCATTGCACTCCTGGTTCCTCGTAAAGACTTGCATGGAGCCAAGATAAGCAATAATTTAAACAATGTGATTCTGAAAAATAAAAACCTCTTCTCCCTTTTTTCCACCCTGCTTCTCCGTCTTCTAAAGTTAACTCCTTGCTGTTTGCATTCCATCTCTGCTTTTTATGACACTTAGAGTGACATTCTTGCTCTTTTGCAAAGTGAATCAAAAGCTGTTTTCACTAATAGGATTTCTAATCTGAGTTTAATTCTAACTTAGTGAGAAGAATTGGTAGTAGAAGCAAAGTTGCAATCCGTTACAAAAACCTGTTTATGCAACACCATAATATTCATATGGAACTGGCTGTTAAGATTGTTCTGCTGCTAAAATGATAACACTTTTTCTTTGCTTCTCATAACAAGACTTTAGAATTCAGTAAATGCTTCTAATGCCTTTAAGTTATCTGATTCTGTGCACAGATGTTCAGTAGAGGTTTGTTACAAAGGGTTGTTCATTGTCAGTGTATTAATGCTTGGACTTTTTTCCATAACTCAAGACTGAGATTCATTTAACATGTGGTGTTGCTGGTTTATGTACTATGCTATTTGGAGTGTCCAGATTAAGTTGCAAAGTAAATCAGTGTGGAATTTTTTCAATGTAAAACACTTTCATAATGGTTTGGCTATCACTGTGACAGTGCAGTCTCTCTAGTAGGTTTTGAAGACTTACAGAAAAAACAGGAAACTAGTAATTGCTTGTAAGTAAAAACAAGCACAGGAGCAGACTTTGAGGAATGTCAGTCTTGTCTCCCAGATTCAGTTGAATGTTTTTCATCAATACTGAAACTCATCAGCAGGAAAGAGAGATAAAAGTATGGAGAGGAGTGTGTGTGTGTTTGCCGGAATTTTGTTTTTAGGGTTTTTTTTAAAGTTTAATTAAATATGAATCCTTTGTAGTTTGAACTTCTTTTGATGACTCTTTAGTCATGATGCCCTTTTGTTTAGGCAGCTGAGAAAACACAGAATATAACCAGCTGCTTTTGTTCAATTTCATGTGACACCTGCTTACCTCAGTAACACATAGTAATTAATCTCATCTTTTTAACTGCGTGCATTGAAGTCAAAAGGTTACCTAAATCATACAGCAATGATGAATTTAATTTAGTCTGGTATAGATAATAATTGCAATTCTTTTTCATAAAATAACTTGAAAAAATATTCATATACTTCTTTTGTCTTAAAGGAGCTCAGATCCCTCAGACAGAGATATTTTTCAGATGCTACCAATTATCCCTGAACTTATGATTGATATTTTTTTATTATTATTGTTGGCTTTTGAAAGCCATCTGTCACTTACATGCAGATCTGAAACTCAAAATTACCCAGTCAGTCCATTTGAAGATTTTTAGCTTTCTAGTCATTTAAGCTTGTTTGCCAGTTATGAGCAGTTTTTTAGTTTAATGCTGGATTTTTTAATTATCTGTTATCCTCTGGACCCTCTGCTTTCATTTCCTTACTTCCTTTTAATTTGATTTTTATAAAAAGACTGGGGCCTTGTTCTGACCTAGTACAAGTGTGAAGAGTCCTAAGGTGATGAGAGGGCTCTTTGCAGACATTACAAACCAGCTTACTGTAAATAAAGCATTTTAAGTATTTGAATGTCATGTATGCTCTTCTATTTATGTTTCTACATCTGACTCCTCCACAATATTTTATTTTTTTTAAATTGTCAAAGACGTGTTATGTCAGGGTAGAAAATGGATAAAAACATACTTCACCAAATGACTCATTGATTTCCATATGTCATTTCTGTAACCTGTAAAAAAGTTTTATTTTATATCAACAAAATACATAGGTGCCTGCTTACCAGATCTTAGAAGAACTTTCAAAGTAATAATTAAAAAAACCAACCACATTTCAAACCTATGTTGGTCTTTTGGCTGTATTATCAGACATGTAGATATTCTGTAACAAGAACATAAGGTCTTGAAATACCTGTGGATACTGAAGAGTTTGAAAGCAGTTTTACATGCATAGCTCTTGGCAGATGAAGTTCACTTTTAGAAATAAATAAAATGCAGCCCAGAGGGGCTTGCTGCTTTGTATGCTTCTTGTCCCTAGTGGTGAACCATGTGAATCTGTGTTCAGCACATCCTTTGTCAGTACTCTTGACTTACTGCTGTTTTCAGGGGTACACAACTCACAGAAAAGCTGAAAAAGTATCCTCCCTCACCTTTGTTAATTCTGTTTTCAAGAAGGCTTTTTGATTAAATAGCGATGTCTTAGCTAAAAGTGTAACAGAAATTGCTGCTAGAAGTATGTTGGTTATAATCGGAATAAAGTAGGTGAAAATAGTGGTGTTGTCAGATGGGCATTCCATGCCTTAATGCCTATCTGTTTGCCATCCTGCACGGGATTTGTAGTCCTAAGGAGACAAATTTAAATCTTACCTTAAGCTATATTAATTCCTTTTTCTGTCTTTCTTCAGCTTGCTATGTCTAATCGTTGTTTAAAAAGTAGACAAGACCTTTTAGGAAGTTGTAAATTTGGAAGCTGTTTGGAAGAATCCAAGACTTACAGTATAAATGACTTACAGCATCATGCAGCCTGCTTGGTACCATTACGTGGGTGTTACAATTTGTTTCTAGTCTTAGTTTCTTTCTATGCCAGTGCCACTTGTAATTCTCTTCTGGATTGCATACATTGGCTTGTAGAAGACATGAAGTTTTTTAGGCAGTCTTCACTCATCATTTTGGAGTAGCAAATTAGGTGTACCTTCCCAAAGGAAGGGGAGGAGGACAATCACTGCCTAGGTTGATCTGGACAGTGCAGAAGCTTTTTCTTCCTGGTAGTATTTTACAGCTTATGATGAATTGCCTTGTTTCTGGGGAAGAAAAGTTATCTGGGAAAGCTGTTTGGTTTTCCAAAAGTAATATCTAAAAAATAACTGAGCTAGTAAGTCTCTGTAGTCCATGGTAAGCAAAGCATAGAAGCACATTAGTGAAAGTACTTCATGTGTATTAGAGGTACTTCACTGTATCCAGTTTTAGGACCCCTATTACTAGAAAGGTATCAACAACTGGAGCGAGTTCAATGGAGGGTCACCTACATAGCCATGGGCTGGATCTGGTGGCCTGAAAGGCCATGCTGTGGGACTGGGGCTGGTTCAGCTAGGAGAGGGAATGGCTTTGGAGGCACTCAGCATTATTGCTGGCACCAGAGGGGATGGAGGAGTGCTGGGCCACTCACAACAGTGCCTGTGCAGTGGGAGGCTGAGAGGCAGCAGCACCAGCTGAAACAGGAGAGGTTCAGTCTGGAGGTAAGGAGAAGCCTTTGCCCTATGAGGACAGAGCAGCAGTAGGGACAGGTTGGTCTGTCTCCTGCATTCTGGGATTTCAAGCCTGGACTGGGTGAAGCCCTGAGCAGCCTGGTCTGTTTGAACCTGCTTTGAATAGGGATCTGCAGTTCCTTCAGGTCTGATTTATCCTGTGTTGGTGGTGTTCTCGCTTGGTGTTTCATGCTGTCTAGAAAGTTTTATGTCTGTTTCTAATGGGAGGTGAAAAGGACAGCATATAATCTTCCTAAATAGTTATTCTTGCCTTAAATGGATAGCTTCTTTTCCGATGACCTACTTGCTGACCTTTTATGTCCTTGTTTTTTTTTCCTGTTTCTTGTAGCCTTCTCCGGAGTGCTGATCAAAAAGTGGCAAATACAGTCAAAAAAGGATTGAAAAAGCTTGTCCCAAAGTTAAAGCTGAATAAAAATGTAAAAGGAATAGAAGCATTACTGGAGAAGTTGAATTCCTAATATAAATGAACCTAAAAAGACAACTTATATCAATGCAACCAAGAGAGTTGGTAAGATTTTACACTGTGGTTGTTTTAAGCAGCAGTGTATGCATTTGTAAATTAAATAATTTTTAAAACAACTCTTCTGTTGTACTAATTCTGTTGTGTGCAGTACATGGTTGTTCTCAGAGGCTGAAATATCAGGAAGATTTAAGAGCTAGTAGAAGCTTTTGAACGTGTAATCAAGCAGATAAACCTTTCCTGATAACTTGCACAAAAATTATTTGAGTCTTGTTAAAATTTGTGTGTATGTTGTCATAGTTACCATAGAAACAGAAGCATCTGGTCTGGAGATATTCTTATGTAGTGGGTAAATACACTTGGTCGTAATCCTCTTCCCTCCTGCTTTCCTCAAAAAATCAAAGCAGAAAAACAACTCAAGTCCCATCCTTACCCTGTGAAAGAGTTATGAAGGCTCTCATCCTTCAGGAACTAACAAGAGTAGAATGAAAATAGTGTCTGACTTTTTTCAAAGAAGACCAATGCAACGTACTGGATCAGTTCTCATATTCCCTTACTACCTTTTCCCACAAAACATGTTTTATCAGGAATGCCTATAAATCAATATATTTTTAAAATGAAAAGTCTAGGTATTTTTTTTGCCCCCCAAGTATCTTATTTGCACGTGTTTTACAAACAGAGGAAAAACTTCTTGATGACCTCTTAGATGAATACTTCTAGCACCTGTTCATATACACCTGTATACCCAGAGCTCCTGCTGGCTGCCCTCCTGTGTGATTTTTGTCACTGTCCTACTATTCTAACAAGACATAATCCATGCTCATTCCAGTTAGCACAGACTAACAAACTACATAAATAGCAGGTAGAAGCAGCTGTGGGGAAGACTGGACAAATAAGAGAATCTGTAAGTTTTTTATATTTTGTGAAGTGTAAGTGCACTTGCAAGACACCTTCTAATTGAAAGAGCAATTGAACAATTAGAACCATATTCCATGACAGCAGATGACAAGATGACTAGACCTACTTCAACTAGTATGGCCCTCAGCAAAACTTTAAATACATGACTCTTGCAAGAGAAAATCACAATGGTATATAATGTTAAGTTGAGCATATGTAAGGAATTACTGCTGATAAGCAAGCCTGAGTTCACCTGGCATGTTTTCCATTTTTTCAGCCATCAGTGGCTTTCCCTTCCCTCAGTTGCTCCTCCTAGTACAGCTCCTAAATGATATTCATTACTTTGGATGCTACAGCAAATTGGGTTAGGGCCTCTGCATACACTTAAAATAAAAAATCACATGGAAGAAAGCTTGCACTGCTGGAATTGCAGTTACACGGACTGGAAAAAAGGTGGAGAACACAGTACGACAGATTTGTATTTCTTAAATGGCAATCCTTCCCTTAATGCCTTCCTCTTTACTAGATGGTTAATACAATAGTATCTACCAGTTACAGACCTTGAAAAAGGCTACATATCCTAAAAGACCAGGGTCTCAAAGCAAGACAGAGAAAACAAGGGGCTTTAAACAAAACCAAAAAATTATTGCCAGTGAAAGAAAGGCCCTCTTACAGAATGGAGCATGTAAGGGAGTGACTCGATCCAAGAGCTTTAAACACCAAACAGAAAACAGGAGAAAAGTGCTGGAAGAACAATATGGTTAGAGTAAATGAACTTTTGTGTTTTCATAAAGCAGCTGAGGAATGCTGAGCAGACTAGTGAGGCAAAAGGGATTGGTTTTTCAACAATTTGAACTTGATAGTGTGAACTTTGAAATGGACACTAGAGATTTTTTCCAGGTCAGAGGGAAATGTGTCTTGATTAATTCAATGAATACTTACATGAGTCTGCTTTGAAGATGTAAGAAATAACACCACCCCCTGCTTTTAATATTCGATTAGTACCATTTTTAATTTTTTAGACATACCACAGGAACAGTGAGAACACTTATTTAGAAAACCTTTTGTGCCAAGTGGTGGGCGTACCTGGATATGGCCTTGTGGCCATTCTGATAAGTCATCTAGACAAGATGGACAGGAGTAAGAAAGAAAATCTCTCTATTTATTATCTCATTAATTACCTCTATTATTTTAATATCTCACTATTTATTTATTATTTGTTACCACAGTCTGCCTGCAATGTGTGTTATTGTCCTGAAAACATTCTCCCTTTTCTCCAGCTACTTCAGTCATTCTGCATTTTCTGCTGACTCTTCTTTGTCCTCAGTTCTGCACTCAGAAACAAACTCCAGTCACTGTGTACGTTTTCTGCTTTTGAAGAAAAGCTAAATTGGTAGAGTCAGTGGGAAAGTGAAACAGTGTTTGTCCTTGGTAGCTCTTGCTACCAAAAGGTCCTTTTGTACCTCAAACCAAGAAGTTCTATCCCTGGTAGAAAAATGGTGACCTCTTTAGCACAACTTTAACTGATGTCTATTTAATCAAGAGTAGGATTCCTAAAATTGTGGTAAGGAAAATTAATAGTCAGTCACTCCAAATTCCACACATAATATAAAAGAAATAATATAGACAGTCTCAGCAATGCAAATAAACTAACTGGTAGACATTCAGTTAAAGCAACCAGAATTAAAGCACTGAGCCAAAGCACCAAATGAGATTGACATAAGCAGACATTCGTACACAGCTTTTTGCTATTTAGTTTATTAATATCTATTTTTAGCTATGACTTATTTTCACTGCCTCCTTTAATTTTCTTGATTGGAAATATGTCTGTGCCAGATTCTAAGCATCAGTTTATTCACCTCAATAACCTGAAAACTGAGAAGGGCTGTATCAGATATTTTTTTCCTCCACTGTTTTACTCTACCACTAATTATTCAGCCACAAATCTCTTGCATATTTTGTTCAGTTTTTGGCAGTAACTGAAACTTCTTTAGAAACAGTTTGCTACAGTTTAAATTCATTATCTGTTGCTAATTAAAATTATCTGTTTTATTGTCACAAACAAAAATCCTGTTACAGAAACTAA
The DNA here is from genome assembly GCA_025769975.1 of Gallinago jamesoni. Classification (NCBI taxonomy): domain Eukaryota; kingdom Metazoa; phylum Chordata; class Aves; order Charadriiformes; family Scolopacidae; genus Gallinago; species Gallinago jamesoni. Next base: position 29,167,995 of record JAOQGH010000019.1, on the reverse strand, counting down.
TGAGCTGCAACCTTCAGTAACTGAGAGGATGTGTTTACAAGCATGAACACTTAATGCCAGTGCCAATCAGGTCTAACTGAGATTAACCTTTAAGTATTTACTACTCTTTACAAGCTGAGGTGGAATTAGAGGGAAGCACCGTCAGCAAAGTATCAGTAAATCAACAGATACAAACAGAAACAGTGTTAGAAACACTTCTAACTATAACATTCACATACTGGTTAAATTAACTTAAGGAAATTATGACTTATAATTGGGTTGATAATTATTTTTTAAAATTTGTCTATTCAGCTATCTTTTCTCTTTTTTTTAATACTAAAAAATCTTCCCCCTTGACAGGACCACTGAAAAGCAAGAGATTACTTATTAAGATGAAACAATTTATTTCATTACTTTGGATAAACTATTTATATTTAAACATACAAGTCTCATGACATATGTACCTCATAAACTTAAAAGTTTTACAAGGAGCAGCTGAGGGAACTGGGATTGTTCAGCCTGGAGAAAAACAGGCACAAGGGGAGAGCTTATTGTGCTCTACAGCTACCTGAAAGGAGGGTGTAGAGAGGTGGAGATCCGTCTCTTCTCCCAAGTCTTCTGTGATTCTACATGCATCTAGAAAATCCACTCAACAATTCCAGCAACCCTATGCACAGAGGTGCTCCCTAGACTCAGAGTATTTTACCTCAGTAAAATACTCTGTATTTGCTAAGCATGCAAGTCTGAATGTCAGACTGGGTAATCTGATTTTCATGGGTGCTGAGCACTGCAGTTCCCAATGGACTCGAGTAGTAATTGTGGATCATCATGACCTCTGACAATAGCCAGTAATTTAGGAAACTGATTTGAAGTATGTAAAATAGGGAAACCTAACACTGGCAACTTCCAATTAGAATCACAGAAATGCCTAGGTTGGAAGGAACCTTTCAGATCATCTAGTCCAACCATCAACCCGACACTGACAAAATCTGTCACTAAACCACACTGCATCTTTTAAATACCATCAGGGGTGGTGCCTCAACCCTTTCCCTGGGCAGCCTGTTCCAATGCTTTAATAACCCTTTCA
>JAOQGH010000019.1:29145779-29163653 GCA_025769975.1 Gallinago jamesoni | reverse complement strand
CTAGGTTGGAAGGAACCTTTCAGATCATCTAGTCCAACCATCAACCCGACACTGACAAAATCTGTCACTAAACCACATCTCTCAGCACTGCGTCTTTTAAATACCATCAGGGGTGGTGCCTCAACCCTTTCCCTGGGCAGCCTGTTCCAATGCTTTAATAACCCTTTCAGTGTAAAATTTTTTCCTTAATGTCAATCTAAACCTCCCCTGGTGCAACTTGAGGACATTTCCTCTTGTCCTATCGCCTGTGACATGGGAGAAGAGACCAATCCCCGCCTCTCTAGACCCTCCTTTCAGGTCGTTATCAGAGAGCAATAACTAGTTGCACCGTACTTTATGTTGAGGAACTTAGGAGAAATAATGGCTAACTGCTATTAGCCACCTCCTATCAGGCTAAGCAACAGAAAATGAGTAACTCCTACAGTTGCATATCTAATTAATTTGCTCCTTACTTTGGATCTGTCATTAAACATGGCATGTACTTTTCAGAAGACTTAAGAAAAACAAAACCAAATTGATCCATTGAAATAGTCAATAGCTTCTGCTCCCAGTGAGTGGTTAGATGAAGATTGGGTGCCACAACACCAGCTATTGAGTCATCTTCACAACATGGGGATAACACCAGTTTTCATGGCAATCAAAGTCATTCTTATGGTTGAAATGCTTTGAGACACTGTTTTACAAATTGGTGCCACCAGTTTTTCCACTTGAATATTTTTCCTGTATTTTTCTTTGTTTATCTGAAGAAGTAAGATATTTAGAGTCTGTTTCAAATTCCAATTCTTTTGATAGTGGTCAGCAAGAAGAACAGGCAGTACCAATTTACAGACACGTTTGACAAATGTCTGAATGATTTCAAAGGAATCAAAAATGGTTGAACTTGAAATTTTACACATTGAATTTCAAGGTATTTTATTAGCCAAGGCCTGGATATGAGGGAGCTGTGGGGTCTGCCTTCCAGAATTGGTGCTGCTCACCAGTCTCCATGCAGCTCCAGTGGTCTCCCTTTAAAATGTCCACATCAATGACAGACACCAAACATAATGCTGTATTTCCAATTTTGCACAGCATCATACCTAAGTTGGAGGACCTTTGCTTTCACGGATGATAATCCAGCTTTACACTCCCGAGCATTTGCCTCATTAGTTTGCTGCTTGGGTGTTACGAAGAGCACCTTGGAACCAGCCCTTGAGATGAAGAGAGTTGCTGGCAGAGCAAATGGAATAAGCACTCTAACTCTGCATCTCAAGTTGCCTGTTTTCTTCTGCTTTTATTAAACATATCCTGACATCATACAGATCTGCCAAGAATCACTTACCTTTTTTTTTCTTTTTTTTTTTCTTTTTTTTTTTTTGGTAGTGGCTTTTGGGGAGCATTTCAGGCATTGGAACTGTCTTTTAGGAACAAAAGGAATGGGGAAATTAACCTTCAGTGTAATTAACACGGCATTAGAGTGAAGATTCATTTACTCCGTAGAGCTGATAACGCAGATTTTGCAGTACAGATTAAATTTTATGTTATTGTAAAAGCTCTTGCTGACAGAACTCCAGGCTTTTGGTACACTGTACCTGAGTAAGACGTAGCAGAGGCAGCTAAGGTAGCAGGTAGCGGGCACTGGATATTCCTAAGGAAAATGGGAATCTGGCAGCCTGTAACCTCTGGGCGGCAGCAGCGAACAATTTTCCATGCGGGGGCTGCCCTTTCCACAATGAGACCCCTTCCCTTTCCCCTTTCCCTTCCCCGTCCTTACAGGGCGTCGTGCCCCCGGCTCAGCGGGACGTGCTGTCACAACCAGCCTGGTATTTCCTGAATTTCTGGAACTTGTTGTTTGGTAGGGTTTTTTTGGGGGTTGGGGGTGGATTTTTTTTTCCTTTGTTTGGTTTGCTTGCCTTTTCTTTTTTTTTTCCCTATTTGTTTATCCAAATTAGATGTTTGGATATTAAGATATTTGGAAATCAGACCAACCTGATCCTCAAGACTTGGCTGGAGCAGGTTTGAGGAGCATGGAGTCCCTTTGATATCTGTGTGGATCCGGCTCATGTCAGGGCTTGGTCACTAAGATTTCCCCTCAGAGGCTAGCCTTTCTATATGGGTGGGCTGTTGCATTCACCTGTAGTCACAGAATCACATGGGGTTGGAAGGCACCTCTGGAGATCATCTAGTCCAACTCCCCCTGCCAAAGCAGGTCCACCTAGAGCTGGTTGCACAGGAATGTGTCCAGGTGGGTTTGGAATGTCTCCAGGGAAGGAGATTCCACCACCTCTCCGGGCAGCCTGTTCCAGTGCTCTACCACCCTCAACGTGAAGAAGTTCCTCCTCATGTTTAGGTGGAACTTCTTACATTCAAGTTTGTGCCCATTTCCTTAGTCCACACCTTCACCTCCATATGTAGGTTTTGGTAAGGAAAAAAAAAGTGTAAGTGTCCTGCTGAGCAAGGCTGTTCTTATGTGACTGTTGAAAAGTTCCTCTGCAGATAGACACTTTCAATGACAGTGCTAGCTGGTCTTAGCCATGTAAAGCTATGTTAGCTCTGGAGCCAAAGCAGGTTCTGCCTTCTCTTTGCCAGCTGGTAGAAGAAGTGCTTTTCAGGCAATTTCCTCTGCCAGAACAAGTGAAGGAAATAGTGTTGCATGAGGACGTGGTAGCCCGAAGAACATTTATTAGTGGTGGGAAAAGACTGGCTTTTAAGAATGGTACTTATTTTATCTGGTTATTAGTAGGGGGAAATGCTTTTGCTTATAAATATTGTGAGTCTGCTTCAGAAGTTAGAATGACAGTACGGAGTCATTTTGTAGGGTAGAATTAGATTCTGACAAGTTTTATTTAAAAACTTTGATAATCTCTATCTCAGGAGCTACCTGTAAAATGCTTTAATTTTTCTCAGCATATTTCCATTAAATTACCTAAGTACATAAAAAAGCTAGTACCTCTGACCTTTCCCTTTTTCAATCCGAGATAAAGAGCTGGATTACAGTCAAATGCCATGTAATTTCTCTACTATTGAATAAAGAAGTCAATAAAGGCTTTGTAAATAGCAGATAAGCATGAATCAAATATTTTTACATAACAAAACCAGAATGTTCTAAACAGTTGAAGCTATTTTTAGCAAGGATACAATTATCCTTCCTAGGCTTATTTTAGTCATTATTTTTCTCCAAAAACTTTGAAGTGTACTTAGTCTATAATCTCTAAAATTATACATATTTAAAGACTGAATATTACTATTCACCTTAGAAGCCTGGGAATAGCACCAGATGCCTATTAATCTGTGGTTTACTGTAGCTACCCCTTTAAGTGCTATCTTTCTGAATGAGAAAAGCAAACAGCTGCTGGATTGCATTGAAAAAGTGATGTTCTTCTTAGACAAGGATTTGTGCAACAGCATATTCTAATTTGAATTCTTTCCAGTGTCTCATGTAGGGACAGACTCTTTAGATTTCCACCGGCCTCACACCTATTTATTTATTTTTCTTTTTTTTTTCTTTTTTTCTTTTTTTGATAATCCCCAGGCCTAAAATGGAAGAAACAACACTTAGTTGTTTCTTCCATGAAGCCAGGCCATGCAGAAAAACTGACTGTTTCTTTGTCTACCAGAAACAACTTGTTTGCTAGATAGAACATATTTTACTTCTCCCTCTGGGGCTCATTAATATCTGCAATTAGTTAAAATAGAAGACTTCAGCATCGCCACATTCAGAGAGGTTTCTAATTTCTCAGTGGTTTAAGAATCCTCCACTCTGTTTCCCCAAAACATTAGCTATGCCAAATTACCATCTCATAAACCAAGCTCTATCTACTTTAGCTTCAATCGTATTGCCCATCTTTGCTGTGTATATGCATATTTTCCCTTGATGTGGTTATTTTGAAATCTTTTGATTGTCAAAGCCCTGTGGCATTCAAGTAAGCAAGACAATCACAGCTCTCCTGCCTTATTTTTGGATGTCATCATGTGTAGCATTTGCCTGCTTAATTTGAGTGATCTAGGGACGGTGATGATGCCACTGAAACTCTTAGTGGATATGGCAGAATAAATTAGCTGAGAATCCTTCTCAGAAGGAACCATTGTTTCAACAACAACAACAACAAAAAAGGCAAACCCACTGCATTCTATTTCAAAACCAGCTAATACAGGTTTGCATAGCCTTCTGCAACCTCCAGGTTGTCAGAAGTTTGTTCTATGGGAATGTGAACTCACTCCTTCCTCTGAGCTGGCTGGAGGTCCTCTTTGTATGGTATGAGGCTCAGACAGGCTCTCAAAGAGGGAGAGGACCTTGTGGGAGGACCTTGCTAGTAGCCATCCACAGAAGATGCTGGTACGGGCAGAGCTTTGGGTATTCAGGGCAACGTCTGGCTGGTATACCTCAAATTTAGGCATACTCTTTCCTATTGTGATGCACAGACTTATGCTTGCCCCCCCCTAAAATAAGATTTATTAAGCCACAAAGCAGAAAGCTGCATAAAGTAATCCAGAGAAGAAAATGAACCCCCCCAGGCCTCAAACACTAACTTCTACTTTGCTCGAAAATGCCTCTCTCCACTAAGGACCCGTTCACCTGCTGAATGCAGCAGGGCAGGTGAGAGAAAACAGAAAGCCAGCAACTTTGTGTAGTCTTCTGCTTAACATTTCATGTGGCAGTTGCCAGAGGTCTGTCCTCCAGACTGCACAGTTCTACCATGTGCCTTGTGTCAGCTCTAGCATTAGCCAGAGCTCTATAAATTGAGATAGGTCACGAATCAGTCAAGAATCCAACTGCACGCTCCCAAACTGTCACGTTTGTGTGTTGAGTCAGTGCATAGAGGAATCAAAAAGGTACTAAAGCTGGTATCAGAGAGATGGTGGGACTGGGTGGTGAAGGCATGAGGGGGCAAAGGACATTGAAAAAGAAGGGTGAGGCAGCTGCTAGGAAAGCTGAGCTGCCCGAGGTGTCATGACTTCATTGTTCAGAGCACCCAGATGGAATATGGTGATACTGGTCAGAGTGCCTTGTTGACAGAAATTGGTCTCCCGTGTTTTGGGAAGTGCTGGGAAATTGGCATTGGGAAATGCCAATAGCCATTAGCCTGTAGGGTGCTTTAAGTAAGAATTTTGCCTTTGTGGGGCTGCAGTGTGAGGGGACTGACTCTGTAGTCCTTCAACCAAAAATTGCTTGGGCCAGAGGGGAGTGAGCATTTATGAGCATTTTGCTGCTTGATCAGGGTACTTTCATAGCTCTTAATTGAAGAAGAGCCTGTGACCCACACCTTTCCATGCTACTGAGTGCTGCAAACATCGAGCTGTACTGTTACTGTCACCCCGTAGGTCATTATTACTCAGTGTAAAGTGAAACAGATTCAGTTAGAGGGGTTGGAAAGACCCACTCCAAGCTGTATTTGAACAGTTAGGGCAGCACTATGGGACCTGTGCATTAAAATCTTCTTGGACAAGAAAGCACTCACTGAGGACGTTCAATTTTGACTCACTGCTCATGTTTTGTGTGGAAAGAAAGCCTATTCCCTTACATATCTTGAAGAACATCTACTTGAATGGGTCCAGCATGTGAGGCAAGTGGGGTGGAAAACAAGGCTGGTGATTTGCATCAAGTCTGAGGCTATGGGTAAGTCCAGCCTGAGCAGAGTAATTGCTCAGGTTCTGGGTTTCTCTGGGTGACAAGAAGCTGCTGAGCTTGCCATGCAAGATTGGGCATCTGCATGATATATGCAAATACTGACCTCTTCAGACAAGGAAATTAATTTAGGGTGTCCCATATCTTAGAAAGTTAGGTAATCACCAACAGTTAAGTCCTTTTAATGGTTCTAACGCAAGCTGCAAGATGAAAATAAAGCACAGTTGTGTTTTTGCATGCTTTTAACTTGACGTCTCACTGAAGTGAAGTGGGGGTCAATAAGAGAGGCAGTTTCAGGAATCTCCTTGTCCTCTTGTTGCTGTGCAGAAGGACCATGCAAATTCATATCATCCCTAAAGCCAAAGTAAAGCAGCTATTCTTCTCGGTAAGTGCCAGGATTGTGCCTTCTGCATTGTATGCAGTCCAGAACAGCAAACATCTATCACATTCAACTCCCGGGGCTCAGCTGTGCCTTAAAGACATGGTTTAGCTTTTAACAGCACCGATCAGCACACAATGTGCTGACTGTCATTCCTAAAGCACAAAATGACAGATGGGCTTATGATACGTTTGTCTGGAGGTACGGAATGAGAAGAGCAACTTGGTTACTAATTACCTTCTCACTATTGAAAGGAGGAATGTCCCTGTGCTTGACACAATTTGCATGAATGTGGCAAAATTAATGAACTTTTTCACCCTCAGCTGTCCCAAGAGTGAGCTTAACACCATTGTCTTCAGCGTGGCTCTGAGATTTGAATGCAGCCATTTGCATTCAGCAGGGCAGCACAGATGCAACGTGAGAGTTCAAGAATTTTAAAATGCATCTCTGTCATCAGGCTGTTTTGCAGAGAGAGTGCTGCTGAGTAACAGCCAGGGGCCATATCAGTGACTGTTAACATTGCTTCTTTTTGTTATGCTTTTTGTTAACGTTACTTGTATCTGAGTATCAATGAAAACCATATTCTTTCAGATCTGTTATTCAGGTTACTATTCCTAAATTGGAATGACTGCTCTTACATAAAAAGAACACACCTGATGTGCTGCAAACTAATACATGAAACTCTGATTCCATCTAATTGTTGTTGTTATTTGTTACGTACATTGTGGGGTGAGTTTCTGATGCATGAGAAAATGCATACAGCTGTGCAAGAAGGCTCAGTAATCTTAGGAATAAGGTTCTACTGGGGGTGAGCTGAAGTAGAAGGTAAGAATTGTGTCCTTAATGACTGTATGTACTAGACAAAGTATTTTGACTTCAAATTATATTTAAAATTGTTTACAGATAAGTACGGATAAGATCCTTTGTATGAAAGTCTTTATGAGATATTATCCATTATGTGTTTCATCTGACTTTTTAAAAAATGCCGCTTAAACGCTTGCGTTCCATGACAGGTCTATTATTATTCTAACAATTGAAATAAGTAGATACATTAAATGCTGTAAAATAAATGCAGTTTATCACTTAATCCTATACCTAAAGAAGGTTTGGGGTTGGAAATTTTTCAAAATTGATCAAAGTAATTTATCAACTCAGACTCCAGATTTCATCACTAGTTCTTGGCATAATGAAAGATGATTATGGAGGTGGTGGTGTGGGAATTACTAAAAGCAGTGTGTTGCTTGCCTAGGTATGAAAACGGGAATCATTTGCCGGGCTGCATTTGAAAAATAAAATTGAAACATTGAAGCATAGCTATCTTGACAGTAGATACAGAAGCTGAAAGCTTAAGGAGTAAAGATGCTGCTAATATTCAGGTAAGTGCTGTAGGCTGTTTTGCTGGTTTTGAGAACCAATTTCAGTGGTTGAGAACCAATGCAGTCAGTATATTGGGTATTCTACCTGTTTAACTTTTGAGGCTGCCTTGACAGCAGTGAGGTGGCTGACTCTTAATGGCAGCAATTTGTTTTGCTTTGGTTAGATTATGGTGGGTCTTTACCATGGGTCTAATCAGTAGCAGAAGGTTACATCTTCATGTGGGTCTAATTCAGAGTTTCTGCATCATTAATCTGAAGAATGTCATTTCAGATAGTTGATGAACACTTAAGTACTGCTCACAGCCTAGCAAAGCCAAAAAAAAAAAAATTGTTGTAATCTGAACCCTTTTTCTTTTGGAAACAACACCTTTCAGAACAGATTTCACTATCTACTTTTGTTACTTTTGGCCTTTTCAGTTTATCTTCAGTTAGCTTGGCTGTTTTTCTTCTTTCTTCTTCGGCTTCTCTGTTCCCTCCCAATATCCAAAGCACAAACTGTATCAGTGCTGTGATAAAGGGTGGGCTGCACTTTCTGCACAGCATTCAGATATTTTCTTCATGGCTCTCCGTGTGAAGTCCACCTTCCCTCTTTCTTTCTTGAGAGCCGTGTACTCGTAGGCCTTCAGCTTGCTGTAATAGTCTGAGAATTTGTTGTAGAGAATGGAGATGGGCATGCCGTTCAGGATTATTCCAAACGCAATGCAGAGAAACGCAAACAGGCGGCCTAGGTGAGTTTCTGGACACATGTCTCCATATCCCACTGTAGAGATGCTGACCTACAGGCAAACCAACATTCAGCTTATTAGCGGAGAAGAAACATGCAAACAGATTTGTTTGGGGATCAGGGACAATTTTGAAGTTAGGGTCTTTGCACTTTGCATCATAAATCTGAAATACTCTCTGCTGCCTTTTTTTTTTTTGTACTGTCCATCTTATGCAAAAGTCCCTAATTAAATAAAATCCCTCTCGTGCAGTAAAGAAAGACAACAGTGCAGTCAGGCAGAACTCAGGAGGATTTTTGAAAGCTTTGTCCTGCAGAGGGAATTTCCCAACAATTTCCACACCAGCCTGTCTAGAAGGTGGGTTTGTTTGGCTGTGGTGAGCGGATAGAGATGTCTCCCTGACTGACAGGCAAATCCAGTGGTAACTGCAGTCCTGGTCCTACATCATGTCACTTGGAGCAGATGCCCTGTGTCTAAAGCCAGTGTGCTTATAAAACCCGGTATTTGGGGACTTATTCTGAGGGTTGCATTTTGAGTGTTACTTTTGTTTGCCATACATATTTTATCAACAAATGAAAAACACATGAAGAGCTTCAGCTAATTGTGAAAATTATTTTTATAATGTTTGTGCTATAAGAAGAAGTGGCCCAGGACTTTGAAGTTTATAGATAAAATCTCCTTTAATGGTTACATACCTACAAGGAGCTACAGAAAAAACAAAAGTCTTTCTCTGTTGCCTGAAAGTTTCTGCTTGCAGTGTATTCTTGTAACGTATATATTTATAGAGCTAAATTATTTAATCTTCGCGCTCAGCAAATATTTCAGAGGCTACAAAAGTAAGGCGTATGTGTGCCTTCAGTAAGGAACATTCCAGCTTGTTTTACCTGACGGGTACTCAGATGGGAAATTTTGACTGAATTCCGCTTTGAAGCAGGGTTTGGGGGTTGATTAAAATGTGGGGTTTTTTTGGTTTTGGTTTTTTTTTTTTTTGTGGGAGTAATGGTATTTAGTTTATCATTTTATATGAATCTGTGCATTTTGCCATCACATTGTCTACATTGTTTCACAGACTTTTTTCTACCCCACCATCAGCATTTTTTCTTTTTAGGCTATGGATGTATGAAGACACTGTGTTTTATACAGACCCAGAACTATACCAAGTACTGCAATATTTTCTTTGTAACATTTGGTTTCATGGATGTTTGCTTATGGGGATGCTACTTATGAATGAGGTACTACCAAACATTCAGGACAAAGTAACACCTAATATATGTGTTTCCACTTTACACATCTTGATTGTTATTAATTTTTACATTTAGTAAATATAACTCATTTTTCTCTTGCATGCAAAACTTGTATACTTTTGCCATCTGGCACTTCCTAGTCTGTGCAAGGGATCTTTTTCAGCCAATGAATTTTAATTTTTTTTCACAGTATCTCAACACACTGTGTATCTGTAATCTAGAACTTTGGCAGAAATAAAACACAGGCAGTAAGACTTTCACTGTAATGCCCTTGTGGCTCTCGCACTGAAATAAGTCTTTGGAAGGTCATGGTGTGCAGTCTGTCATCCTCTAACATGCTAAATAAAATGTTATTTCAAATGAAGAAAGCATTAGGGTACATGAGACAGCATTGGCTAAGCACATTTGTAGGATGCACCTGGTGCTTCCTGTGGAATAAAAAGGATTAGTCACTTGGTTTAATGGAAATTAAGTCACTGGATTTGAATGATAATACAGGATAAATATCTCCAAAAATAAATACTGAGGTGAATGCAAGATGTTTATCTCTACCAGCCAGGACAAAATCATTATCCCGTGATAAAGTTCTGTTCCACTGGCATAGTCTTCTGCCTCGCCTGTGACCATTTGGGAGGGATACTTCTCCTCCTGTGTGTGAGAGACCATGAATGCTGTTGGATTTTAATGAAATTTAAGTGATCTTTTTTTTTAAAGAGTTTTATGCCTTGGAATTGCAATGTGCATGCTACAGTTCCTCTTTTGGAGACACTTGCTCAGCTAAATAGGCCTTTCTCATGTAATAATGGTCATATAGGTTTCTTAGGACTATCTGAGTGATCATGGTCTCACCAGCTTGCAGAAATGAGCCCTAAAGATTTTTCATATATCCTGCATGTTTACAAAACAAAATATAAGGCTAATGTCCTTACTTTAGTAATGTATGAAGCACAAATTTTTTCATAACCTGTGTATATCACTTAAAGATGATCTATCCAGGTCATGTTACACAACCCTTTCCTTTATTCACTGATTTTTCCATCCTTCCCATGCCCCAGCTTAAAGGATATTCAGGACACTTTTGTATGCATGTACATATATAAATGCCTATGTCTGTCTGCAGGGACACATTTTCTGCCATGCACTGAATCACTATAAATACATGTATGGGAAACCACCACAGCTCATCAGCCGTTGGTGAACCAGAAGTGCAGGCCATGGGCTTCCAGGACCCCTGGCCAGGAGAAGTGACTTCGGATGGGTTTTGGTCACTGTCCTGTCGGCCCCATAAGCAGCTTGGTGCATCCAATGCCTATGATGATCAGCCAGCAAGAGAAGATCTTCCCTCCCTTTTCCAGGCCATTTGCATGGGCTTTCTTCCTCAGGGAAGCAACTGGGACACAGCCAGCCCCAGGGGGTCAGAAGTGCTCCTGAGTCCCTGCCATAAATACGGATTATGGAGGCCACCATTACCTGCTGCAGAATGACATGTATGCTATGACAGACTAGAACAAACCTTAGAGATATGGACAGCCAAGATATGGGCCCTTTTCTTTCTTTCAGCATCTGCAACATCTAGCTACCCTCTTATTTGATCTATACTGCTGTAGATATGCTGTATCTACTGCTGTAGATAACAGAGCTGTTTTTTTTCCAGCTGTGAAAGGCTGCAGGCAGGAGCACAAGCAGGGATCAACTTCCCCCTCTCCTCAATGCCCTTGATGAAACTACTCCCTTCCTTATCAAAACATTGCAAAAAAGACAATTGCGAAGCTGCCATACTTGTGCATGAAGAATATCTGTTAAGTATTTGCTTACAACTTGCAGATCTCTCTCCATTGCCGTCTAGTCTTGATAAACCCAAAAGTGTTTCTTTGTCTTATAACTAACATTTTGATCTCTCAATAGTTTGAAAAGCATTGGTTAGCCTTCTATAAGTGAATGTATATCCATCCTTGGGTGTTAGTGCAATCCAACTCTGGAGCTGAACTGTTTCCCAAACCTTTTAGGGTTGAATTCCAAGTTTGGGATGCTGGAAGTTCCTGGCAGTTCTGCCAGGAAATTACCAGACCCAGGAAGCATTTAAGCAAGGTGGAGGACTTTAAACTCTCACAGCTCTGTGTTCCTGGTTAAATCTTCATGCCCCTGAAAGATGTGAACCCAACAGCCTGGAAAATTCTGCCTCAGAAACACCCCTCCACATAACAGTATAGTACAGGTCAGTGATAGTTCAGACCTCTCAAGGAGACGTGACCAAATGCCTTAGAGCACTAACCAAGTGGCAGTCTCTAGAAAAAAGATTCAAGGTGACGTTAACCAGCTTTCAGTACTGACTGATGTGGGATTCAAACTGGTGACCTAGATGTAGAAGGCAGTTTATCCCATTATCAACCCCTTGAGCCATTCTACTTCTTTTTGTATTTATTCCTCTGCAAGTCTGGCATGGTATAAATAACTGCCAACGATTTGTGTGTGCGCAGACATGCACTTTAGACATGCCACCTAAAGAACAGAATGCAATCTCTTGTATAAAACAATGGTCCTAATGCATTTTTAACGGCCAGAGCTCTGGGACAGCTTTGGCTTTGCAAGATTGAGTGACCAGCCTATAGTTAGTAAACTGTATCTTCCCGTCTTGCAGTTGTATGATGGGTCACAGTAGAACTGCAAAAAGAACAAGAATGAAAAATTCTCTGTCCACCTGCAACCAACTAGGCTGATGGAAGCCTTTTTTTTTTTTTTTTTTTCCAACACTGACAACAGGTTTAAATGGGGAAATGTTTTCTCTCCTGTCTCTTTGCCCACTTCTTTAAAAGTACAAGTGCTGTCTGCATTTGGTCAGTTGGGAATTTCACAAGTTCATAATTTGTCTGCCTGATTAAGCCTTGATTTAAGCTTACAACAGAGATGAATGAGTGCATGTGTGCGTGTGCGTGAGTGAGTGCATATGTCCTGTAAGCTCAGAATTCAGAGCAGATGTTCACTGATCTGAGCCTGCTGTTTTCAAGACTATCAGTGACTCTAGCAAGGGAAGGGAGGAGGAGGGAGGGAAGTTCTCTGGCTACCCAGTAAGGTGTGATGTGTTTACTTACGGCAGCCCACCACCAAGCATGGGGGATGCTGGTGAAGTTGGTACTGGAGACATCGTGCTCCACTGTGTAGACCATGGCAGAGAAGGCGAAGATGCCCATGGCAATGAAGAGCAAAAGACAGCCCACCTGCTGGTAGCACTGGCGCAAGGTAAAGCCGAAGGCACGCAGCCCTGTGGAGTGTCGGGCCAGCTTGAGGATGCGGAAGATGCGCATGAGACGCATGATGCGAAGCACTTGTCCCACCTTGCCCACCCGTCCCACCTTCTCGATATCGTGCTCATGTTGAGAGCCCCGACCTCGGGGCTGGTCGTCATCAGCAAAACATTCCAGCAGCAGCTGCAGGTAGAGGGGCAGGATAGCAATGAGGTCTACTGCATTGAGGGCGCTGCTGGCAAAGCGGCGCAGATCTGGGGTAGAGACCAAGCGCAGCAGGTACTCCAGTGTAAAGAATGCGATGCACAGGGTCTCAATATGCTCCAAGACAGGTCGACTCTCCCCACTCTTCCGGTCTACCTGCTGCATTTCCTCCACAGTGTTGAGTGCCAGGGCCACCACGGAGATGAGCACGAAGAAGCTGGAGGCCACTGCCATCACCTTGGCAGTGACGGAGGAGAAGGGCTTCTCCATGAGGTTCCAGAGGCGCCAGCGTTGGGGACCATAGTAACGCATGTGGTGGAAGAGCTGTTCGTTCTCCTGAGCCTCTGCCTGGGAGCGCAGTTCCCTCTGGACCTTCAGCTGCTCGCTCAGCTCGTCACGGCGCTCCTCGAAGCAGATGCGGCAACACCGAGGTGTGTATTTGAGCCGCACGCCCCAGTAGCTCAGCTCCTCCAGGAAACTGCGGGGGCACAGCTCATCCCGCACCCGCAGCACCCCCGAGGCATAGAAGTTGTACACCAGCTGGAAGACGGCTGGGTCCCGGTCAAAGAAATACTCATCTACTTGGGCAGCGTAGTCATCGCACAGGCCCAGCTGGCAGCGACGGTCAGTGGAGGTAGCCAGGCGGCCCAGCCGGGTCTTGGGATAGATGGCCACTGCCTGGTAGGTGAGACGGTAACTTTGGCCACCCACATTGATGTTCAGCACAGATGAAGTGGAAGCTGTGGCCGGTGCTCCAGAAGAAAGGGCAGGAGAACAAGGAATAGGTGAGAAGGGTTTGTTTTCACCCTCAAATGTGTCTCCACTTGGCCATTTTCCTTGTTCTTTCTCTTCTTCTTCCTCATCTTCATCATCCACATAATAGTTGTAATTCCCCTCAGGTCCCAGGAGCAGCAGGGGTTGGGAGTTCAATCGAGCAGTAGCAGAAAAGCCACTCTGCTTGTCCACATGCCTGCCTTCGTTATCCTTCCCCTTGTCAGGCTGTGGGACGGCATTTGGTGCTTCCCTCTCTCTGCCTTTATGTTTTAGGAAAGGAAACTGTCGCTGCATGTTAAACTGGAACATAGTACTTTTCCTTACTCTTCTCCCTTCTTTGCATTCACCTGATCAAGGAATTAATGCCAGTCCTTTCCAACACTACAAAGGCCGACAAGCCAGTTTTCTTCTCTCTTTATCTTGGTAGCATCACACACAGCAGCGGTTCTGCATTTTTCTCCCTGCCAGTCACCACTCCAGTTGTTGTGAAAGCTCCGTGTGGGATATAGACACATGAAGACTGCTGTTGACCGTTTTAATCTTGCTGACAGGGAAGATCTGAGTGCTTAGAGAAGGGGATTTAAGGGCTATTATCCCGTTCCAGCCTCATCTCCCTCAGGCTGTGACGTGAATGATTATGGATCCATAAATCTACGAAAAATCAGTAGGAAAAAAACACCCTAAAGTTTTATTGCTGATAAAATCCATACATTTTCTTAATTCAAACATGTATGGATAAAGGATAATCTCAACATGAAAATGTATGAGGGGCAGAGTGGGGAGAGAAAGGGGAAAAGAGAGAGAGAACATTACAGATTTCTTTCATCTACGTGAGTATAGCATGTCTTGGTTTTCCTTAATGAAAATAATTAATCATTGATATGCAGATAATGGGTAGGAATTCACTACAGTTGCTCTTACAATGTTTTCCAAAGGTGAGGAAATAGAAGCTGTCCCTTCTTATTCCCAGTTAGATTACCTCCACCAGCTCTTAGCTTAGGAAAGTGGCAGTCTGTGCAGGAAGCTTTGGCTGCGCTATGGAAGCGCAGATCCTCTGGGCACAGTGGGAGTGAAGAGCAGGGGTGTGAATGGGTTTCCAGCATGCTTCCTCACTTCAAACTCTCCATGAGCTGCTGAGAAGCAGAATAAAGCCACTTTCAGGGCATGTTTAATAGTATGCCACACTAGGTACCAAGCAGGACAGGAGAGATGCTTTCTCTTTGTTTTGATGGAGGTTTCATCCTCAGCTCTGGCTGAGCTGGTGCAAGCATCTCCAGTGCTCATTGTCGGGTTACTTCCCTTTGTCACTGGGAGCACTTCATCTGAGCTAGAACTTCTGGAAAGTAGAAGTTACACACAATAAAGGGATGGATTCTTTGCCATGCTCTTAGCCAGAATTACAGCTTCTTAACACCAGCTCTTTATTCCACCTGTATCCAGGCTGGTACAGGAAAGGACGAGGCCCTAGAAAGCTGGTAGCTTTGACAACACCCTCGCTGGTCTGGAAAACCTTCCATCTGTAATCCTGTAGCCTCCCTTCCACTCGCAGCTCTCTACCCTTTCACACAAGCTTCTGTGTCCCAGAAGCCCTGCAGCAGCATTTTTCCTTTGTTTTCCTCAGGCTCCTGTTCTTGTGTCATTAATCGCATGGTCTCTCACCTGGAAACCCTAATACTGTCGGTTTAGTGATAACCTCTCTATCTGAAGCAATTGCTGTTGCCATGAGAATCAGCCTGTCTTTTTCCCCTTTTTCCTATCCCAAATTGTAGCTTTTATATTCACATTTACTAACTCTTGACAAACAGGAAGACATCATATCTCAGAATTTTGTAATACTTTTGTTCTCAGGCTCCATCACACTGGGTGCATCCCATGGAATAGTACAAGGTTTCCTCAGGTCACACTGTTCAAGGCCTGGAAATTCATACTTAGCTGCACTTGAAAGTGTTTTACTTCATGAATTTGTCACTGCTACCCATTTTCTTTCGTGATACAAAAAAGGCATGGCCTCTATTAATAGGGATTGTCAGTGCCTTATTACAGATACCAATCTGCTTTGCAGTTTGGTTTGAACATTAAACCATGTCATGGGGAGTCCATTGTTAGCAATGTTAATGCAAATTAATGTCCAATTTCAAGGCTGTTTCTTTCTCCTGAGCAAACCAATTCAGAAACAAGAAAAATAATAGTCTGCAATGCCATTGTTTTGCTACCACAAACTCTTGAATGTTTCTTAATCAAGATCAGGCTAGACTATAACCATACTCCTTTTGCAAGCCTCCACCATAACATGTCATGTTTCTTTTTGTCATACTCCCGGGTCTCACTTCAGAGAAGTATCCGGTAAGGCTTATTGCTCACTACTTCAGAGATCATTGAGTACCACATGATGCTGCAGTAGCAGGAGCTTCTACAGTGTGAACTTGAAGACTGTCAGATGCCAACACTGCGTGCACCTTGACTAACATTCTGGACATCTCTACTAAGCAAAGCAGGAAAGATTGCTAGCTTTGCTTCTGCTCAGGCTAATCACTTTGACCTAGATATTCTTGGGAACGTAGCTCTCAGGCACCTAGTAAGCTCTGCTCAAACTTCCCTCTAACTGCAGAATAGGTAAAATAAAGTTGCTATTTTTATATTCTTTACTTTGGAATGAAGCTTGGTTCTGAGTTGCTAAACCCTCAGCCTAGATAGGAAAATAAAGTGAGCAGAAAAGTCTTCCCCTCCCACCCCCTCACCCCCCTTTTCTTTTTCTTAGCTACCTTATTCAGTTGCATAACGTCTTCCTGTATGAGGAGGAAAAAAATTCTGGCTTCTGAAGGAGCTAGTTAGTAAGGTCCCCTCAGAATCTGGTTTTGAAAGTCCATGAATGCTGGTCACTTTTTAAGAGCCATCTCTTAAGAGCACAGGAGCAGGAAAATCCAAAGTACTAGAAGTCAAGCAAGCATGGCAGAAGGCTGACGTGGCTAAGCAGAGATCTTCTTCTAGAGCTTAGGTGGAAAAGGAAAGTGTATGGACATTGGAAACAAGGGCAGGCAACACAGGAGGACAACAGAGATGATGTTCACCACTCTAGGGAGAATATTTGTGTGATCAAAGCTCAATTAGAGTTCCAGCTGGCCACCACTGTGAAGAACAACAAAAAAGGCTTTTAAAAATATGTTAACAGCAAAAGGAGGACCAGAGATAACATTGGTGCATTACCTGATGAGGTTGGTCACCTCACAAATAAGGGCGTAGACAAAGCAGAGAAGATCGACGCCTTCATTGGCTCTGTGCTCAACTCCAATGATGGGCCTGGGACTCTCAGGACTCCTGGGTTGGGAAACTGTGACTGGGGGAATTACAGACTCCCAGACAACCGTGAACTTGTTAAAGACTTGATGTTCCAGCTGGATGCAGATAAATCTATGGGGCCTAATAGGATTCATCCAAGGGTGCTGAAAGAGCTGCCTGATGTTACCACAGGACCTCTTTCCATTATTTTTCAAGGATCTTGGGGTTCTGGAGAGGTCCCAGATGACTGGAAGCTGGAAAATGTTGTCCCAATTTTCAAGAAAAATAAGAAGGAAGACCTTGGTAATTACAAGCCTGTCACTTCAGTGCCTGGTAAAATTATGGAGAAGGTTATTCTGGAAGTTACTGAAAAACCCTCGAGAGACAATGCAGTCATTGGTGATAGCCAGCATGGGCTCATAAGGAGAAAGTCTTGCTTAATCAATTTGATTTCCTTTTATGACAAGGTCACTCATCTAGGTGGTCAAGGGAAGACAGTAGTTACAGGTTTTTACTATTTTAGCAAAGCTTTTGATACTCTCTCTCACAGTATCCTTCTGGACAAAATGTCCAGCACTTAGTTAGATACATCCATAATACATTGGGTTGGCAATTGGCTGATGGGTCAGACTCAAAGAGTTATACTAAATAGGGTTACATCAGGCAGCCAGTCCCAGGGGGGTTCCCGAGAGCTCAATTTTAAGACCAGTGCTCTTCAATGTTTTTATAAATAATCCAGATGTGGGAATCAAATGTACAGTATAACAAAATGTACAGAATAACAAAAAGGTTTTTTTCAGTATGTAAACAGTAAAAGGAAGATTAGGGAAAATGTGGGCCCATTGATGAATGAGATGAGCATCCTAGTGGTGGAAGACACGGAGAAGGCAGAGTGGCTGAATGCCTTCTTTTCTTCTGTCTTCACTGCTAAGGCTGCCCCTCATGAATCTCGTGCCTTGGAGGCAAGGGGGAGGGTACGGAGAGAGGAAGATTTCCCTCCAGTAGAGGAGGACCAGGTTCGGGACCACTTGGCCAAACTGGACATTCATAAGTCC
>JAOQGH010000019.1:29123623-29141478 GCA_025769975.1 Gallinago jamesoni | reverse complement strand
ACCATACCTGGACGTGTTTAAGAGTCATTTAGATGTGGTGTTGGGGGATATGGTGTAGGGGAGAACTTTGTAGAGTAAGGTAGGTGGTTGGACTCGATGATCCCAAGGGTCTTTTCCAAACAAAATGATTCTATGCTTCTATCCCCGAACCCATGCAAAAGCTAGCTAGTCTCACAGTAGGCAGGACAGAGCTAATATGGAAAAAAAGGTAGCATAAATATTAGGTAGGATGAAACTGTACTGCAGAGGGGTTCCCCAAATACTATTGGGTGTTTTTTTTATGATCTGAATGCGCATGAGCCTGTGGGTCCAGACACAGTCAATGTTACCAAGGTATATGAGATCAATAGGCAGCAGCTGAGCCACAGAGGCTATCTGTGCACAGCCTCTGAACCCACAGCAAATGCAAAATAATGCCCTCTTGTCTTGCAAGCTGAAATAAATTCAGTGCCTTGTGTTTGCTATGCGCTCTGTTTATGTGCTCAACTTGGGGGATCTGTCCATGAGCTCGAGTCTTAACATGCTCAGCAGGGATACCTGTGATGTTCACCAGGCTACATATCCAGAAATAGCTATGTGCCAGGTGGCTCATGTGAACAGAAAAACTGTGGGCAAATAGATGTGTGTAGCACATGCTTCAGTAAGTCAGTGCTTTACAGCAGCAAACATCATGCGTATTAAAAAGAAACGTAAAAAAAGGAGTGGTACCATATTCCTCTAGCTTAATGAGTTTATAAACCTTTCCTGCAGGTGGGGTGCTGAAAAACAAGCTGATTTAACCTGGAAACAAGCAGCAGAAGAATTAACCAGCATTTTCTGTGTTGCTTGTTGCTGGGCTTTCCATTGGGCCTTGCTTACTGTATGCAATGGCTCATTAATAAACATTAGCAGTTCTTCAGACACAGGCAGCTGGTCCCAGCCCTGCAGTGAACATGAACAGTAAAAAGTACACAACAGCAGCAGCAGCAAGAACAAATTTTACTTAATGAGTTGGAATGAGTATTGGCTGTACTTAGAGAAGCTGGAAATATGCTGGAAACAGAGAACTAACAATGACAGTAACCCACCTCTAAGGGTTGGGAGGAGTGGTCTGTGCAATTGACAGGCTTTAGTTTTTCTGAGCATTTCACCTTTAAGGAATAAGCACTTTTCTTGCTGACAGAGTTCAGCTGCCAGTTTTGCTTTGCAAATTTGTTTTGTACTGCCAAAAGGGAGAAAGTATGGACATGCTTATACAAAGAGCTTACACTTCCTCTCTCTCCCTGGAACTTGCTCTTGTGCCTTTTTTTTTCTTGTTTTGCTGTTTGCTTTTGTATGAGAAAGGCACTTTTGACTGGCAGCACATAGTGCCTTTTTTTTTTTTTTTCAAATGTGGAAAACCCTGCACAAAGAAAAGTGCTACTTCACTTAGGGAAAGCCACCTAAACTGCAATAGTGACAAAGTCACAAAGGGGAAGTTGTAGATGAAAGTATATCATGAGGAACAGCAGTCCTTCTGTCCACAGAGCCATTCCTGGCCTGCTAAACAGCATGACGTGCATTCCCTTTTCAGATTTCAGGATCGTGAAGTAGGCTGGACACCCACCTGTCCCATGAAACGCAAAGGATCTCCTGTGTCTGTAAGCTGTACAGCTGATCTTGCAAAAAAAAAACAAAACAAAAAGTAAAAAAAGACAGAACAAAGAGGTATACATTAAACCTTGGATTCCTTTTACAACACGATCTGATAGATACATGTGCTATGCCTTCTGGATAGCTATTCCTCCTGACTTATTACATTCTGTCACACACTGGGCTGAGAACTACTACTCTTTATGTAGACTTTCTTGAAATGAGCTGGTAACAGGAAGAAAATACAGCTCATTCATGTACATTGTATGCAACAGGGCCACACAGACTTGGAAAAGGCTTAATGCAAGGCATGTGTCCAGGAATATTTTCCAAGACCACCAACAGTCTTCTCCAAGTTCTGTCCCTTGACAAAAACATCCATTGTAGGAACTTTTTTCGATAGTTCCTTATCCTTGTTTCCTTGGGTGTGACTGACCCTCCTGATCCTTTACTATCCCAGAACTCCAAGCGATAGTAAATTAGCACAGCTTACCTGTCTTCTGAATCTTTGCTGCTTCTTCCTTTGCAGCTGAATTACCCTCACATGCAGGTCTCATGCTATGCTACATCCCTAATCTGAAAGAACGGCCTGGCATCTGCCAGACTGTAGGGGATGAATCTCCTCCACTTCAGTGTCCTCACAGGCATATCCAGTTTCACACCAGACCCTGAGCATCACCTTTGAGGTGGGGAGCAGTGTTAATTAATTTTCTGACCTGATACTTGTAAGTCCATGATCCATAGGGGATTTTCTAAGGATGTGATGGTGTGAAATTTTGTTTATTCCATGCATATGCACGTCACACCTCTCCATATCAGTTTGGGACTGCGGCTGGATGACCTCCACTTTTCGACATTTCTTTCTGGCGCTGGTTCTTGCTTCCCTATCTGCCCACCTTGTATCTGCATTGTACTTCCTTGGTCCTGTCTGCCTGCCTGCTCCACATCAGCAGTTCTTTATATGAAATCAGCGACTCCATCATTCTTTGGTTTTAAGTCAGCTGTATGTATACCTCATGAAAACTTTCCTATCCATGGCATGCTGCAGGGCTCATCTCTTAGCTCTAATATGAGATTTTAATATGTTCCGTCACTGTGAAGTTCACGGTGTTCTGCTTTTAGTGTACAAATTGAAATATTTAGCTGCAAAAATGTTAGAGTTTCCTTACACAAAAGAAAGATTGGTTAAAAAGAAACAAGCTACTCTTGGAACTTTTCAGAGGAAATTACATAGCCCTGTGCAGTGGAAGAAAAGATTTCACTCCTTACTTCATTCAGACCCAACTGTGATTTTAAATTCCAGGAGACATTTTCCAAACAGAGACATTCTGCAAACACAAACACGGATTTATAATAAAGCTTTCTATCTACAAAGTTGCATACCAAAGAACACATCAGTTCAGGGGCAGAGAAAGATTTTGCAGCCTGGATTTTGGGCAGATTTTGTGTGTGCATGTTTATACACACATATATTTATGCATATGTGTGAAGATCTGTCTGCAAGATTGCTATCCTTATCCCAACCATGTGCCATTCGTAAATCACTTTAATACAGTGAGCTTGTCAGGCATTTCATGAATATAGAGTTGAGTGGTTTTAACAGGTTATCTTTTGTTCTCCCACTCTTACCACACACTGCACAGTACTGGCCTGATTTACAGGCTAAATTTTTCTAAAGGAGAATTCAGTTTCTAACTCTGTATTCCTTTGCTGGATACAATGCAATAGCCAAAATATCTTTTTCTTTGGTGTTATCAGAAACTGTCATTGTTTGGAGAGTAAACAAGACAGAGAAAAGATGTTTTGCTGATATGGCCTCTGAAGAAATAATGAATATGCCTTTGAAAATCTTCCTTTCATTTTGACTTTGGGCAAAAAAAGGGGTTCTTCCCTTCTGCTCCCCTACCCAGAAAGGCTGGCAACAGAAATAAACAGGTAGAACTGCATGACTGCAGCATTTTTTTGAATGTGACAGAGTAACGAGTGCCTGTTTAACCTCATCACTGCCTCTCTCAAATACGATTTAGAAAATCATCCTGAAAATTTGTTTCTTTTAGAAAGTACACTTTGCACTGCTGTTTTAAAAACAGGTCATGAATCCCTATTTAGCAACTATGGATGCTAATTTTGCTATAATGACAGGTTAATTGCATGATGCTTTATGTCAAACTGGAGTTGCCACGTGACCTAAGACCTCTGTACACAGACAATTATTTTCAGGTTTGATTGGAAGATGGTCTTTAGCAAATATTCTGCAGAAACATGACACCATTGCTATTGTGGGTAACTGTGGATTAGATCACTGAATGAACAGGTGGTGGAACCCCCAAATTCTGTGTGGGCACTTGAGGAGAATTTCTCCATTTTATTTTTATTTTTTTTTCATCTAAGGCTGATGTTTGTTCCTGTTGTTCTTTGTGCCTGTTTAGAGCCAGAAACCTTGATAAGAACTGTGCTGCAGTGGCTCCCCTCCACCTCCTCCATGGGCAACATCCCCAAAGGACTGCTTTTTCAGCTATATTGAAAGGCCCATGTGGTGCCTCACTGTATCAAAACCAACTTCTGCTGAATGATAGTGTCTCAGCCTGCTCCTTTCTTACTTGTCTGGGCTTGTTTTCCTACATACCCCTATGCACTGTTTTTGTTCAGTGAGACACTGGTATTGCAATGGCATTGCAGCGATTTACTTTAGCCTATGACCACGCCTAGTGCTTGTGAAGCACTAAAGTCTTTTTCTCATTCCCACAAGGCAGTGTAGCAGTTCAAACATTATGTTAACATCAAGGCTCAGGAGAAAAATTCAGAGGAGAGAGAAGAGATACTTGGGGCTTTTTATTCTTTGCTGTGATTTTGCTTCTCTTTTGTTTCTACTGAAAATCCATCCATACCGACATCAGAATGGCATAATATCTAAAAAGGACAGCTGCTACCTGTGAAATTGGAGTTCTGTGAGAGTTCTTCAGAGCTACCATAGTATGATGTATACTGCTTCTCTGCAACAGGGGATTGCGGAAATATAGGATCTAGATAAGCTTAAAACCCAGCAGACTTGCAGTTTACCTCTGTAAGTAGCCTTAGAAGAGAGAATGTAAAGAAAGTCATTTCACTGTAACACCAATATGATCAGGAGAGGACAGAGGAAGAAGGGAAGGAAGGAAGGAAGGAAGGAAGGAAGGAAGGAAGGAAGGAAGGAAGGAAGGAAGGAAGGAACGGTACCCCTGTTTGAAATTTTCTTGAGGAGCTGGAAAGCAAAGAAAAAAGTGTAATTATGCTGCATGTTAGAATCATAGATCCTAGAATTCCTGTTAATTTTTTTGATGTGGATTTTGGTGATGCTGACAGGAGCAAGAGGCTGGAGTTAATGGCCAGGAGGTCCCTTCCAGCATGATACTTGGGTTATGATTATTCAGTCATTTGTGATGGGTCAGGCACTTTCCAGAATGTGTGTGTGTGATATTTTGCTGCCTCAGAGACCATACGGTCCAATAGACATTTTCATCTCCTGTCAGTGATTTCCATAATATGTACAAAACAGATTTCTTTCTCACTAACTTGCTACAATCCTCTGCTAGGACAAGTGGATCCTGGAGGACAGTTCTCTGTCACCATTGTGCTTCACTAACTCTATTATGTAATGTCTTACTTCATTAACTGTCCTCCATCCAATTTTGGCTTTGTTACCAGCTTAATTGTCCACTGGCTCATCAGCATAGTTCCTATGTGCATTTGTGGCTCATCACCACAAAACTTGGCTCTTTGGAGTCAAGGCATTCAGTAATCTGCCAGGCATAATTTAGCTATGACAAGTGTTGCACAACAAGCTTTAGATAATTGTAGAGGAAGCTAAGTGTGAAGGAGAAATGATAGGGAGCAGTGGCTGCAGATCAAAAGGACCAGAGGAAGCAGGAACAGAAGGAGACCTGAGGTAAGCCAGCACACACTGTTTTACAGGTGTATTCATCTTTAGTGGGGAGCCAGGCAGTCAGGGCAACACTAGGAGATCCTACCAAATCATTTTAAGACTCAGGAGAGTGATAAAGTGGGTGTTTAAGCCCGGCACTCTTTTCCTTACACATTCCCTTGACTGCTGAAAGAGGAAATGATCCATTTTGTGATTCTTTACTACTCTATGGTATAAAGACTACAAGTTGCATGCAGGATTTTAGTTTCTCCTGGGGACAGTGTAATCAAGCTTATCACCACTAACACAGACACATAACATATTACCATGAATACCAGCTTTAATATCTATGAAGTAGAGAACAAAACCAGGGAAAAAACCTTCTTGGACTGCTCTCTTTCATGGTTGAAAGCAGTAAGAAAGCCTAGACCTGGTGACAAAAAGCTGCTTACTTGGTGCACCGGTGGCACAGTAGTGAGAGGCAACAGGAACAGAGAGCACAGGAACAAGAGTATGAAGCCAAGGAATACTGATACTGAACACCAAAGAACAGGGGAGATGATGACGAAGCACCAAAACCCATTCTCACTGAGGAACCCCAGAAAATACAAAAAGCAATGTGCTTCATCCAAAATTAATTAAGATTGCAATTTACAGCAGGAGCTGAGGTAAGCAATGTACACATGAGAGAAGGCTTACAGTGGGAGTGAAATGGTTGTTATCCCCCATGATTGGCAGTAGCCACAGCTCATCAGTTATCTCACATTTGCTGTGACTGTGGTGGAAAGAAAGATTGATTTTAAAGGTATGTGAGATGTTTAAAGAGAAAATTGCTCTCTGAACTGTTTTCCTGGTCATTTTTTTTCCTGAACCTTTGCAGAGTTGGCTTCCAGAGATATTATTCTCTGTTCTGGCTCTTCCTCTGCCTGTCCCCTCTGAGATGAACCAACATTTTCATACACAGTCTGCTGGAGGCAGGACAACACATGCTAGTCATGAAGCATCAAGGGCAACTCTAAACTTGTCACATGCACACTGGAGTGACATGCTTGACTTCAAATAAGGTATTTTTCTTAGAACTGGGTCAGTGTTTGGCACTGTTGGTTGAGGCTCTGGCAGTGCACACATTCCCACTACTTCACCACATGCTCACCTTCTTGCTCCTGTTTGTCACGGGCAACCACAGCCCCTCCCAAAGCCCGTGATGGTCCATGACAAACATTACCTTTGAGGGTACGTACGTTACCACTTGGCTTCCCTGAAGAACATATCCTCAGATATGAGCAATTGAATACCCATCCTATGCTGGCGTAAGTCCAGAGGAACTAAACTGTAATGACTGCAGAAAAGACATTATAGCCAATTTGGTAAGTGAAGCAGCATATGAAGAATTTACTTGACTGCAGCCTAATTTATAAATTAAAGAAACACACACATAATACATTTAACAACAGATGGTGTAAATCAGCCCACTTAATTTAAGTATCTAAGTTACAAGGCACTAGGGAAAGAGTTTAGACTGTCAGGGCCTGCGGGGTGAGCAGAGGGAGACCTGCCTCTACAGCTGCACCACCATCACCACCTCCCTCCAGCAGCAACAGCACAGAACCTGCAACCTTCTGCTCCCCAGTGAGCAGTACCATCGCAGCCCCAGCCTGCACCCTGCCCAGACCACTGCTCTCAGGTATCTTTGGGAGGCTGGCACCAAATTTGGGTGGCTATCCCTGTATCGATGAGTAGTCCTCAGGGTAGGCATGGGTAGCTTGGTCTCCAACCCAGGGTGCAAGGGGAGGACCAGCAGCATGAGCCCAGGTTAGCATGGGGAGAATGAGTTGACAAATTTAGCTGCTGTGTTAAGTACTACCTGAGCCTCAGCTGAATTTTAAGTACATACAGTCCATCCTTGATTGGATTTAGGCAAGCTAAAGCTGTCCCCTCCTACTCAGCTGTGGTAGCAGAAGCTAGTCTTTCACGAGCTTGATCCTCTGTTCAAACAAACCAATGTAAATCAATATTGTATTGTGCATACTAGAAGGGAATGCAGCTTTAGTTGCAGCTGTAACAAATTATAGTGATGGGGAAGCTGGGATGATGGATTTTCAGTTCGTTTAAGATTAATTGATGCTTGATACTTATACAGTGTAAGACAGGTAGTAATAGATGTTAATAGGTCACTGACAGACAAATCCCTTTTTAGCCTTTTGCTTATGCAAGCTCCCAATGGAGTTCCATCTTAGACCCCAACGATAACTGAAAAAATCCAGTGGAGGAAGGATTTAAGCATTCAGCATTACATGTTGTCTCTAGTTGAAGTGAATACTATGCATTCAGACTGCAGATGCAGCATCCTGTAGAGCTGTAGAGATTACTTGCATGAGCAATGCAAACAGGATCTGATGGCTCATACATGCTGGTAATGATGACTGACAAACCAAGAGGTAGTTTTGTGGGTTTTTTTCCTGTTGTGACTAGACTCTGTGGTGATTGGAGGTATAAATAGGCAGATGGTTTAGATGGATAGAAATGTTGGCTCTTTATGGCATAAAATGTCAGTTCAGCTGAAGAATTCTCTGCACCTCAGCCTAATGCTTTAACAGCACATTTGTCTACCCATGAGATCAAAATTTTATTTTTAATGAACCAGACTTGGTCTCCTGAGGAGGAGGAATACCTTGTAGTTTTTAGAGGATTTCCAGTGACAACTCCATAATGTCAGAACCCCAAAGGAAAGGAGCCCCTAATAAGAGCCTTGAAAGAGAAAATCTCCTTCAGAGTAGTTTTGAATGCCAAGGTTTGGGGATTTGCTGACAGAACCTCAGTGAAGTGTTAGACAGAAATATTACATTGTCATTTTTCATCAGTAATGCCCTAAAGGGAAATTCCATTTATCAGGCCTGTTCACAGGAGAGTTTATGTCCTGTCTAATGAACTGAAAAAATGGATTTGTTTCTGTTAATTTGTTGTGTTAGCTGTAAAGTTAAATTACATTAATTGTTTACTGTGTTTCTGAGAGCTGTAGTACCTTATGTAATTAATCACCCCAGAGTTATTGCTGCTCTCTGTGTGATAAGTGTAATCTTTAGTATGTTGATGAGACCAGACACAGTCTCACTCTGTGCCTCAGTGAATTCAGTGAGATGGTTAAAAAGCAAGACCTTGCATTTTCCCCAGCTGCTAGCAGTATGTGAGAACATGAGTGTAAATGCGGATAGGTAGGGAACAGCCAGATTTGGACGTGACTTGGCACACCAGACTCATGGGGCAGGTCTTCATCTTGGTGATGTGGCTGAGCAAAGCCTGAGTCAGGTCACCAGGTGAGAGGCTGAGGATGTCCTGGTACATCAACCAGAGAAATTCCAAATGCCCTGTTGCTGATCTCCTTCTCTCAGCTTCCATGAAGGAATTCACTTCAGTGCCAGACCCCGCTAAAATCCCTGCTCATATCTGACCCCAAATCCGTGCTGTCCATCGAGTGCTGATGCAGCTCTGGGTTGTGCTGGCAGTCATCATGGATGAGCTTTACAGGGATGGTCTTGCCCCCGTCCACAGCTATATCACCCTCCCTGTGTGTTAACCCTGGGGGATGATCTGCCCAGGTCCAGCCTGCTGCCCCCTTCATGGAGCAGCTCCTACATGCTGTGTGTGCAATTGTGTTTGTGTGATCGATGGGGAAAGACAGAACTGAAGCTTCACACATGCCCTGACTGATGCTCTGTGCAGGCCTGAAGTAAATCAGCCTAACATTCCCCAAGCAGTCTAAATTTAGGGCAAGGCAGCTGATGTGCTCTCATGTGGACCATATTGTCCGCATGAAGGAATCCTGTATTTCTTATTCCTTAGGAGTGGCTAAATCAGCAACTGCTTTCAGCCTGGGGAGAAGATGGATGAGGTGGTAGAGCAATGCTAAGACTGTGCACAGTGCAATAATGGTAATTCTCAGAGGTTTTTCCAGAATTATGGGCAACAAACAAAACTGAGGAGGTTCTCCTTTGCACAACAGCTTGTGAAGCCCCTCACACAAAGATGCTGTGGATTTGAAAATTTTCATGGCTCACAAATGGGACTAGGTAAATTCTTAGAAGAAAACATGAAGAACTGTTACAAAGGAAGACACTGTGTTTAGGTGAGAAAGTCATTGACCTAGCAGTCAGTACGGATTGGTTGCATATTCTGGCAAACTCTTACTATATGATGTCCTTAAATTCTCCCTAGGCACCCACAGATGGCCACTGCCAGGGACCAGACAGTGGGTTAGATAGATCTCTGATGTGCCCTGGCACAACTGATATTTTCTCCTTGTGTGATGACCTTGTCCATCTGCTATATCTGTTGTCTGTAATCTGCCCATAAATAGGAAGTTATGAGGGCAGAAACAGTCTTGTTCTGTATTTATAAAATCAAGGGGATTTGGGTAAATGCTTGGAATTCCTAGGTATGAGACAATACATGTAGCAATGTCAAGAGAAATGGTAAGCAGCTAAGTGTTACAGGACACATGTTCTTCTGTAGTTGGCACTATGCAATGATGCCAGCTCCATTTCTGTCCTAATGACTTCTGAATGTATAGCACGCGCCAATCCCATACTCAGCAACAGTCTCGTGTGAAGGGTTATAAAGAGTTAGTTTAAATAGAAAGCAGGACATATTCTTCTGCTAGGGAAACATTTTATAGCCTGCACAACTTAAAATTATCCTAAGGCTGGTAACCTGCATCTGCTACTGGTTAAGAAATGGGAAGCTAAGGGAGGCCCTTTGTATTTCCCTGTACCTTTGCTTTTGCCATTGCCTTTGCCTTTGCCTTTCCTTTGTCTGCTAAAGCTGATTTACACTTCAGGCTTATTCTCTGGGTCAGAGGGGATATTTTACAGGCACGTCTGGAACAAGAACTACAGAATGTAATTGTGAGAATGCAACTTGTCCTTGTTACAGCATTTTTCACTTGTTGCACTGAGAACACAGTTCTCCCAAATGGTTTTAAGACAGTTACATGATTAGGTAAAACATCTGCAGGTGTGTAAAATCTAAGCTATGCAGCAGGCCAGAAAAATGAAGCACAATGTCTCGCACCATCCTACTGTGCCATCTTGTCAGATACTATGTGTACTGCTGATTCAACAGTCAAGACGAACTACTCTTGTAGGAGCTGGCTATTCATGAGACTCCAGATGGCCCTTCCTCCTTCTTGCAGCACATAACCTAAATATGTAACAACTCATTCACTATCACACTGGGAATCTGTTACTAGAATGACACAACGAAGGGAACTGCTGGAGAAACAAAAGACAGTTTGGGGACTTCTGCATAATGTTCCCCTCTGAATTTCAGCCTTAAAAAAAAATAAAATAAAGAAGTGTTTTATTTCAGCATGCCTCATGGTATGCAGTAAGTAATTTGCAGGAGGATGTGCCTTTATCTCTCTACACCCGAAAAATAACAGATACTATTGTCCAGGGATGAAATTTGCTCTTGAACAAAGAGCCAATTTAACAGCCCACACTCCCTCCATAAAGTCACCTTTACCACCTAACTCAAATTATGGGATGATAGGTGAGAAAAGGCCAAAGATATTTCTAAAAGCAAAACAAAAAAAAATAGAGTGATCAGTGCCTCCTGTTGCAGGGCACACTTGTCATTTGTGTACCACAGGGTAAAAGGAAATCAGAAGTGTTTTTGATTTGCTGTATTTGATTTTGCTTCTGAGAGTAACAATCTGTTCAGGAGGGACTCAAACTGTGACAGTGGAAGTATGTCTGATTTCAGTTTTGCATTCATGAAGGATTCAGAGATGAGAACAATACAATATTCACCCTAGTAGTCTACTCAAAATATCCTGCTACAATTATCTGCTTGGCACAGGATTGAAAATGCAGTAACTCTTGAGGTAAAATATTTTCCAGTCATAACTCAAGTCTGCTCAGGTCAAAATGTGAAATTCCTCAGTATAATTTGGAATCAGGAGAATGAATACTGATGGGGTGTGTAGGGCATAAGATAACCTGAAGAAACTTTATGGCTGCCTTTATCATGCTGGGCAATCTTTGGATAAATCATTAAAAATGAATAATCAACTGAAGAGAATAAGGATTCCAATAAATGTTATGTATCAGCCAGAGGAGCTCAGCTGACATCTTTTACTGAACTCTCCTCTCCTCTTACAAAGGAATCTTTTTGGCTGTAAATAGTGTGGTGGAACATCTTTGAATGTGTGTACATTTTTTCAGCTCCCTTGAGAGATGAATGGATGCGCAGAATTTGATGTTACCAGGCTTTCTTCTCTTTCAGCATTCAAGTTTGAATCAACAGTTCCATAGATGACAGGTTAATACAGGAGTTACGACACACTTACAGCCCTTTTTCTCTCAGGCCAGCTAAATGACTGTGAGCCATTAAAATCTGGTTTCTGTGAGGTATAAAAATATGATGCCATTAGACCTCATTAATGAACTACTGAGAGCCACACTCCACAGTAACCAACATCTCCATTTTCCAGGGAGTAAATCATCCCTACTCCGTTAAGTTTAATGAGCTCAAGCTAATTTACACCAACTACGGATAGCATCCAGTAAGCTCAGGCTCCCACAGTGTATGGATTGTTTCATTCATCACAGAATCATAGCTGTCTCCAGCTGGCAGAGAGCACCTATTCAGCTCCTTAACACTGCACAATGAAACAGAGTAAAGCAGGAAATGAGTAAGAACATGAGGCCCTTGTGGGACTGTACGGTAGATGTACATTTTCTCGATATCATATGGAGTTTGGCCAGGGTCCTCATGATTCAGCCGCTGCTCTTGGGGATGGGGGAAAAAACAGATCTGTGGAATCTTAGGTTATATAGAGTGCAAAGGCATATTTAACACAATTATGGGACAACACAGGTACTGGGTCAGTTCTTTTGTGCAGTCTTTGAGATCTGACAGAAATTTAGCATAGAATATAAGAGAATTTTAAATGCATTACTGCAACTTTTATTGCTGTTATAAACCTGAAATGAAGGATAATGTTAAAACTCCAGCTGAAGGAAGCAGGCATTTCTCATTGGACTTTTTGTTTGCTTCTAGCTTTTTCACAGTTTTCTTAGCGGTAACTATAATTTAGTAATACTCAGAAAAGAAATAAAGAATAATACAAAATTAATATAAATGGCAATTATTTCAACTTATTTTGGGTATTTCTACCCAAATAGTAAATACTTCTACCCGATAGTAAATACTTCTACTTCTAGCCCTATAGTGCGACTCCTGCTTTAAAGATCAGCAGTACTACCCTGCTACTACCCTAAGAAGAAAGCCTGATTGGAATTCCATAGCCTTTATATAGTCCATCTAAACATCTGTAAATAAATACAAACACAAACATTGGCCAACCAAAAACTTGCCCTTTTCTTCAACTCTTTGTAAGTTCTAGAAACCAGACTCTAATAGAACCATCAATGCTTCTGTATCCAGTCTCACCTTTCCAGGACAGCTGGTACCTGCTGCTTTGCACATCTGTGGTAGTAGGAAGATACTATCTGGATTGTAGGCTCCCCAGGTAGGCAAAAATAAACAAACTTAGTAGTGCCCTGGGTACTGAGTTCCTAAAATACACATAAACTAACCATTGTTCAGTTAGTTAAGAGCATGAGGGGAGGTTTGGGCTGTGGGGAGGAAAAAGCTCTTTCATTATTATTTTTTTTTAAGAAAAAAAGTGTCTAATTTTGGAAGAGTTTTGAAGGCTGAGATTTTCAAGCAGAAGAAAAAGTTAAATCCTGAGAAAGGGGTGAAGTGGTCATAAGATATGTCCATCTGTGGAGTGTCATGCTACACAGTTCTTGGGTCAAAGAATGAAGAGATGGAACAGTTGCTACCTGTGAAATCAAGCGTGTCAAAGGAGAGTCTAAAAGAACTTCACAGATAGTAGCTGGGGCAACAGAAAATGTATCAGGAATAGTGCAATAAAAAATAATCCATTAAGAAAATACTATGTGGCATACAGCATCTGTGACCTTAGTATATCCCAGAAAGCTTAATAACAAATCTTATGTTCTTAAGTCTAAGCAACACCAGTAGGCGGGCAGTCCTAAAGGGGCAAATCTGTTCTAAGCTCCAGAGACTTGATCACAAAAGGGAAGAGAGGATCTTGCTGCACCTGCAGGTAGGAGACTCCGCTTGAACAGCAGATGATTGTGAGACACATTCTCAAACAAGCACCTATCCATTAACTTATTACCAGTTCTGCTCATTAAAATACAGCTGCATCAATCCAAACATGGGAAATATATTATATGATTGTTCTCTGGATTTATTTGACCTGGAGCTAAAAAATGCTTTTCCAGCTTTTGTTTCTGATGCTTCCTTCTATACCGTTGCTGTTTTAGTTCCCATTTTCCCTGTTAAACTTTGACAAAACATATGCTATCTTACACCTACAGATTTTTTAAAAATTACCAGAAATCTGCAAAACTTCAGGGGCACTATAGTCATCATCATGCTTTTTTTGGGAGAAGGCAGTTGGGGAAATCCGAACACAGATACTCAGCTCTTCCCTTCTGCCACTGTTTCGGGAGGAAGCCTTTTAGTACTGTTTAGGGCTGTTTTTTTGAATGATGTCTGAAAGTTTAGCTTTGTGCATCTAAGGATTGTGTCCAGTTAAATAGATCTAGTCCAGAGTTTAGTTGGCATGGCTGTTATGATAATAAAACCAGCATTTTCTTCAAGACTGTTATTACCCTGAATGTTATTTATTACATTACACTCTGTTCCCAGAGGACTGGAAATTCTTTAGGGCAGAATCATTTTTCCTGTTCTTATCTAGTATTTAGTACTCTGGGCTGTACTAAAATATCAATAATATCAAAATATAGATGACATTCTTGTATTCACATTCTCTGATAATGTGCAATAGGTACTACACTGTCAACCTTTCCTAACTACCTAATTATTGTTTTCTGCCTTGGAGTGGGTCCCTTTAAACTTACAGACTTCAGATATACCCCAAATAAAATCACACAGTGGCCACACAGGCCACACAGAAACATTAAGTGACAGGATGTGACTATAGCCAATTAAATACCAATCATTTTTGTCGAGGAGGATCATAATGATTAACACTGAATTGGATAGGAAAAGCAGCTGTGCCTTGCTACGAAGTGCCCAGGGATGTAATTTCATTTTCTATTACCAGGAATTCCAGTGTGATTTCTCATCTCAGACTGAAATTTCCTATGCTTGTTGTGCATGTAAAAGTCAAATTCTCATCCTGGTTGCTGAGACAGGAGTTCCCTGCTGACTTGCCTTCTGCGTGCCTTTCTTGAAAGTGAATTTCTTATGTGAGACCTCCCATTCAGGGGCTGTTTTGGCACATTATTGAACCTAACTAAAGCATAAGTGGACTGGCAAGACAGGGAAATGAAAGTGAGGAAAAAGTACATCAAGTGTTTTCCAGGTCTCTGTTAGCTGCTAGTAGGAATGGAAATGGCCACCAGCTGCTCAGGGATTATCCAGTACTCCAGATAGACAGATTTTACAGCCCAAAAGTTGTGTTTTAGGTTGTATCAATAAAGGAGATCTAGGCTGGACTCATGACATTAGCACCTAAGATTTCATGCAGCCCCTGGGGCTGAGATTCTCACTGCCGTTTCCACTTGTTTGAACCACAGCAGTTCAAGCACTGGTCCTGGTCCCCAGCTCAACTCCTTGTAAACAGCCACCAGTGTGTGAAGGCACTGGGCCTTACCTCTCCAAGGCTACACATGCTGGAGATGTGCCACGGACTTCCAATCATTATTTATTATCATTTTCACATGGCAGCAAATGGCTGAACTTGCAGTGCTACAAAAAGTCTGATACATACATAGATAAGTTGGATTGATTGATTGTTTTCGGCAAGAATGATAGGTATTAACTTTAGCAGCTACATCAATATGTGGTAAGGAAACCTGTTCAATAACTTTAAAAATCTATAAAAAATCTATACAAATGCTGTACGATACTTCTTTGCTTTCTTTGGCAGCCACAGGCTGTGGCCTTATACTAAAAGTCAACCATAATATTCATTAGGACACAGTCTTGCAGCTGATGCATCCATAAAACTTTGTTTCAGGATCAGAGGAGTTGTTGTTCATCAACTTTTATACCATAGTAGCATGTAGAAGAAACTCAGCAAAGGAATGGTGGCTCCTTGTGCTTTCTTAATATTGATAAACCTTTAACTGGGGGTATATCAACACATTTCAATTCTATACACAAATAGCTGCAGAGGAAGCTGAACAGTTTAGAGGACTCAGTATAAGCTTTGGACATCTCTGTTCCTTTTTTTTGCTTCAGTTTTCACTATGGTCACTGGCAGAGCAAAAATTATTGTTATTGCTACTATTGTGGTTTGGCCATCACCGCTAGCAGTCTCATTTTTTCATCTGCAAATGTATTTCAAGACTCCAGCATTCATCAGAAGGCACACTAATGGGAACTCAGAGCAGAGACCCCAAAGATCTGGCTGCTCATTCACATCATTGGAGCAATGAGATGAAGTTTGAGACAGAGGAAATTACTAGGTTTTACAGCTACCACTTGTTTCTTTTTACCAGCCTTAAATTCTCTTCTAAGCAAAATGTCTTTTTAGACAAGAAATTATAGCCTGGAGAAAACATCTGCTAGTAAGTTGATTAATTAAAGACTGCACTCTTTGAAAGCAACTGTTGTGTCAGTCAGACTGGAAATGAGAGAATATGGAAAGCACGGCTGAAAGGCTGGGGAAGAGTAGAAGTAATACAGGTAGTAAAAGTTTCTGGAAGGCCTGGACTTACATGGACAAGCCATGGTTTAGTAACAAGCCAAAAAAGTCAGAAGTTCATCATTCTTAGTAACCTGAGGAAGTTTAATTAATTAAGACACAAGCACCTTAAAAGCTGTCCTAGTTGTACAAACATATCAGAATTGATGTAATTTTCCCGTCAACTACCTGCAAGACAGAAAAACAGAAGACCAAACAGATTCCAGGGCAGGTTTATTACTTTCATGTCCACTAAGTGTAATGTTCCTTGGGTCTAATTGAAAGAGCCATGGCAGAGTTTTTAAATCTCACAAATTGCACTTGCTTTCACAGGTAGTCCCCGTGGACTGCAGGGATTTCCCCCTGAGCAGCTGTGGGAAACAGAAGTGCCTCCCCCAGGTTCTGTGCCTGCAGGTGGAAACAGCATGGAGATCCCTAAGCCACTCAGGTGCACCTGCAGAAGATTCACCTAGATGGTGGCATCTCCTGCCTCTGCCCAGTGGTGTGCCAAGCTCTAAGCCCTTCACTGCATCTCTGTGACTTTCCAGGGTTGTTTTAAAGAACCTATTGAAGTGACCTGAAATTACACTTGCTGTCTGGAGTCAGTCATGGGAATCTATGTTTTCTGCCTTGTTGGGTGCCACATCACTGAGTGTAATGCTAACACAGCCAATGCTGCCATCATGAATGTGTCTTTGATGACACGCTCAGCTGGTTCTTCAGGAATTTGGTTTTTTTCACCAGGTATCTTACTAATTAAAAAATAACAATGCTGAAAGATTTATGGCTCATGAGGTCAATAATAATAACAATTGCAATCACTGGTTCAGACATTTTCCAGGCTGCTGCTGAAGGGCTGAGGGCCACTGAAGCCCCAAAGCTGAGGTAGTATGTAGCCATACGGGCTAGCCAAAGATCTACATGTTTTCTCTAACCTTTCCCTTGTGATTAGTGATCACAACGTGACAGTGATTCCCTTGTGATTTATCCACCTTGTAATTAGGTGGATAAATCAGTCTGGGCACATGTATTTAGGTTCAAATCAAGCTTATTTCAGTTGAACATATTTATTAGTTCTGCTAGTTTGGTGCAGGTTTAAACACAACTTAAATATATAACACCAGAGACCACAGAGTTTTGCAGGAGTTTAGCTGAACTGGTATGTTTTTGTATGTGGAAACCCACCACATGGACTTCCCCAACTGTCAGGGGACACCCAATGTGCTCCATGAGGAGGAGAGAATCACAGAATCACCTAGGTTGGAAGGGACCCTTTAACATCATCTAGTCCAACCAATGGAAAAAAAAAACCCAAACCCAAACAAACCACAAAAAACCCCCACAAACGAACAAAAAAAAAAAACCCACACCCTCACACCACACCCAAAACCAACACCAATCCGCTACTAATCCATATCCCCAAGCACCATGTCAACTCGTCTCTTGAGTACCTCCAGGGATGGTGCCTCAACCACCTCCCTGGGCAGCCAATTCCAATGTCTGACAACCCTATCAATAAAGAAATATTTCCTAATATCTAACCTGAACTTCCCCTGGTGCAACTTGAAGCCATTACCCCTTGTCCTATCATCT
>JAOQGH010000019.1:29093689-29123523 GCA_025769975.1 Gallinago jamesoni | reverse complement strand
TCAGCTGACAGTCGACCAACACCCCCAGGTCCCTTTCTGCCAGGCAGCTCTCCAGCCATTCTTCTCCAAGCCTGTAGGGTTGCCTGGGGTTGTTGTGGCCCAAGTGCAGGACCCAGCACTTGGCCTTATTGAACCTCATCCCGTTGGTCTCAGCCCATTGATCCAGCCAGAACAACCACAGCTTACTTGAGGGACCAGCTTTACATTAGTAAAGTAGCTCATAGACTTTCTGATTCAATGTCCTATTTGCCATCTTTAAATTATTTGAGCAGGAGAGTCTGGAGAGTCTGGTTTTCATGCAACTTGTGGCACAGTGATTGTCCTCAATCATTACCAGTTACTAGACCCAAAAACTTTTTGTTAAACAACTAAAATCTCAGTTTAGTATCATGATCCCTCTTCAGCTTGCCTAAGACAGACTTATAATCAGAAGAGAATGGTGTTTGTACAGAAAAAACACTTGGATAAAAATCTACAAATATAGGAACAATGGTCCTATTCTAATTAGATAAAATAACAATTTAATGGCTTTAAAACATATTGTATAGTTAAAATAGTAGAAAGTGAAATAAGATTGCCTCATATTAGCTGTTGGGGATTCCTTGACATAGACAGATAAAAATAAATCTATATTTCAACCACAGGAAAGAAAGTTCATATATTAATTTAAATTTTAAGATAAAATATTTTTAAGCACATGGTCTATGGTGGAAAAGGAGTTGAAAATAGTCTAATAAGGATCTATTGTCTGACACAGAACTAAGCCTACAGCTTAATACTCAAGGGTAAAAGCTAGTTGTTCAGAGGAATTGTTATAGGCTGCCCTGTAGCATAAGGTGCTGCCTGGGAAAAGCCATTAACATGAAAGACAATGGAAATGCTAAACTGGGAACTTATTATCTCCTGATTTTCTTTCCCCTCTTTCTTAAGGAGGAAAAGAGGACATTAATGCAACATAAACGAACAAATTAAAAAGGTCCAGACTGAGAAAACCTAGCTGGTTTCCAGCTTGTCCAACAACACTGATTCAGTCACTTGTATACTTGGCTCCATATAAATGGAAAACTCAGCATTACTTCCGAGTGTGACATAACCACTCCCTGTGTGTCTCTGTGTGTGTGTGCACATGGAGAGGGCACATAATTG
The DNA here is from genome assembly GCA_025769975.1 of Gallinago jamesoni. Classification (NCBI taxonomy): domain Eukaryota; kingdom Metazoa; phylum Chordata; class Aves; order Charadriiformes; family Scolopacidae; genus Gallinago; species Gallinago jamesoni. The sequence goes on along the minus strand of JAOQGH010000019.1, from coordinate 29,122,377 downwards.
ACAATTTGGGAGCAGCATCAAATGGCAAATTCTTAACTTTTTTGGCAGCTGGAACATAACATTGCCTTTTTAGTACACTTTCTTGCATTTAATTTGTTGGATTAACATAACTAAAATGTGGTCATAGGCCAGAAAATCATTGTGTCTCCGCCTTTATTTCTTTATTGGCTTGCCCTCTGACAATATTATATTTCACTGTTGGCCAGCTGGGTGACAGACTGCTTGATTGAGCTTTATCATGTTGCCCTCTGTTGTGGACACAACAATGTGTAATAAGCAAAGCATCCATGATGTCATAGCTTTATCCTCTGGTGGATGTATGGCACAGAATATAAAATCCATAAAACAGCTATTTGTCTGTGCAAATTTTATTGCTCTGGCTGGTGGCTTATGTTCTTATATATAAAATCAAATAATATCCTTTCCTTAAACTAACCACACACTCTTCTGTTTCATGCAATTTGTTATTCAAGAACAGGTGTTGTTTTGAAACCCTGAACTAATATGTTTTATTCTGCTTATTTAGTTAACATATCCTCAAAATCAGCTCATATCTCACAATAATACTGGATGGACAATAGTGTGACTCAATACACCAGAAGACAAAATGTTACTTCCAATGACTATTTTGACCTTTCTTTTTTCTTTTTTTTTTTTTTAAAGTAACATGGATAATTCAACCCAAATATTTAAACCAATGATGATGTCCTCTTTCACTCAAGGCAGGTAGACTTTTTGAATGTCAGTCTTTAAATATGAAATATATGTTTTATTTGCATAGTTTCAAGTAAAAGACTCCCTTTGGTGTTTGTCACTGTGTGCTAACAATAGATTGCTCAGCCTGAAAAACAGAGGATAACAACTTTTAGTTTCTTAAAGGCAGATGGAATTTTCCCTTGAAGCTGAGGGATATTCTAAACCCAGGGCATGACCTTAAAGCTTCACTGGTTTCTTAAGCTGATATAATTGTGGCAAAGCCCATCAAATCAAGTAGATTAAATCGTTATGCAATAAATATATGCTCCAGAACTTTACACCATCATAGAGATTTCCCACTGGTGCAAAGATGGTGTTGTATCCTGCACAGAATGATCAACAAGCTACTTGGCAATTAAGTAAGAAGGAAAACTTCTGCTGTAAAATTTAACTGATTCATTTTAATAATCTCTTCATTATCATTACCATTTAGGTTATTGTAATCCTGGAGACATCTCTTCTGTAAAATGTGTTCCTGGACTTAGTTGATGGTTACTTTCAGGCTATTGCTCTCACTCTAAAGCTGCCACCTTGAGGAAACCAGGTTCCAGTTCCAGGGATCCAGGTTTTCTGTGAATATTTGAGGAATGGCTGTGCTCCAGACTCCAGGCAAACATAGCTCACATGCAGGATTTCAGACACAGAACATGACAGTCTTATGTAGTTAGGTCAAGATAATGGGAATGACATCTAACTCTGAAGTAGGATCCATATAAAAAAATATTCCTAATACGTGATATTTCTTTTTGTAATCTTTGACACATCATTTTAGCCTTTATCCAGAGTAAATAACTTTGCTTTGATTTTGTTGAAAACAGGGCAAACTTGCATGAATATTCAGAAAAAAATTTTTTGTCCCACCTAAAGTCTGCACAATGTTGATTGTTATGCCTGGGTACAACTGTGCATATATATCTTAGTATTTGCCTCTCCTTTTTTAGTTCCATAAAGTGAATTTTAATTAACCGTAGCTAGGATGGAAATTACAACAATATGGTAAAGTCCACAGCTTGCTTTCCATCAAGCAAGCTGTTCTGTTTTGCTTCTTGTACAATCACTTGTCTGTACACAAAAGGCAGAAAAAGTTCGTCAGGGTTTAGTGCTGTTTGACTACCATTTGGCATGCCCATTAAATTACTTCACAAAGCAGACAACAATGCAGATTCAAGCCCCAAGTCTTGTGTTAACTTGGTGGCATAAATGGGTCCCCGGGTTTAAAAACAGTTGAACAAAAGAGCCACCATGGAGTGATTAAGATTTATTTGGGTGCTGGAGTGCAGGGAGGAGGGAGAGAGACGGATGCATCCTTGGGGCTTGCCAGTGCTTGGCACAGATCTTGGCTATGAGGGAAGGAACTAAGCAATGGTACAACCTTTGTGTTTCTTCAATTCCTTGGGGCTGTCCTAATCCCTCAATATCGACTGGATCAGTCCCACAGGCGCACTGCTTAGCACAGGATTTCCCAGCCTGCAGCAGTGCTCTCATTGATGGCCATCTCCTGCCACACCACCCTTCAAAATTGTTCACTCCTCCTATAAGGCAGATCTGGTGTACTTTTGCATTGCTGCAGCAGGGCAAAGGGGTAGAGGTTGGGTGAGGAGCGGGCTCCCAGCTCTCCAGTGAGTGTTATTTCTTCACCACAGCAACTTGAATGCTCAGCACTCTCTTCTGAAGTGAAAAAAAGTCTTTGACTCCTTTGTTTCCATAATCAATACTGGGGTCACCCAGCCTCCAGCAAAGGCTGCCCCATGCTTCCTACATTACTGATTATCCCAGACTGCTCATGTTTGCTAATGACCCAAGAAGCCTGTCGAGAAGGCAGACTAACACTGGAGAAATTAAAAATGAAAACATCATGAGGGCAACATGAACACAGAAGCAAAACATTTCATTGTGACTGTTTTAAAAATGGCCAATTGTGGCGGAAATCTGCCTAGTCTCAGGCAGCAGGCAGTGCATGATTTGGATTCAGATAGGCAGAATGAAAACACTTATCTTCCAAGTCAGGGAGCCATTCACATGCTCAATAGTATAGCTTTAGCAAAGAGCTAACAAAATTGCTGATTAATTTTTTTTAATGACATCAGACAGTTCTCTAACAGCAGATTTTGTTCAATTGTCCACTTCTAATGCAGCAACAGATGGGCAGGCTGGTGCAGTACACCCAGCTTCTACTCTGGTCGGTGTACTTTGTCCATAAGACCAAATGATACAAGTGGAGCCAACTTGATTTCTACTTTTTGTCTTTGGGATGAATAAGTTAATCAGCCCAAGGCACATTCTTTTTTTTTCCCTTCAACTTACACTGCTGTTAAAATCTCCACTGCTTTGTGACAAAAATGGTTTAGCATTATAATAACGTAAAGGTCACAATCACAGCAATGTATCATATTTTTTTTTAAATTTAAGAGGATTCTTGATTTTTAAAAATGTTCCTAGTGGCATAGTCTTATGAAGCTGAAACATCTGAAGGTCAGCAACAGTACACCCTTAAGGTCTTTGCTCATATTATTAGCTTGCTGCTTTTGAAAATATACTTATGATGAGTAGGTAATGCATGACAAATGCAGCAGGCATGTATGTGATACTTGTAACCTGAGCAGATAACAGATTAGTCTTGGAGCTACTGGCTGAGGCTATGAATTAACAGAAAACTTAACTCCTAAGCATGTAAACATATACTCAAAAGCCTCACTGAGCCAGGTCCTAAAGTGCATTTACTTTCATTAAAAGTCTTACGTTAGTTGTGCCAAAGAATAACACATTCTTACTCACTTTGGGGGCTGACATCTGCATTTGGATCCATTACTGTTTTCAAAAAACAATGCCTCGTTTTGTGGCCCTGTACCAAGACTTACTGACTCATTACTAAAGGAAACTAATATCTTAATGATATGTTCATCAACAACTGAGTAATATAGTCTGATCTAAGTTGCAATCAGTGAGATACAGAAAAAAAAAAGCAATCTTCAAAATTCTTGAGGATCTGAGTGACGCAGCCCTGCAGCAGGCTGTCCTGAGGTCATGTCAACTCCATCTCCTGGATCTTCAAAACTTGCCCAGACAAGGAAGGCCCTGAGCAACCTGATTTAGTTTGGAAATGAGCCATGCTCTGAGGAGGAGGCTGTACTAGGTAACATCCAAGGATTTTCTGTGGTTCTCTATTTGAAATCCACTTAAAGACACAGTATTTTCTGTTTATTCTTGTTATTTTCAAGCTTGCTGCTTGCATCTCAGACTAGTGTAGTACATCTTGTGGAATGAACATGTACACACTTCATTTATGTGGATGGATTAAACTTCATATATATGTAATTTCTGTTTTCTCCCTCCTTAAGCAAAACATGTTTAATGCAAATTCTTACAACTAAAAGTGTAAAACTTACACATGTGTGCTTGTGGGTCTGACTTCATATATGTGCATGCATTTATGCTCCCCGAGAGCTTTACAGGCTGTAGTTAATACTCACAATGGCCCTGAGACTTGCTACAAGTGGAAAAACTGAGGCATAGGAAAGAGATTTGTCCTAAATGAAACAAGAAACAAATAGCAGAATGAATTGAATACACTTTCCACTTAATTATCACAAGAGTTATTTAATGGCCTTTCACATGTACCTCATCTGAACGCAGCTGTGACTCCTTACGAAGCACAGGACTGTATTATCTAGTCATACCTCTAAGGCCTGTGAAGCTTAAACAATTGAACATGATGGACTGGAACACAGATATGCTGGAGTGGAGGGATCCTGTGACAATACCTCTTTGTAGCTAACTGTGTCAGCTTGTGTGCTTAAGAAGACAAACTGCTGAGTGAGGCATTTTCTTCTGTGCCAGGCTGAGGATTTCTGCGGCTTTTGCACATTTGTTTCCTCTCTCAAGAACGTTTTACAGAGTAAATTAGCCTGTTTGTTGGTACGCTTGTCTGTGTACTTCTTTTAAAACCAAACTGTAAGTTCCAAGCAAGTCAAGCTATAAATTTGTCAAGCTGAAAACAGACAATGATTCGATTTCCTTCCTATTGGTACCAAATAAAAAGCACCAAAATGAATCAAAGCGTTGATAATGTATATTCCCTCCCACTGACTGGTTATCGCCTTCTTAATCCTCATCATTTCAGTAACTGAGGTGTGCCTGGCTGGTCTTCTGGGCTTTCATTCATAGTCAAACTTAAGGCAATCCCTCTTTCCTCTCTCTCCTATGCGTACTTAATGCAGCTCATAAAGTATACTGAGAAGGACCCCCTGCAAGACAAACTAATGTGGTAGCTTCATCTTTGACTTCAACTGATTTTATGTTTCCATAACATATTGCTCCATTTTTAATATTAGCATCTGAAAATCTTAAATAATACAGCATGTCTTTCTGAGTGCTTATTACTCCTTCCTCCTTTGTTTCAACAGATGGGTAAGCCATCGTACACTGCCTTGGAAGAGGTCTGGAGCCTTTCCATAACGCCCAGACTCTCTGGCAGGGACTCATCCTTCAAAGAGTACCTAAGGATGTTGCTGCAGGCCTTATGGAGGCCTCCCAGACTTTTTGTGCTTTTTTTGGTTGCCCTACCTTCTGCAACATGAGCAGTTGTAGTTCTACATGCCCTGCTTATGTTCTTGGATTTACCCAAGCAATTGCTTCTGATTGCTATGGATTTGGGTCAGGTTCCTTCCTGTGATCTATGGTGAACACAAAAGAGATTAGAAGAAATTTATCTAACGGTGTAGGATGACAAAAAAGAAACCCGAGAGATAGCCGAGATAGCCCAGACCACCACCTCACAGTGCATTCAACGCTCTGTGGTTACTGTCCACAAGAAGCTCCTTGACTCTAGCGAACTCAGGGTTCCCTCTTTGGCTACCCACTTCTGATCTACAGACCTTACTGCAGAGTATGAAGAGTCTTCCAAAAAAAAAAAGGTAAAGTGCAGGCAAAGGGGAAGGTGCCACATCTCTAGGTGTATCAGAGGCACTGGAATATTCTCTACTGATGATTAGCTTTCCAGTGTCTCCTGAGGCAGAGTGCAAAGCTTCACTTCCACCTTATGGGGAGAACAAAGCAGGTTCACTGAAAAGAATGACTGGACTTATACAAGTTGTGGTTATTTCAATTCTTCACTGATCCATTAATGTTATTGTTAAGCTTTAAATGATCAGGCTGGCTGCTTGACTTCCTCCCATTCTGAAATAATTTATAGGCAGATTCATCTTCTCAGTTGTCCTTACAGTACCATGTAAAAAAGTGTCACGTAGTGTTTGCTAAATTAACTAACTGCTACTGAAGTGTTAGACAACCAGGAAAAGAAAAAAATAAATGTCAGGTCTAATCATTAATGCTAATGTATTTTACAGCCACTTGCAGAGGCCATAGTCTGAAGTAGATCCTTTTAAGTTCTGAATGCTAGATGAAAGTGTTAGGGTAGCTCCTAGTGAAAGTCATGTCAGAGTAAACTGTGTTTATACATGGAGCAGCAAACAGTCTCCTGCTAGAGATTCTTGCTGGTCAACAACAGACCTTCAGGTGGTGTCATATAGCTGGGAATGCCTGTTGCTCACGTGACCTTTAAATTATGAAGACAGCTAACAAAATGTTAGTGTTCAGCAGCTACTGGTTATTTGCATCTGGCACCTAAGATGGTGAAAAATGGCTTTTTTTGAATGTTTTTTCTCTCAAGCAGATGCACTGTATCAAATATTGAAATGCAGTTCTCATGACACCACTTGAATTATGCTCTCTGTAAATAAGCAGCTTTACACCTCTCTCTCTCTGCCTTCACTTAAATAAATGGCACCAGCACTGGAAGCTGCTGAAGAAAAAAAAGGGCTAGGAAGAGCTAGCTATTCCTCTATGCATAGGTAATTTTACAAACGACACGTCAACTATCCACTTCTGCCCAGCCAATTGTCAAAAACTCTGTTTCTGAGGCAAGATAACAGCTATATTACAATTACAATATTGCCAGGTTTTACCTGGTAACAGGAACTCTATAACTTATGGGGATCACAACCAACAACTTGGAGATAAATTCTATGGACACCCATTCCTCCCCCTGCAATTACATTGGCCTATTCTTCAACCAAAAAAAGTGTGTTGGGGGTGGGGAAGAAGGGTGCGTTGAATGGTGTTTAATTAAAGAATAACCAATGTTTCTTCTTAGAAAACCAGAATGATCAAGTTACTCCTGCATCACTAATTGCACATGTAATTTTAATTTTGGTCCTGAGGCTTTACTAAGTGTCATTATTTGAAAAATGTTCATGGGGTGATCTTCTTTTACTACTAGAGGCACAACCTGAAATTTAAAAACTCACAGTATTTGCCACTTATACAGTAGGAATGCTTTCACCAGGGAGTAAACAAGTTTCAAGCCAGACTGCAAAAGCCTGAAACAGAAACATGTACCAAAGTATAAAGTTCCTGAGCTATTCATTTCAGCTGGAATTGGAGAAAAACCTTTTGTTATTAATTTGATTCTTTTAATCCTCCAGTGACACCACACCCAGCAACATCATTGCCACTATAGGAGAACAAATCAAGTTCCTCAAGCATAAGGCCTTTTTGCCATTAAGATGCCATGCTTGTACCTTGGTTAAGTTTTCTTTACCTGGCCAGTTAGACCTGCAAAACCAGGATTGAAGCATGACACAGGAAACCCCACCAACACAATGGAGATAACCAAGAGGTAGAAAACTGCATCATGAACTTAAACTTGCTACCAAGAACCACAGTGCTTAAATGACTGGGCCTACACAGTTTTCTGCAAAGGTGAGGCCTGCCCTCAATTTTACCCATCACAGGAACTCCCATCTACAGGGATAATAGTTACCTCCATTTTGAGGAAAAAAAAAAAAAGTGTATTTATTGTCAAAAAAACAACATTTTGCAAGGTTGATCAATTCCTTTGTTTCCTCATTAATGAAACAAATCACAGAATCATAGGATCATGTTCAGACTGTTGGGGACCTGGGGAGGTCTCCAGCCCCAGTTCCTGCCTAAGAGCAAGCTCAGCTCTGCACTCAGACCAGGATTCTCAGGGCTTCACCTGGTCCAGGTTTGAAATCCCCCAGGCTGGAGAAGGCTCAGCCTCTCTCTCTCTGTCCCCTTCCTAACTGCTGGGTTGTCCTCATGGGGAAAAGGCTTCTTCTTATGTCTAGACTGAACCTCTCATGTTTCCACTTATGCTATTGCCTCTCACCCTCCCACCACGCACCACCGTGGAAAGTCCAGCTGTGTCTCCTCCATCCCCTTCTATTGGTGCCAGGGATGCTGCTGGGTGCTTCCAAAGCTGCCTCTTCTCTCAGCTGAGCCAGACCCAGTCCCACAGTCTCTCCTCCCAGGCCAAGTGCTCCAGCCCAGGATCAACTTGCTAGCTGTTTGCTGAATGTGGCCATGTTTATCAGTATCTTTCCTCCGTTGTAGACCCAAAACTAGATGCAGTGCCCAGATGTAGTCTGATGAGCATTGAGCAGAGGGGACTGCTCTCCCACCTTCCCTTGGCTTTCAGGGCCATGTCCTGCTCACATCACCACCACAGGCACTGCTAGACTTTGTTGCTGCTTGGTCCCAGCCTGCATCCCTGCAGGACTCTGCCTTCCCAGGGCAGAGCTTGGCCTTTGCCTTTGCCCAACTTCACGTTAGTCCCTTCCTCCCCCCTGTGCAAGACCCTCCAAGACAGCAGCTCTGCCTTTGAGCATATGCAGTGGTTATGCCCCTGCCACTTATTTGGTGTTGTCTCCAGACTTGATGACTATGTCCTCCATGTGTTTCTCAGGGTTCCTGATAAAGATATCAAACATAACTTCCCAGGATAAACCCTGTGGTATCCCACTTGTTACCCACCTCCAGGTAGAGCACAACCCCTTCAGCACAACCCTCAGATCCCAAGTATCCCACTAGTTTTTACCATATAGTTGTCCTCCCATGCAGGCTGCAATGTCCCAATTTGGACAGAAGAATATAATGAAAGACAATGTTAAAAGCCTAAAGGCAAACAAGTTGGCAGGGCATAATCAACCCTTGGTAACTCTATGCAGACTGCTTCTGATGTGTCCATCAGTGTGTGTGGAGTTGCTTCATATGATTTAATACATCCATCCAATTTTACCACAGTGATATCAGTACCTTGGTGGGGGAATGAATAGCTAAACCCCAAATTAAGAACACCAAAACTATTCCTTAACCGCCCCTTACCAAATAAGTTACTTATATTTCTAAGTCCCCATAAGACACAGCCTTCTAAGTACCTTTTCAATCCAGGCCTGAGAGAAATAAACAACCTCTTAAAGCACATACTCTATTTCTGAGTTCATGAGCTAAAAACTACAACCACAATACATTATGCAACTACCAAACCACAAGCTAATTTACTTGAATTAGGAAGTCCAACTTCTAATTTAAATGGACTGGAGAGATTTTTATATAATTAAGGTCTTAAAAAAAAAAAAAAAAAAGAATAAGCAGTTAGTTCTCCAAACAAAACCACTGCTTCTCACTTGAACACATCCACAAAAGGGAGAATGTAGCAGGCCGCACTGCTTCTAGATGGTTATGTTGTTCACTGTATTCAGCGATCAGCCTTTCCAAGAGACCTTTCAACAATAAATACTTTCCACTGGAAGGAAATAACTGTTTTGAATGTTAAATTAATCTTTTCAAGTTGCTATCCAACTATTTGAGCTTTAAATCCATGCACTGACAGTACAGTAAACCACTTCCATGTGTTTTGAAGTTTGACTTCAAGAGATTATGTCTAGAGAAGGTGAGAAATATGTACCTGAAAACTACTTAGCTTTTCTACATAGCGCCTCACCACAGGCAAAATATATTTTTACTGAATATTTGTTTTTACTAGTCTCTTGTCTTCATTTAGTGTTCAAGCAATTTATTATCCATCAAAGCGTATCATAGTTAAGTTAACCTTCAGAAGTCTGTTCAGGCTGTGGTACTTTTTTTCCCCCCATGTATAGTATGAACCATTTTCCATAGCTTGACAGAAGTGTGCAAGTGTCCTGAGGAAGGCTGTACAAGGGAAAACTAAGACCATCATCCTTTCCATGGGCAGTCTTTATTGTAGCTGTTCAACAGCCTAGATATTGAGCAGCCCAACTGTGATTTCACAGCCTCTTTTTCCCCTCCCCTGCTCTGCAGACCTTTTCATTAGAAGCTTTTTCAGGAGGAAAAAAAGAAAACCAGCACACCAGAAATGTATTAAGTTGGCTTCTGCATTTCAGCAGAGCACACTTCTTCAAGTACTTTCTTCCAGTAAGTGACAATACCAACCATTGTTGTAAGCCAGCTCAAAGGAGGAATAAGATTAAGTTTTTTCACAGATATGCTGTGGCATTATCTACAGAAAGTATAGGTCTGCCTTCACTTACATCCAAGGTTATGGAGGGGAGGAGTGCTTCTGCAGCTGTAAGCTTTTTCCCTTATCTGAGGTCTCCCATTCTACTTCTTCCAGCCTTGTCCTTTTCTCTACTCTAGCAAGATTCAGCCCTTACATGAAAATAGATAAATGGATCTTCACTGATTCAGCAAAGATTTGATGGGGGCAGGGAAGGAGGTATGTCCATTAAAAAGGTAAGAAAATACAAGTTGGGTTGAGAAGAGACACACTGCAGTGATCTGAAGAAGAGTGAGATGCAGAAGAAGTAAATCACATGAGCATATTCAATTCCCCTTGTATTCATTTTCCTCTGATTTTGCAAACGTTGTAGATATTTTGCCTTACTGCTCAAAGGCAGATCAAATAGGAGGCAAAAAAAGAATACAACAGTAGAGGGACAGTATTAAGAGAAATCTGAATATTCATAAGAGAGAAAAAGGCAGTTTCAAACTAGCTTTGCCCTCATGCTCGCTAGCAGACAGAATTTGGTAGTATTTAGAACCACAGGGCTTGATATTCAGCCGGGAAACAAAAATTATGCCATTACATTGAATACTACTTCAATAGCCAACTAAAGCCACATTTATGTAATAGCAGCAAGTTCTTCAAGAGCATTACAAACCCAACTTAACAGTGAAACCTGACCAAACACATTAATAATGTCCCACTGCTCTGGGAACCCATGAGACTGCAGCAGAGGAGCTGAGACAAGGATGATATCTGAGGACTCATTTAGTGGCCACCAGCACAGCCACAGGCTGCTGCTGCAGGAGGGCTCAGTACAGCTATACGACCTCCATTAGATGCCAAAAAGGTCACATGACAGAGTAATAAAGCAGAGTCAAACACTTGCAGATGGCAGGGGAAAAAAATTGTTCAAAGATAGTAAGGCATTTGTAAGTTGGATCTGTTTTTACAGAAGGAATCCCTGAGTACTCTCCAAGCCCTGCTGTGGAAGTAAACAACAATTTCATAACACAAAAATGAAGAGGGGCAGAGCAGAATAAACCTAGTGAGATTAAGAGCCAAACAACATCAGCAGCAAAGGACATCTCATCATGCTGCTGCCTGATATTCCCCACTCCTCCTCCTTTCTGCTATTTGAAGGCATTGAAATTTTATCTGGTAAAGTGTTAAGTCTCCCGTAGGCTTCAGAAACCACTTTTTTCTGCCAAAGTGGTATTCTGACAACTTTGTCCAGCATGTTGGACTGAAGTCAGAAAACAAGTTCCCAGAGGCCACAGTTTCTGTAAGAACTAACCTGGGTTCCCAAAATAGAATTAAGTAGCTATTTCAACTGAATGTTAACCTCAGGAAGAAGTGTCTTTATTGGTCTACTCCATATGCCATTTGGCATAGTACTAGTGACAGCAATGAACTTTAGCTAAGAAGCAGAGCTGTTCATCTTCTGCATGAAGACAAATACAGGCAGCCTTTTTAAGCTGCCATACAAGTTTACAACCAACAAGCCAACTGAAAATTATGTTTTAGGCTTTGTCACATTTCAACACAAATACTTTGCAGTATCCCAAGTTAGACATTCAACTGAAAAAGTTTCATTATATCCAATAACTAATAATTCTTACATACCAGGCTGATAAGAAGGACACTTTATGCCAGAAAGTACTCAGCAAAACAGATACAGTATTCATGGCCAGAAATTTTTAAAGTTCCCTAACATCCTAATCTTTGCAAGACAATTTTGTCCACATGCATTCCAGACACTGAAAATGTCTACACTTAGACAAGAGTTGCCAGGGTTAGCTGGCTAGCTTCAACTCCCCAAAGAGCAGTGAGCTTGCTAGAAACAAATTTTAAATCTGCAGAAATTGGCAGCTGTCCTCATCTGTCAAGAATGGAGTCCACAATACACAGAAGATCATTAAGAGAGCAGACCCCATCTGTAAGTGCTATGAGAACAGGCAGTAGAACCAAGCCAAGGAACTGATCCAAGCTCTGACTTGATTTTTTTTTATTGTTACTATTTTGGAGACATGACTGACTGAGAATGATTTCACAAGGCATCACTACAGCACAGCCAGGAGATTTTCGCTTCTTCCAAACTATGTCTTAGCCTTGAGCCTACATCCAATCAGAAGTAATTTCTTCTTCACCTGAAGGGTGAAGATTCACCTTCACTGAAGGGAGAATGACTAGCAACAGTGAAGTTGCACCTCCTACTAGTTATGGGGTGGCAATTCAAGGCCAAGATGCTGCAAGGGATAAACCACAACTTTATCCCAGAAAAATAATTTATCATGAAGGAAACTACTAACAGCTAAGGAAGCTACCATCTACTCAGTTGAAGACTACTAAGTAGTTATGCCGTAAAGACTAAAAACTTCCCCTTTCTTTACTCCAAACTCAATCACAGAGCAAGACGCCTGACAACTACAGAACCTGCAATTCAGTCTTAATCCTTGTCTATCACATGAATGAACTATACTTGGTGGTATTGAAATTAGTACTGAGATAGTATGGTACTAAACAGTTTTCATCAAAATGAGTATCACCTTCCTGGACCCAGAACAGTTGCACAGTTTATTTTTCACTCTCATGGTCACCCAAGAAAGGCTCCAGCCCTTCAAGTCATCACTATCTTAAAGCAATTAGAATGAATTGAGTTGCCATGGGAAAGTGGACACTAGCTCGTTGATGCTCATTGCAGGAGACTTCTGTCATTACACATGTAGCAACAGGGGCTTTTCGGCACCAAGTCTGGAGGAGCAGGCTGCCATGGTTAGCTGCCAAGTCACAGCTCTGCTATTCCTTTGTAGCAGCTACCAAGACTCAACTTGCACTGGCATTGCCATGAGGAATAACTGCTAATAGCTTGACACCACTGTGAGCTTGTACATAACATCCTTTGCAGACATATGCGTAAGAACCTGGCAGACAATGCTTTGACCTGTCTCCACATAGCATCTCTGTCAGTGCTACCTCTTAAGAGCTTGCAATAGCAGTTAAGTAATTTTTAGCCACTGCCAACTTAGGAGTCCACTGGACTCCTATGAAAGGAGACCCATTCAGACCAGCACCCTGCAGAATATTAGTCTCAAATGCAAGCCTTAGTCACCTGGCAGATCAGTACTGTCTTAGCAGCCTGGGGGTACTGCTGAAATAACTTAAAAAAAGCTGGCAGTAGGGTAGCCCACTAATGCTTACAACTTAGGAGATACTGTATACTTCCTTCAGCGCTAGCATAATAAAAGAGACCAATACTTTAATTGCTTAATTTTTATTATTTATCCCCCTCTGAATTAAGGTTTACAGTAGTTTCTTAAAGAGCATTCATAGCTGTATGCCTCTAAGAGGTAACAGAGAAGATTGTTTCAATCACACATACAAAATTACTTCTGTCTACAAATTTTTGGCAATCATAGTAACCCGTTTTTTCCTATTGCCATTGCCCCAATCATTGAAAAAGAAAGTGTACAATAATTTACATTTGAAGTATTTCAAAGTGCTTGACAGTGATTTCCCAAGAATAATATTTACAGGTGTCCTATACACATATGTACAGCTGTTACAAGTTGTGGCTGGAATATGGCTTTCTATGGAAAGTGCTTTATATTTGATCAGTGGTGTTACTGACTGACCAATCCAAGGGTTACTGATAAAATGGTAACCACTAAAAGCTGAATTGTTGTGGACAGGTATTTACAGAGTTTGTTGTTAATCTGTATAAAATAGCTATTTACAGTAAGTGTTCCATACATACAGAAAGTATCTTCTTTCTTCCAAGAATGGAGGAAGTCCTTCAGCCACAAACCTGGTTACTATCCCCAAAGAGCGTAAAACACAAGTAAACTGGAAGTGATTGCTGACCCAATGCTCACATCATATCATCCTCTGTGCTTACAACAGATATCTGCACAAAAATAAGTAAAAGTTACTCAAATCGTACTAATAAAGATATAAAAAAAATGCATATCATCACTACACAGCAGTTTGAAACAGAAGCTAGTTCTGCAGGCTAGTGACCACAGGGATCACTCCATCCCAGATGTAGGCCAGTAGTTGCCTATACCTTTAACCTTGATTAAAAGGACAAGTTCCCACCTGATTCAGCCCAGTGGTTTGGCTGCAGCCAGCAGCTCTCAACAGTAGAGACCTCTCCTAAACTTGTCAGACATCATTTGGCAGTCTTTATGTCTGCTCTGAGCACTAACCTGCAGTCTCAGAAATGTCAATGGGTTTACTTACTGCAGGGTAAGTGTGTCCTACTGAACAGCTGTGTCTTCCAATATCAATTGTGAGGTCCTCTTCTGTAGTTTTCAGGTAGACAGGATTATCAAAATTCATGCTCTTCATGTTCTTGTGCTGCCAGTTATGCCACATGAAGTAGCCAGCCACTGCAGCCACCACCAGCAATACTTTAGGGAGAGAAGCAGATTGCAAGGATGGATTAGGGTCAAACCAAGCTCTTGACTAAGAGTGGCTTGGACTACCACAAGGGGTCACAAAGGCTAGTGAATGCTGTACTCACAGAGAGGAAGAACAATCCAAGCTGCTGATGTTCCTCCAGCTGCAGGTATTTCAGATGTTGTACCATTAATGTTGAGTTCTGCATGAGAATTTGAAGTAGTGAGTTTGCTTACTGATAAGCTGGCAGATCTCATCAGATGCAAGTACTTCCTAAGCCCAGAAGCTGTTATCATATATTAGCTTCTCCATAACACACTGCAAGAGCAGCCTAACAGGCTTCATCCTATATTAGTAGAAAGCTACTTTGATTGCCTTCTCTAAGCACTCCTAGGATTTCATGAAACCTATAGGTTCCACACTGTCATAAGTGAAATAACTCTGTTTATCACATGCTCCAGCTGTTGTACTTGTACTACACACAACCTGGCCTGTGTTCTCTACTTGCATGCAAAGGAGAAAACTTCAAGTAGACTAGTGGATCAATTTGCATTTAATTTCTCTAATGTTTAGCAGTCTGAGTTATCAGGACCAGTACCTCCAGGAACTAGTCCAAGAGTTGGAGATTTTTCTGTTGTGCTGGTATCTTTAGCCTCAGTGTAAGCCACAGTTGTCCCAGTACCTGAAACTAATTATAGATCAAGAACCCAGTTAATCCTGAAGTTCTGAAATGGCTTAGCTGTGAGAGCCATGGTAGTGAATGTTTAGCAGATGGCAGAATGATCATGCAGCTTGTTAGCTTTACTGGAAACACTGACATTAGTTACTTCGCTAGCACAGCCTCCACTGAGAGTTTTTGATGAAGAATACTTCCAAGAACAAGACTAGACAGTTAATCAGGCATGAATTACAGGTATTTAGAGTCACAACAACAGTAAGCCACCCCATCCTTCATATCAGATTTTCTGAGTGAGATTTTAGTTCCACAAGTTTACTGGTTAGATACAGTCTTTGATACCTACAGCAACTCTTTAGGGCAGCCAACTAAGGACAGTGTCCTTGCATTCAGTGCTCTATGGCAGTCTGAATCAACATGCAATATAGTAAGTAGCACCTTGGCATTTCCAGTTCTACTCCACTGGACAAGTGTGCCATATAGTCAGGGTATATGGCTACCTCGGGGTAGTAGCAACAGCATGTTTATTTGGACCACAAAAGGCGGTCTAAACAAGCTTCCTTGGCCAGCAAGATCAGCCTATCAGCTTTTCAACACTGTGTACTTATACACTGTACATGGATGTACAGTGTATAAGTACCCCTTGTTTTATAAGAAAGGGCCTCAGTATATTTTGTGCATGTGTTTGCTGTCTGCAGAAAGCCATGGAGATACAGAGTCTTGTTGCAAATGATGATGAATTAGAAACCAAGCACAGACTTTGAACATCACCTGCAGACTTTAAGGGCCAACTTAATGCATGCTAGAAGACCACCCCCTCCAAGATTAATTACATCAGATTAACTCATGCAAAGCTCTCGTCCTATATTGCCATATTTTCCTCCAGACTCAGTATCCCTACTCCTTCCCCATCCATCATGGAAGATATTTCAGTCATGTTACCATACCTGCACATGTCAGACCATCCTCCTTCAAGAAGTACCCAACAGGACATGCACAAGTGTACTTCGGAGAGTGCTCATTTATCTGAGGAGCAGGCAGGCACAGGTAGCTACAGCCTCCGTTTGCCATATTCTCTTCACACCAGTTCCTGCCTGTTGGTACACCAATTGACAGGAGTGAGCCTTCATATTCCAGGTGTAGAGCAAAATTATTTGAACAATAATTGCTTTAGTATAGTTACTTGTCTCTGCAAGTTATAGATTTGTACCTGCTCTGCCTAGGAAAGACCAACTGCAAGCAGACCTTCTCTCAACCCCAGTGGGGGTACCTGTGTTAGAATGCACCAAGCACTCTAAGTTGAAGTAGACAACTATACAGGGGCGGGATACCATTTCCCACCTTGCCACCAGCCACACAGCTTCCTACTCATTGACATAACTATAAACTGTGTTAGAGTTACCTGAAGGCTGAACAAGTTCATGATACACAATGATGTCCTGTGCATCATTGAGGTTGTTCACTAGGGTAACCAATTCAGTTCCAGTAAATTTGTTGGCACCATAGACTGCCTCATTCTCTCCATCAATCCAGTATACACGGTCCTAGAAGACAGAGTCATAGCAACACAGAGATAATAGGATGCAATCAACACTAACTGCTAGCCTCATACTACCAAGAAGAGGATCTTTGACAATTTCTACAGGAAGTCATTCTTACCTCAAATATTGTTAGAGCAAGAGGATGAGGAAGGAACATATGAGACTTCAGCACAATTCTACGGTCCTGGCCATTCAAGTCTACACTCGACAGCATATGTAGTTTAGAATCAAGCCAGTACAGACGGCTTTTCACAAGATCTAGGAGGGGAAAAAAACCCCAGACATATTTACTATCTACATGGAGAAAAATTCCAAAGCCTCCTGCAAAAAGTTGAAACACCCACAGGTTCAAGAATAGTTGCAGTGTTGCCCTAGTTTCTTACCATACCAGGATGCAGAAGGCTGCTACAGCGCTGCCTAAGTGGCCTGTGCCTCAACTATAATATAGAGCAGTGCAAGAAAAATTACTATTTCAGTATCTGAGAGGTGCTATCTGTGCCTGTTGCAGTGTCTCCAGGCATGCAGGAAATTCCCATTCTCAGAAGCTGAAAATAGTTCTCTGAAGGATGACCTTGGCTTTTGTAGCAAAAAAATTGCTAAAGCTCCAGAATACCTCTGGCACAGAGACAAGTTCAACATACCTAGAGCAATTCCATTAGGCCACTGGATTTCTGTTGTCACAAGCTGCTGTCTGTCAAATCCATTCATTCCTGCTTTTTCAATTTTTGCTGGCTCACCCCAGTCTGACCAGTACATAAAGCTGTGAAGCAGAATTTATGTTGTATGATGCACTACAGTACTGCGTAGTATCACTTAGTTATGACCAATAACTAACAAAGGCTACCTAAGTCAGTTATCAGGACATGGAGTAGCTGCTAGGTCCGCTCTTAAAAGAGAACAAGGACAAATACTCACCCAGAGAGAGGATCTACAGCAATAGAGGCTGGCTCTCTCAGCTCAGAGAGAAACAAAACCTTTCTTTTTGTGCCATCTAGGCTAGCCACTGAAATGGTCTTTGCAGTCGAATCAGACCAGTAGATGTTCTTATAAACCCAGTCAACAGCAATTCCTGCAGGGCTGTGTATGTTGTCCAGGATTCTGACGTGTGTTCCAACTTTATCACGGGTATCAATAGAGGCACTGGAAGACAAGAATTACTTGCTTTCAACCCCTTCCTCTGATATTACCACTTGACATGCCTTGGCAAATACTGCACACACATCTCAGGCAGATAATGTAGAAGATGCACTCGTGACTTTCCAGAGTGCCTTTTGTACAATTGTAGCAGCAGTTACTAGGATGTGCAATAAGCAAACATATTGCTAGTTGGGGGAACTTGCATCTACTTTACTTCATCTTTAGGACATCATGAATCTGGTTTTCAACACCAGAGCCTAGAAAAGCCTCTTGGGTAAAATCCGAGATGGTTTAGGAGAGTACACCAGGGTTCAGAAGCTAAGTCCATTTACCTGAAGATTGCTTTTTGACTGAAGTCAGCCCAGTAAAGCTTTTGCTCAGCAATATCAGCATCTAGAGCTACAGTGTTTCTTAGCTGCTCTACTAGCTGAATGTATTCTTTCCTCTCAAGGCCGATCTTCCTGATATCCCGGCGGTTGGTGAAAATTAGACATGGTTCTTTCCCTGTGGAAAGAGTTTAAGTATTATCTGTACTTCTAGGCATGCAGTCATATACTGTTCTTTTACGGCAAGTTTTAAGAGTCATTATATTTAGTATTTGCCATTCCACGCTTGCTAGTGGATGCTGACAGAGGTCTTGGCTGTACCTCCTTTTCTCCCTCCACAACTTGATGGAGAGGGTCCTCCTGCCCAGGGAGCAGACACAAGCAGTTTATGTCAGGCAGCTTTAAGTACTGTACCACGGCATCATTCGAAGTGTTAAGAGTTTTGACATAGCACAACTAGTGTCAAAACCACAGCAGCATAAACAGTATATCACTTGTTACTTCATTTTAACGTGGGGATATAGAAGTCTTATACTAATACTCACCAACTGCCTTGCACACCCCAGTAGCAAGATCCATCTGATAGCCACGGCTACATTCACATTTGTAGCCCCCTTTCAGGTTGACACAGATTTGACTACAGATACCAGGGTTGTGGCATTCATCAATATCTGTAAAGACAACAATTTAATTTGTTCTCATCTCCAACACCATCAGTAGGGTCCATGTTAGCCTACTGGATACTTACCCCCACAAGTTCTCCTGTCAATGAGCTCAAATCCAGCTGGGCAGTCACATTCATAGCCAATAACAAGATCTCTGCAGATATGAGAGCATCCGCCATTGTTCACCAGACATTCATTTATGTCTAGAAGGGAAGAATTAGCCACTTCTGAGACAGCACACATAGTTAGTCTTAAAGTCATCACAGAGTGCTTTACTAGATACCCATTCATTTTCTAATGATGCCTGCCACATCTGATAAATCACTCTGGCACTTGAAGTCATATGCATGAGACTTTCCTCAAATTCATTTGCTCAGCTATCAGCATGTTACTTGTGTTACAAGTTGACAGGAACAGACAAAGATTGAGACTCCTGGAAGTTTCAGAGTTTCTAATGCCTTCAAGCACCTTCTGCCCATGGAGAAGGCATTCTGATAGCCAGTTTGGCTAGGATAAAATCAGACAACCTGTAGACTAGGTTGCTCTTGGTTGGTTGATTGCCACCAAGGAAGAGCAGATAGGCTTTCCAGACTGACATCTTACAGCTCAGAGGTTATATCCAAGTATGTCTTGTGCAATGAGTTCATGCACTTACTACACTCCTTGAGGGGCTCATCACTCCAGTCCTTGCAGTCTCTCTGCTGGTTACACACTTTATTGATATCTATGCATTCTCCACTTCTGCACTTGAATTTGCCAGGTCCAGAGCACTGAATAACTGAGATAACAATGATTGTTAGAAGCAATGGCCAGCTTCAACAGATATTATGCAAAGACTTCGTTGTTGTTTAGTCCCACACTTACCATTGTTACAACTTGCTTCATCAGTGCCATCCAAACAGTCTCTCACACCATTGCACTGCCTACTCCCATGGATGCAGTTTCCATCTTCACATCTGAACTGGTCTGGTCTGCAGGTCCGGGAAGCTGAGGACACAGCCATTACAGACTTAAAACTCCTGAGGTCTGCTGAAGGAAAGAAAATAAAAGAGGAGCCAACCAGCACCTCCTAGAGAATGATCAAGTTAACTTACGGCAGTTGATTTCATCACTTCCATCCTTGCAGTCAGGATCTCCATCACAGCGCCACTTTTTGTGGATACATTCACCTGAGGTGCATTGCACCTCACTGGCAGAACACTTCACTGGAGGTGCAGGCTGGCGGCCACATTGCTCTAGAGATTCATCTGAATGGTCTGAGCAGTCAGCATCATCATCACACACCCAGCTGATGGGGATGCAAGTGGAGCTCTTGCACTGGAACTCATGAACTCCACAGGTAGGAGGTGCACACTCCAGCTCATCACTGCCATCACTGCAGTCATCTTGACCATTGCAGACAAAGCTCTTGGAAATACATTGCCCACTGCTGCATGTGAACTCTGCTGGACTACAAGTCACATTGCCTGGAGTAACAGGAGTAAAGAGATTAGCAGATTTTCACAAGGTGGCAGACTTTGGTATGAAGGTGTTTTGCTTTGCACGTTCTTCAACTGTTAGTTTACAGAAGACCAGCATCCTGTGTATGGCTCTAGGAGAACCTAACTGACCCTCTACAGGACACCTTGGCCCCACACAGACTGTCCTCCTAGCCTTTGGATGTTATGAGTGAGAGGTATCAGTTTTGAGCTACTGAGTGGGCATAACCTCCTGCTGAAGCAGCTAGGCTGTTCTGCTTCAGAGAGCCTTTCAGAAAACAGGCTCAAACTCTGTGAGCCAGAGACAGAAAGTAAAATAATTGCTAACTCTAGAGTACAGACTAAGATTAAGGTAGCCAGATGGTCAGCATGCACTATAGTTCGAAATTGAAGTGTTTTGTGCTGCTCCCCAGGACAGCAGTGGTCCATTTGCCTGGACCACTGGGGATAACAGAGCAAGATCTTGCACCAGTTGATCCTGTGGCATTAAATACATTCACACAACTTACACCAGTACAAATTATGCTGGTTTAATAGCCATGTAGCTAGCAGCTCAGTATGCCTAGGCTGATAATTTTATCAGCTTCATTAGAAATGTTGTCTGCAGATCTACTTGTCAGATTAAGGCATTTGCTTGCTGAGTAAAGCAGGAACTCTACAGACACATGGCAGAATTCTGCAGATCTGTGTCTTGTTAGT
Organism: Gallinago jamesoni; assembly: GCA_025769975.1. NCBI lineage: Eukaryota > Metazoa > Chordata > Aves > Charadriiformes > Scolopacidae > Gallinago > Gallinago jamesoni. Next base: position 29,101,355 of record JAOQGH010000019.1, on the reverse strand, counting down.
CAACCATAGTAAGGTGGCTCTGACAGAAGCCAGCTCTGTGGCTTTGGTTACAGCAAATTTGTCTCAGGACCTCTAAGCCAACACATATGTATGCAAGTTCATTAGAACAAGCCAGGAATGCTGCACTCTAATGCTGGCAGCAGCAGCTTCACTTGAGTGCAGGCCTGAAGTTGCTCCCCAACACATGAAACCTAGCTTCTGTCTGCACTTTCAGGCAAGTGCACAGAATACTCCAGGATAGGGCTTTACAGCTGTGCCCTTGGCTACAAGTCACTGCTACATTTTTAGGAGACCATTTGTTAATGTAAGCAGCAAGTAGCATTAGCTGTTGACAAACTTTGCAGAGAGCAAGCTCTGATGGTTTGCCCAACATGTGACTAAGCCTATGGCTATTGCCAAAATTAGCCAAAGACCAAAGGACAGATGTTGAATAGCTTATATTGCTGTAGTTCTTAACTTAGCAAGATAGAAGAGTATTAGAAAAAGTCTGCTTTGTTAAGTATTAGAAAACCACCTCTTTGTTAAGCGGGCTGCAATACAAGATGAACGTAGGTTTAAGGATACATTGATACTATGAGAAATTGATATTCCCAGGTATACTGCCCAGCTAGCTCCTTTCCAGACAAGTCAATTTCAAACAGAGTTATGCAGCCACCATTTCTTCCCTTACCACAATTCTCTTCATCTTTTCCACTGTCACAGTCTTTTTCACCATCACATTTCCAGGACACTGGGATACACTGGGTTGACTGAGGACCACAGCTGATTTCATTTACTTGGCATGTTCTCATATCTATTGAAAAAAGTTTAAGTTGAATTTAAGAGTTCTGAAATTTAAGAGTTACTGATCTTGGGTTTTTGGAGTTGTCTTGAAAGTTGAGACTGGAAGGCTTCAGCTCTGGACAGAGTTGCAGTTAATTAGATGCCAACATCCATCTAAATTGATGGCTCCATCATGGAAGAGGTTACACTAGTTTGTAGTTTTCAGGCAAAAAAAAGATGCTTCCAGCTCCTCATAGATTACTAGTCTAACAGTACGTTTGTAGTGGTAGTTTTGTGATTGCACACCAGTAACATAGCAGTAGTTTGAGCTATAGCACCTAGTAGTAGGCAGGAGTAATGCCAAAGTGCAGTAGGGCTTGGGGCTGAAGTATTCTTCAATGTGATACAGGAAAATGAAGCTTCACAGATCTATATGCCTGGATTAGTTACCACACTTAAGACTGGGGTTGCTAACTGTGACACCTCACAGTCAAGGCTCTGCACTTCTGCTTCCCACCCCAAAACATAGTCAGTCACTCAGTTCCTACAGCTAGCCCTGGTTATCTTGCAAAGTAATTGTCTTTGAGGACAGTGATTACTTGGTGAACAAGCCACAGTAGTGGTCAGGCCTGCTGTGTTGTGCTTGCTGCTTCTATCAGTAAGATCTTGTACTTGCTATGTCATTGGGTACAAGTGCAGAGTCCCCACTCAGTTCTGCATCTTTTCAAGTAGTAAGAAGTCTTGTCAAGACCCCGATGTGGCCAAAGCCAAGCTCACACTGAGGAAAGTGCTCTCCAAAACAAGTTCATCCTTCCTTTACGAGGAGAGCTGGGCTGCGAGCAGGCAAGAAGTCAGAATGCTACTCCCCGCAGGTCTGCCTGCACTGGCAAGCCAGGCTCACTTACGGCACAGTTCAGCACTCTCGTCAGACCCATCCTCGCAGTCTGGATCCCCATCACACTGCCATCTGTTAGGCACACATTGACCACTGCTGCACACAAAATCAGATTCAGCACATGTCTTCTTCACTGCAAGGGATAAGGACAGCCACTTGTTTAGACGCCAGAGCTTAGCCTGTTTGTTGCAGCTAGAGGTAAGCTGCCTTGAGCCAGGAAAGTAGCTATCCTTAGTTCTTGGGATGTCTGGTATCATCTTCCACCAGTCTAATGGCAGTGCTGTTTAACACTTCCTAGAGAGTTATACTGTGCATAGAGAAACATTTGTCTTCCTATAAGCAGGCACTGAAAGACTGTTATTGGTAAGGGAGACTATGCTGCTAGAATAACTGGTGCTTTCAGCACACGTGAGTTAAAATAAGGTCTGCTGATATTAATATTCAGATTTTGAACTCTGGGTTTGTGATCAAGGCATTTGATTTACCCTTACAGAAGCACGGTACTAAACCCTAAGGTAACAGTTTAGGTCTGCTTGAGCAGACTGGCAGTTCAACAACACCAGCATTGGATATTGAGTCCATTTTGCCTTGTCTCTAAATATCTCTAGTCTACTTGGCCTCTGTGTCTGCTTACAGCAAGAGCTGATAGCCAAAGCCAGACTTAGTGTTTATAGAAGACTCAGCAGAATCACTTTTACACATAAACCAGGGCATTTAACCATGGAATAGCCAACAGCAAAATGTTAATAGCAAACAGTTTATACTATGTCTTCAAGCAACAACTGAGAACTGGCTTACATTCTGTTCTGGACTGCTACTACCCGCACAAATACAGAGTTTTGGTGATGAGCTTTTCTCTCAGTCCCCAGTTCCGGGAGACTTTCATAGCACTTGGGAAAATTCAACTGCCTCTGATGGATACAAGGCACCAAGAGAGTCCCCCAGATTTATTCTAGGGAATTTGTCTTCTACTATGCAGTCTGCCTGTTCAAAGTGCTGGATGGGATAAGCATCTCTCCAGCTACCCACAGTTAAGCCCCTGCTGCCAACTAGCAAGTATTACTACAGGAGTATTATTTATTTTGATTACTTACCACAAGCATTCTCATCACTGCCATCTGAACAATCTTCATCACCATCACATTTCCAGAGTAAGGGAATACAGCGTCCATTACTACATGGGAATTGGGATTCCTCACATTTAACTCTTGCACCTTCAACAAAAAAAAAAAAAAAAAGGAACCTAAGCCCTGATATTGTTTCGCAATATTTTTTTTGCTGTCCCCCACTGCTGGACAAGAAGCCACCCAGCTTAATAAAGAATATAAAATCAGCATGAAACCAGATCTGAGCTCCAAGACTTTGTAGTCACATTATTTGATCATGAAAATAGAGGTAGAAGCTTTCCTTCACAGTACAAGTGTAGAGCTCAAGCACTATGACAGCCCACCTGCCAGACAACAGTAAACCAGCCTCAGTGCTCTTCTTACCGAGTTTTCTTTTTCAAGGCAGAGTCAAGTTTGCCAAGACAGAAGGGTGCATGGACACAGTGAGTTCTACTTTCTACCACTTAGCATTGCATTCTCAGAACTCTTCAAATGTTAAGCAAACTGGGTTTAGTCTTGACTAATGTCAAGCTGCATTAGCATTTCAGTACTCTGATGATAACACATTAAAACAGAATGCCCAAAACATCCATAAAGATAGGTTAGAGATCTGTTCTGTAGTCGAACAAGAAGTTTTTACTATTTTAGTTACTCCTCAAACAACTGCACAGAGACCTTCCTTAGTATACACAAAAAGAAGTGTGATTACTTATCTGGGTCTTGCTAACTAAAACTAGATAACTATGACACTAAGAGCAAGACAAATTATCTCTTCCTTCTGGAATCAAGTCTGTTGTCTCCCAACCGTTAACAGTTCTGATTTGTTAGTATGCTTGAGTAAAGTACTGCTTTCTGCACTGTGCTTAGAGTGCATTTTCCAGAGTATCTTCAGCTCTAAAATTGTATGACCCCATCCCTCAAGGAAATCTACTTTTTCTTGAAGCTGTGTTATAACTGTCAGTAAAAGCAGCAACCTGCCTCTTCAACTGCTAAGCCAGAGCTGCTCCATGTAACACATGCAGGCAAGGTGTGTAAGCTCATGCATTAGTATTGGCTGCACATGTCCACAGCATGATGCAAGACTCCTGCTCCTCCTTGGTTTATTGCATCATTTAGTGGAGGAGCCTTGTCTTGGCATTCCAGGGCTCACAAAGGGCATCACATTTTAGTAGAACATTACTTGTTATTTTATATCCTCTGTGTATGACACGTAAAATGCAAGACAGTTTACAAGTGGAAGGAAGCTATTCAGACATTTCACATTATATTGGCCAGCCATCAGGCACTAGGCAGCAGCAAACCCTGTGCAGGGGATAAGCAAGGACAACATGGCAATTTTACCTGCTGAGCATTTCATGTAAATGCATGCCAGAAGTAAAGGATTTGAAACATTGGCTTATTGAACTCTGCTAATGTTTTAGCAATCTTAACTGAGTAAAAGACTTGTTTCATGGGAACCATATTCAAGGAGTACCAAAAAATGAACATCAGCTCCTGTGCTCTGTATTTCCATCCCTCCTTTCCCTTTCAGTACATGCTGGTGTAACTTCCATCCTTTCTAATAGCGTGGTTTTGTTAAGCTACTGCTATTTGGTAAAGAGCTATCAAACAAGTAGCTTGCCTTGTACTAGAAGGCACATCACAGCCAGCTTAGAGAGGCTGCAGAAGCCACAGCTATCAGCTTGTTCTAAGCCTGACATAACCTTGTTGTCCAGTAACCTCTAACAGAAGTAGCCTTCTGCTTGCAAACCCTGGTGACACTATTCCAGTCCTTACTGTACTACCACCTAAAACATGCAACTGACTCCTGCAAGTTTTAAGAGATTCTCATGTAGACTTTCAGAGTGTGAACAGTCAACCTTTCCCAAAATAGCATACTAGAGATATTAGACTAAGCCTGCCACTCAGGAGATCCCAAAATAACTCCACAGTCCTTAGTTACTCTGTTTCAAGCTAGAATAACCAGAAAAGGCTTGCTAAGACTGCCTAGTACATCGTGAGTTACAAAGCTAACATCCAAATGCTACAGGGAAGCTACACACAAGGCTAAACGAAACAGTAACTCAGCTTCGAGGAATAGCTATAACTTCATAGTGAGAACCCTTTACAAGCAGCCATTCCAAGCCGGTATCATTGCTTCTGCAGCTGATGCCAAGTGAAATGTCACAACAACTACTTTTGTGAACCCACAAACAAGTGAAGAACTGACAGCACCTAACACCCACACAGGTGCACAAAGGTAAAGGTCATCATCTGTTGCTACTCCTGAAGATATCTGTCAAACTCTAAAGGCCACCTAGAGTGAGCTCCAGTTAAGACGAAGATTAGTTCCATCCAGTAACTAATTGTGGTCCTCTGTCTTATGCCACGCACAGTTCCACAGTGCCAGGTAACCCTTTAGTCACACACTACCAGTCCAATCCACAGCTACTTGAAGTAACGAAGTCAAACCCCAGCTGCAGCTTCAGCCATGAGACACTAACTGATTTTTAGATCAGCATCAATTAGCCACCAATTCAAAGCTTCTCTTCACATGCTACTCACACACCAGAAGCATCTTCGCAACTTTACCCCTCCTTGGGACAAGGCTTGGGCAAAAGGCATAGGGAACCCATAACTTGACAGCCTGTGATTGCTAAAACATTATTTTACTGTTCCCCAGGGAACTACTTTCTAGAAGTTAGCTCATAAGCAGCAATATGTGCAGGCTGAAGGAGCACAGTTACAGTGACTACCCAAGTTAAATTAGCTTCCTCCATACCTCTGCTGTCACTGTTTGTCTCGGCCCCTTAGGCAAGTTGTCAGATTATTTGTCTGGGCAGCCTCAAACATGTGACACTTGTGTGCTGTCATCTGACACCAAGTCCCAGAAAAGCTTGCAACAGTGTTTGGGAAATCTTGGGAGAGCTCATAGAGGAACTAGCATAGACTCCCCCCAGGTCCTGGCAACTGCAACTCCAAGTAGGATAGAGTTAGTAGGGCCAGAAACTCAAATTGAGTGAGGAATCAGGCTAGAGTCGCCCTCCAATGCATATCTTTTGTTATGATTTCTGACCACAGTGCACTAGCAGTTTCAGTGCCAGCCAGCATGCTCCTTCATACTACAGCTGTTTAATCATGCCTGCTGTAGACTAGACATGGGAGCAATCTATACGACTTGGAACTGAGGAGTGACTAGGCAGACGTTTCCCCTCTTCCTCCCCCCTCCATCCAGTCACCTTGAGGTGACTGGATGCTACAACCTCCTCGCTGGGCTCTTCCTTACAGACCTGGTATCCGAACTACTGCACACAGCTAGGACTACAAAGTCAAACCATCTTTAAGCATACTTTGCCAATACAGCCAAGATCTGACACGTTAGGCCACTAGCCAGGAGTCTAAAAGCCACACAACAATGCAGACATCGTTTGCCCACTTTCCACCTAGAAGAGTAACCTGGATGTCAGTTCCTGAAGGAAGAAAGGAGTCAGCCAATTGATTACTGCCTCCACTCAAGAGGAAAATATTTTTAATTGACCATCCAATTGGCCTCATGCACAAGTACCTCTGCCACTGGGGTCACAGTTTCCACACTGGGAGGAAACTCTGGAGCTTGCCAGGAGCAGCGATACCACTGAGAACCCAACCAGCCAGAAGGGACCTGGCGCTGGCAAGGCTCAACCTTGCCACCAGGTGGAGATCCCTTACGGTGGTAACCATTGGCCCTGAACTAGAGCCATGCCAATGCCGCCGGATGCCACAAGGCAAAGTTGCACAGTAGTTTGACAGCACCTTTAACGCCGCAGCCCTCCCACGGGCTCCTCTTCCTTCCCCCACCGCATCGCCCCAGTCCTCCCCGGCCCCCCAGCCACGCAGATCCGCCCTGCAGCACCATGCATCGCCCAGGAAAAAATAAAATAAAATAAAATAATTAAAAAAAAATAAAATCAAAGCCTCCCGCCGCACCCGGCTCGCTGCCGGGAGAAGTGCTTGCTCCCCGGAGCGGACAGGGGTTCAGGCCCACCCTCTGTGGCGCTTCGGACCGCTCGGGGCCTGACGGGGAAGGCGGCGCCTCCCGCGACGAGAGGGGGCGGTGGGGCAAACCCCAGCGGCAGCGCCCTCCCGTCCTCTCCGCGGGAGCCCAGGTACCGCCTGGGCAGCCCCTCCGCAGAGCCCCGCTCCCCGCGGAGCAGCGGGAGCCTGGAAGACCGGAACAAAAAGAAAAAAACAAACCCCAAAAACCTAAAAAAAACCACCCCACCCTCCCACCTCCCCAAAAAAGGAAAAAAATAAAAAAAAAGGAAAGGGAGAACAAATTATTGCGGAGGGCGGCAGCGCGCCCCAGCCTCCGCTCTCCCTCTAACCCCCCCCGGGCCCCGCACTCACCATCGGCGGCGGCGCGCAAGCAGCTGAGGGCGAGCAGCAGCCACAGCACCCCGCAGCCCGGGACCGCCCGCCGCCCCGCACCGCCACCGAGGCCGCCGCCACTGGCTGCTGCCGCCGCCGCGGCGCCAGGCTCTCCGCACGCCGCTCTCCGCCGGCCCGACCCCATCGCCGCGCTAGGGACGGAGAGAGGGAGGGAAGGAGGAGGGCGGGCAGGCGCGGCGGTCGGAGAGGCGAGGAGACGAGGAGGGAGACGGCGACATGCACGGAGGGGAGGGTGTCCCCGCGGCGCTCTTATACCAGCCGCCCGGCCGCCCTGCGCGGCCGCTGGTGACTCACGGCGCCGCGCCGGGCCCCGGTTGGCTCGCCAGCGCCGCCCGCCCCCGCTTCCTCCTCCGCGGCACCTGCGGCCGCCGCGGCGGGCCCGCACACCGGCGGGGTTCGGTTCGGTTCGGTTCGGTTCCGTTCCGTTCCGTTCCGTTCGGTTCGATTCGATTCAGTTGGGCTCGGCTCGATTCAGTTGGGCTCGGCTCGGCGGGGT
>JAOQGH010000019.1:29031501-29093589 GCA_025769975.1 Gallinago jamesoni | reverse complement strand
GTTCCGTTCCGTTCCGTTCGGTTCGATTCGATTCAGTTGGGCTCGGCTCGATTCAGTTGGGCTCGGCTCGGCGGGGTGAGTGGCGGTGCGGTGCGGTGCGGTGCGGTGCGGTGCAGTGTGGTGCGGAGCGGCGGGCAAAGCCCCCGCGCTGCCCCCACTCCCGGCCCTTCCTTCTGTGGGGGTGGGTGGTGGTGGTGGTGGTGGGGGGAGAGGGGGGGCGGTGCGACCTCGCTGCCAGCCCCCGCGGCCGGGGCGGTGGTGTGGGGCAGCCTCGGCGGGAGGGGGCGGTGGTGGAGCGCGGGGTGGGGGGGGACCGAGGTTGGGGGGGGGGAGGCGTTTGCGGAGGCTTTGTTTCTCCTGGCTTCCCCAAAACGCCGGCTCGCCGCGGGGAGAAGGCGTTGCGGGACAACCCCCACCCTCCCGCCCCGTCACAGCCGGGTGCCGAAATCCGCGATAAGGGATGGTTTTCAGCAAAGAAGGGTTTCTTCGATGCGGTGTCCCCCCACCCCTGCCTGCCCTCTGGGGTTTTTTCCCTCCCTCCGTGGCAGAACTTGACTTGAAGCAGACGCGGCTCTTGAGGAAGAAAATCACTAGTTCTGCATTCTGCGATCGGGGATTGTAGTTAATTAGTAATTGCACAAAATGATATGCCAAAGTCGTCTAATTGCAAGCTTAACCTTTTATTTTAAGGAGGAGAATTGGTAGTTTTAGTCCTCATTTGTAGCGTTTTGAACATCCCAATTATGCCTCACTGAAATAAAGACAGAAAAGAAGGGCTGGTGAAATGCAAATTTGGTTTTGTTCATGGCACTCTTAGAATTTGCAATTGAGGTTTAGTGATCCTTTTTGTTTTTTCATTTATTTTCATAGACTTGCTATTCTATGCTTATATTGTGTGCTATTCTGTTATTATTGTCGGGGAGACATAAATCTCAGCAAGCTCCTCCATCCAAAAATGATGAAAAAGATGGTTGCTGTTTCTTCCCATGGAAATGAAGTCTTGAATTATTAGCCTAATATTTATGTCTTTTCCAGTAGTGCAGGTGATTCCTCCAATGAAACAAGTATCTTTGAGACTCTGTGTTTCTTAAATGTCATAACATTTTTTTTATATGTTGTTTGCAGAGTGAAGCCATTTTTGAATTTCATCCATTAAAGACACTCCACTAAAGACAAATCAAACCACTGCATGAATAACTTCGGAGTGGATTATCTCTTGCAGTTCATGTAACGAATGGATGAGTGTCCAGGTCACCCAAATGGGCAAATAGCCAATGTATCAGAGACTTGATAAAGAAGTCAAGATTTGATTTCATGTAACTGAAATACATATGGGAATTATATTTCTAATATGTGTATAAATGTGAAGAGACCAATTCCTAGTGTTTGCCTCCCTACAGTTCCTCTACCTCGTGGCCTCAGGAGCAGTAGGAGAGAGACTGTGCTTTCCCAGGCTGCCTTGTATGTGGCATTAGATGCTACAGCATTGTTTTTGCAAACATATGCTACTTCAAGGAAGAAAAATCTATTGTGTACAAGGCGGATGACTGGGGTCCTCAGGAAGATGGCTTAGTGTAAGTAGTACACTGAAAACATCGTTCTCCTTGCCGATCTTCAGCATGACATATTTACTTCAGCTGGATGCTCACTGTTGCATGGTCTGCTGTGCTTTGAGCTGAACAGCATTTTCACAAATGTCCTGTTATCATTACAGAAATATTTTATAAGCCATACATTGAGAGCAGCAATACACTAGAAGACTCCAGTCATGTAGAAATACAGGATTGGACATAGTGTGTGCAGGTAGTTGATGGTCTTCCTTGTTTCTCTATGGAAGATACAGATTTACTGGAGGGAGGAAAAGTAGTCTTTGTCCCTGCACTATCACTGCTCCATGAGCACACCTAAGGGTTTGGACTCTAAAGCAGAACTTGTTGCAAAATAATTTTTGGTGTTTCAACTAAACTAAAATGTATGAGTGAGTCTGCATGGGTCTGATCTTCTGCAGGCTCTGGTGGAGTCGCCAAGAAAGGATTTTGGGCAGAAAAGGTCTTTTCCTTCCTTAGCACCATCCTTACAGGAATTCTGTTTAACAAAAGGGCAAAGCCTGCTGCCTGCGGGAACAGGAAAGTATCCTGGGGGGGATCTGCACTGTATGTAATGAGTTTTAGTGTAGCTTTTTTCATACGCACAAGGATACAAGCCAGAACAGATCTATTCAGGAGAACAGGAATAAAATTGTGGGGTTTTGTTGCAAATATGCACACTTAGGAGAATAGCAGTCCTACTGTGCTAGTGATAATGTAGCAGCAAAGTGTTCAGGAAAGTCTAATGTTCAGGAAGGTGCTGAATTTTGTAGGGAAGGAAAGCTGGCTTTTTTAACTGCAAGTCCTTTTGTCGTCAGTCTGGGAAACATATTAATGTTTGCTTTGTTTCAGAACTCAGCCTCCTTTGGTTTTTACCATGTCTGTTTGGATTGAACCTCTTCAGCTGTCGTGAAGTCAGGAGGCTGCAGACAGAGAATGCTGCCATGAGAACATGGGCAGTCTCAGGGAGAGAAGGGGTGTGTGAAGGGAAAATTGGCATTACCACTTCAGTTAGACAAGTTCCTGTAGTCAAGAGGAATCTTAAAGGTTGCTCCTCTCCTGTACTGTTCTCAGAACTGGTGTAGGTCCATCTTCTGTTGTTATTTGCATGAATAGGTATTTGTAGTAATGTCATTAAATATGCACTGGAAATACATACGGTGTGCAGGGTACAGGGCTAATGTTTCCAAACCCACTTAGGCATTACGCAAGAGCAGTTTCTAGCTAACCAGCTTGGCTGAGACACCAGAGGACATTCCTAAACCACATTTCTACCAGTGGCTTCTTCTATTGTACTGAGCAGACACTCTGATTCCATAGACTTTCACTGGATGTGAAGGTTTGTTGCAGATTTCTCATTTGTGATAATGGGACATGCCATCCTTGTGGGGATATTCAGGAAAATCTGCTTGTGTGTGCACAAAGAACTGCAAAATGTCAAGTGGTATATGGTATTAAATATTATGCATAATAGTTTTATTGCTGCTAGTTGTTTTTATAGAAGTCTCCTTCCTGACTCATGGTCTCCATTATGACCCATAGGAGGTGAATATTCTTGAAGATTTATTAATGTTCCCTTGAAAAGAGCTGGAAAAAATTGCCAAAAAGCTAAGTGAACATGATAGGCATTGCTTTCCCCTTAAAAAATGACCCAAGTAACAAGAAATGGCATCATATTACTTTTCCTTTTGGGAATTGTGGTGGATATTGGGGCCCCAGAGACTTTCCAACATCACCTGGTAATGCATTTGGACTCATAAGAGGTTTGGATCCTTTGGGATAATTAATATACCCTGTTCTTTATAGAGTGTAAAGTCAACTTACAAGAGAAAATAAAGCACAGAAAGGACCTTCTGGAGTACACATAATGTGAATTCAGTGTGTTTTGTGTTCCTTTCGCTTTTCGCCTTAGAGACTGTGTAGCCTCCATTTCTAAATGAGTTCCTGAAGCACTGGGATTACTAATTCATCCTCAGGTCTTAATTCAATGGGACTTTTGCCTCCAGCTCCTCTGGTGAAGGACATGAAGTGAGGATGTCTACAGTATGCACCCTCATCTAGTAAAGAAAAAGAAGGCCTCTTGGGTAGAAAAACCAGCAACTACATATCATGGGATAGAATCCTGCCTTAGGATTACTTGCAAAAATATATTCTTCATTGTGTGCTGCCATCAAAGACGTTAACCGCTTATAGATCATTGCATGCCTGAACTAACAGTAATTGAAGGAGGTGCATTTGTGGCTGAATTTTGGAAGTGCAGAGCCAGGATCCATATTACTGACCTCAGAGGAGTTGTACAGAGAGAGACAGAGATGCATTCTTTGGGAATAATTTAAAATATATATGTGCATGAGTCATTCTGATCCATGTGGTTGTGTGGCTATATCTAGGGAACAAATTGGGCTTTTTTTTTTTTCCTAGTGTGTAGGACTTCTCTGCAAACTATGTGAAGGTTTACGCTGTTGTTAAAGGTGCTACTCACATCCATGTTCTATGTTTGGCTGCAACTTTAGGGAAAAAAGCAGAAAATCCAACCAACCGACTTTGCACTACTAAAGCACCTTTCCTGTGTTGTTCTCAGGATACCTATCGACCTGTAAATTAAGACTCACAAAAAAGTCCCCCTTGCCTTTCCCATCATCATCTCAGTTGTAAAAACAAGGCAAACTGATGTCTCATGGGTAATTTTAATAAAATTTTTTAATTTTTTTTTTTTATCATTAGTGGTACAAGAAACGTGGATAGTTCATCTCTGAAGGAGGTGAGAAAATGCTTATCTTTCTTGGATGTATTCTTCACAATGGAAAAGCATTGGATACAATTCTTGACCTGCCAGCATCAGTTGGAATTTGCTGCTGCTTTCTGTGAGGATGGGATTTCCTCCTCTGTGGTGCACATCAGTAAATTTTCTTTATTATAGATACTTACTAATGGTTTTCCCCTGTTTGTGAGGATCTAACGTGGGATACAAGCATGAACACATTTTATTTAGTGTTATAGTATTGGAAGACATCACAATAGTTAAAGTCATGCTAGAGCCAGAACCTGGAAGTATTTAATTTGTGTTCAGAACAAAATCCATGTTTCACTGGGGGTACTGTGCTGTGCATGCAGTGCATAAACTTCCAAATGAGAGAGTTATAAGTCATGCATTGGAATCAAAACTTCCACCATGCTTTTTTTTTCAGTATGTGATAAAACTTCAGTTGTGATGAAAAAAGCACTTCAATTTCTGTCAGATGTGGGGCAGAATGTGACTTCAAAATCCAGTCTTCCCCATTTTCCATCTGTGTGACTACTTCCAGTTTTTTACATTTATGTTTAGAAATGAGATACTCTTTTGAATGTCCTACCCTCACATGACATCAATTCTATATCCTTAGTAATAAACCAAACATAAATTGATCTTGCTGATACCGCAAGATTTATATTCAGTGTGCATAGTCTAGCATATATTCTGATAAATTTTTCCCATGAGATTTACATAAATTAATACAAACATTTATTACAATTCCTCTAGAATTTTGTGTTTGTGAAGTTTTGCAGTGGAAAAAGTACTGAAATGTCCACATGCTTATTAGCGAATCTGACATTTGTGTTCCAAAACCTCTGTACATTAAGTGGAGGAGGATATTAATGTTTGTGTTGTTCTTTGCAAAGGTAAAAAAATGGTGAAGTGTGTTAAAAATAAGGAATATGATTAATTAAATGGGTTAAACCTTCAGTTTGTGGCGTTGTGCATGTAGAGCATAGGAAATAGGGTGTGGAACAAAAAGAAAAGTTATGGAAAGCTTGCAGTGTGCGTAATGTTATTGTGTGCTAGCAGACATTGAAAAGATGAAGTTGTCACTGGGATGTGTAAAAAGAAATACTACTTTCCCTTCAGATGAACATGTGAGTGGATGATCTGGAACATTTTTGGAATGTTCAGATTTGAAGGCTAATATAGAAACAGAATGCAGTGTATTAGACTGGATATATACCTTTCTCAATGTATTCTTGATTTGCAAAAAAAGTAACAAATGTGGCAGAAAAGTGTGCCTTTGTAGAAGGGTAAGGATCAGAGAACCACCCTGAAGTAGTTCTACCTGCTCTGGGAAGAGAGACTGCGGCCCTGGTGGTCAAAAGGAGAATAAACTAAGGACGTGGTGAGACAGCTGCTGTGGGCTCACGTTTTATCTGGAGTAACAGTGGGTTGTGTTTTCCATGTTCTATAGTTGCTGCAAGAATGATCTGTTGTCAGACTCTGTGTTGCCTGCTCATGTTTTAAATGCAAATTTCATTTTTCTTCCCTAAGGGTGTTTTAAACTCTTGCCATTTTCATTAACTAGCCCTTCCTCTTCCCCATATGTTTGAGTTTTGTGGCAGGCAAGTGGTCAAGCTCTTCTCTAGTGCAGGTAGTGTTCTGCAAGAAGTGGTAGACAGATTTACAAACTAAGGAAATGCAGTATAACGACACTTCCTTTAAATTTTAAATTACATTGAAATTGATCAGTACTGATGTCTTTGCATTTATATGCAAGATAATATTGTTCTGCATGCTGAAATATTGTTACATTTTGCTTACAAGGAAAGTGCGTCTGTGAAATGAAATGACACCATGAAATTTAGTTTCTATATCTATTATAAGAATATAATATAAATGTGTCTGTCTATAGCAATACATAGACTCTAACTTTCATTCTGCTGATTGAAAATCAACTTTCTTAGGCCTGGGCTATCTTAGGACATACTTGGATAGCATAAATATGTTTTATTCTTGCAAGACCAATTATTTCCTTGTTAGAGCTGTTTACAGAAGGAAAAGTATCATTTTACAATAATGAACAGAGACTGGAAGGGAAGGCTAATGCTGGTCTAGTCTTGTGCTGTGGAAAGCCAAGTCATACATAAACCATAAACTGATGATGCATCACATTGTAACTTTTCAGAAGATTGACTGTTTGTGGAAGGTTTCTTGATTTATTTGTTTTTATTTTTATTTTTATTTTTATTTTTATTTTTATTTTTATTTTTATTTTTATTTTTATTTTTTGCAATGGCATCTACTGTAAGCCTTATCAGGGGTACCCTGACGTTTTTTTCCTGGGCTACCTAGTTGTCTTCAAATTTCCACACTGAACTTATTTCTGTTCATTTTGTTCCTATTTGTTCTGAGCCTGATTTTAACTTTCAGCGACTGTGCCTGAAATTCTTCCCTGTCCTCTCTCAGCTCCTCTTTTTCCAAGCTAAACATTCTTTGGGGCACTTCACTGGTGGTAGACCATCCCCCTAACCATTGTACTTGGGATCATCAGCCCCTCTCCAGCTTGAATCCACCTTTTTTGGGCTTGACTGAACAGAAAGGTAGGTGGTGCTCCAGGGTGCAAAGAGCTCCACAGGAGGTCTCATCTCAGCCTTCTATGCTGACATTAAGCTGACATTAATACTTCCCTTGCTAGAAATACCGTGGCTGACACTCTGTATGTCCTTTTTCCAGCTGCATCAGATGGTGGCGTGTTCTCTATTGGTAAGTATCCACTTACCCTAAGTATTTAACCTGAGGTACAAAATTACTTGTATAATCAAAGAGGAGAGATGGACATTTCTCTATGACCACTCAAAGATATTTAGGCAATTTCTATTACTTAGTACAATATGTCAGTTGTCTATTAAGTGTGCCGTCCAACATCATGCCCTGAATTTTGTTAACCCTTTCCTAATTTCTGTGGCTAGGCTGTTGGTGATGATACTAAATATGATGACCGGTCCCATGACTGATCACAGATGAACTTTCTTAGTAACCTTCTTTATCCAAATATTTTCTTTTCAGCGTTACTCCTCACGTTCCCTTTACGGTATCTGTTACCCATCTGGCAACTCTTGTACAAATTGTCAGCATTTTCGGCTTAACTAGTAGTTTCTTGAGCTGGAGTTAGTCAGATGCTTTGCTGACTTCCATGTGGACCTGGTCTAAATAGTTTGTTGAAAAATTCAGGTGACTAATAGAAAGAAGGACTCAAGTTAGCTGTGCACAATCTAATTCTGGTAAATCCACATTGTGGATTGATACTCCTAAGTACATTTTCCAAGTACATTGAAGTTTATGATGTCTTCTCTTCCATATTTGTCCTAAAACTCTGTATACTATTGAAGTCAGACTAGAGGGCTGACTGGCTGAACAGTTTGAGAAACTTTGCCCCTTTTCTTCCTTAAATACAAGCAACGTTCTGTTCTCCTATAACACGTGTCCTGGGATAGAGACTGTCTACTCCACTGCAGGATCTTTGGAGTTTCACCTCTTCTTCATTTTGATAGCTCTTGTTCTGAATCCTTTTTTCCTATAATGATCCTACCCTTGACTGTGCAGTCATTGTTTCTGTTGAAAAGGGAATCAAGTATTAATCTAGTTATAGAATTATACTTAGATGATCTTTAATCTTCGTATCATATGCAGTACATATACAATGCACTTTCCTTTTTTTTTTTTTTTTATTAAGACATTTGATGAGCATTTGAAGGAATTCCAAGCTCCCAAATTCTCTAGTTCTCTGAATTTTAAAAAAGTTGATCTTTTATGATAGAGAACTTAATCATATGTATCATTTAATTTGATTTAAAGTGAGCTGGCCATTAATCATTCAGTTCAGAACTTACCAGATCTGATGTGGAAAACTTAATGGAAAACAAAACTCAACTGAGCAGTACAGGTTCATTGGCTTCTTGGTGAAGATAGGCACATCACTGCTGTCTGGAAGTAGCCAGAAGCGACACCTTCCATATGTGTATGGGAAATTCACCATTTTCTCTAATAATACTCTGTCCTGACACATCGTACTACCTTGTAACACTGTAGAGCTGTGCCCATCTGTTGCCATATCTGGTGGCCCATTGCAGACTCCAACTCTATCCCATTGTAACTCTCCTTTTCCAGACTGATTTTTTTTCCTGAAGTCTATCACATCATTAATATGCAAAACTACTACACTCTTATAACCATTATTTCATTTTACCTGAATGCTTTAAAATACAGGCAAGTATCCTTTTGAAACTGCGTTTTTGTCATGATTGTTATTCCATCATGTCTCTGTTATTCCTTGGATATCCATTTTATCATGATCTCTCAGTCATTTCAACACAGTATAGCATCTCCTGATACGAGAAGATAAAACTTATTTGCATATTATGAGTGATTCCTTAGGGTTTTCAACTGCAGATACCTTGTCTGTTTATTGTTAAGAATATTGCTGTGAAGATACTGAAGAGCAGTTGAGGAGATCTAGGTTAAATTTATGGCTTGGCTTTGTTGAAATTTTTTTCAAACACTCTTGTGCAGCTCGGTTTTTCTATGTTTCTTTGACTGGTAAAATGGAGATAAAAATGTTTCCATGTGTCAGAGGGCATTTCCAGGGGGTATACTTCTTAATGATTGGCAAGTGATCAAGTAATTTAGTGGTAAATACTGTGGAAATAGAGACAGTCTATGGCCTCCAATACATCCTCAAGTGACTAGATGGTTGAATCTTCAAAACAGCAGTTAATAGATTGTCTAATTTTTTAAAAAATTAAAATTTAGGAAAACTTTAAAGTACACCAATCATACACCAAGCTCGACTCGTGCCTATCCTAATACTTATTATTGGAACTTTTGGTTCTTTTTTGAGGAAATATACTCCATTTTACATACACTCCATATTTTAAATAATATTAATTTGTGTAAAAGGGATTCACTGTCACCTAGAATAAAGGTTTTGTTAATAGTTTCTACTATGAGATCCTGCTTTCAGGCTCATATTCTCATTGTTATTTATTAATTTAACAAGGACTGCTTGCTTTGTGTTTCTTAGTTCGGAGAAAAGTGCAAAATTTTGGATATGTTGAGAATACTCAGAGCTTTGCTTCTAGACTTCCAAGTTTAAGGTCTGTGATTTGCCATTTGAAAATGAGGTTGCCTGTGCCTTTTGAATCTCTTTCACTGTCACATAAAATGCACCTATCTTTTCCCAGGTGGTATTGTTGAAATAATGAAATTCTGGCTCATGCAGCTGTGATTTTGCTACATTTGGAATCGTGAATGCAATTGAGTCCCCTTAATGTAATTTTTTTTTTTTTTTAAATAGACAAGTTACAAAGCCAGTAATGGATGATGATAGAAAAGTAAGACATACTGCAGAAAGACACTGAAGGAACTGTATTAAGTGGAGGACTCGTGAGATTTACAGTTACAGACTATAAATAATTGCAGAGCTAATCGTATAAATGAAAGAAGGGAATTACCCACATTCTCAGAAGAAGGAAAGACAAGGTGCAATGGCCTGAAGCTGAAACAGGAAAATCTCAAGTCATTTAAAAAGTGTTTCTTACAATAAGAGTAATTGGGCGGTGAATGAGAGGGCAGTGCATCACCACTGCAGATGGGTTACCGAGGCTGTGGGCATTCCTGCAAAGTGGAGCTGAACAGATTAGGTGACGTAGATGAGCTTCTCCGGCTGCTAGTCATTTCAAGAGCTTACAAAAGTCAGTCTGTTTCTCTACATCATCTTCATAAAATCCCCCATCCTTCTACAGGTGCCAGTCACATTCTTCCAATAGGATATCATACCAAAATTTGTCTTTGCAGCCAGAATCGTAAATCTCAGGGGCCTCATTGAGATGAGGGTCAATCTCATTGCATTTTCCATTCAACTTAAGTATGTTTTCTGCTCTGTTTTTGGCAGCTCTTCTTTCTCCAACTGCTGTTCACTCAGCCCTTTGCTCAGTAGGTTCTCATTATCACCTTTATTGTCATGTTCAAGTGCACTGCTTATCTTACATATAAGAGTCCCTGGCACTGGTGGCAAGTTGCCAAAGGACTCCCTTCAGTTAAGAAAGAGATGAAGTAAGAGGTATGTCTTGCTCTGATATTTCAGCTATGGGCAGTAGTTAAAGCCAGCATGCAAAAAGGTCCAGTATGACCCTATCCTGTTTCCTCTTACGATGTGTGTCAGTCCTTGAGTTGCTACATTAGTGACACCATCTTTTTCTGACTAATTCCAGTAGCTTTATACAGCTGTGGGGTTTATCTAGGCTTTACTTATCTAGGCATTATTCAGAGGGAGAAAAATGAGGGTCATGGCCTAATTCCATTTGTCTTGGATATGTCAGAAGCTTTTGTAGTGCTATAACATTACAGGGAAAACCACACATACACTCATACACACACACACACACACACACACACAACCAACATGGGAAAATTCCTGTATCCTTTGTCATCTCGTGTTAGGAATTAGAAAAGTGTAACAGCTTTTTTAGGTTCTTATTAGTGAAAATAACAATGAACAACCATACCTATTTTATCTTTGGTGCTTTTGCTAGGTAGTCACCTCTCTGAAAGGAAAAAGCCAGGAAATGTGTGTTTCAAAGTGTGTGAGTTCCCAAGGTCTCGCATATCAGGCACTGGTCTCCATGCTGTCCATGGGCATTACCAAAAGTCTGGTACTTGTTAGTTTGTCCTTGTTCTTTGTGGTTGTTGCACTTCTCTGAACAAGTAACAAGCACTGAGACTTCTTGCTTTTAACCTGAAAGTTAGCTTGGAGATGGTGTAAGAATCTAAATAATCAGCAACAGTGAAAAACTGCAACCTGGGAACATGACTGTTTAACAACAAAATGGGAATGTGACCAACTTTGGTGCTGGATGCTGCTCTACAGATGGAATTGAAAGGCCCATCTGCAGGGTTAAGGTCACAGCAAGATTCAGCCCTTTGTCAGCAACCTCTTAGAGGTTGTGGGATCTGCTCTTTTTCTCATTTATTTTGCAGGGAGAGAGTTCTTTGGTACCTACGTACATGCTGTGCTCCACAGATATCAATAATTCAAGCTTCACGAGAATTCTGTGAAAGAACTGGTGCAGATGAGCCTTAGGGATAGCCACAGGACTGGTTCAGCAGGAAGGCAATTGCTACGTTAAGCTGCCCTGGTTGTTTACCTACTTCTTGCTGCCTCACTGCGCCATAGAGTCCCTAGCAATGTTTTATTTGTTACGACTTCTGAATGCAGTTATTGTCTCAGAAGATGGTTCTGGAGGGGTGATCCCCAGGAGCTGTGCATCTGAGGGAGAAAGCCTTGGGACTAAAAAAGAAATGGGTTTTAGTGTAAGCACCCAACTCTTCCCAGACACCCTGAGGCTTCTCAAACTGGAGCATCTCTGTGTTTCAGGGACCAAGCCCCTACCCCGGGCAGTGAAGGGATGAACGGTGAATTTCTCCTCTGTCAGCTGGTGTGACACTTTCTAAGTGAGCTCCTACTAAGCTTTGCTGGATCTGAGTTTCAACCTTTTAAGGAAATGTTGATACAAGTATTTACTGCATGGTATCTGGTGTGTTTTTTACCATTAGGTCAATCTGAACCCAAATTCTTAAATAAAGTCAATATTTTTATACATCTGTGCTTAATATCAGAGTCCAGATGCTATATTTGGATCCTAAGTAGAAGCATCTTTCTGCTCTGAAAGCTAAGGAATTTTATGTGTCCAACTGCAGGCCTCTGGTTCAGCAAATGTGTCTGGTTTTTGCTTTCCACCCCTGTTTAACTGTGAGCAGTTAATAGTTCTCAGCACAGCATCTTGCCAAAGGCATGCCTGGCAGCTGCCTGGGTATGGCTAGCTACTGTGGTTCTGCTTTTATTATGGATATAAAGGAAGCAAGAGACTTTCTTCCGAGGCTTCAATTTTGGCCAAGGAAATTATATTATGTATTTTTCGTTAGAAGCTGTGGAAGTACTTATATGTACTTCTCTAGTTAGTTTCATTCTTATTCTTTAAGAGTTTGCTAATATTTCAGTCTATTGCTTTAACAAAAAAGCATTTATAATATCCATGAATTGAAATGTTCTGTTGGTGTTGCGAACGTATGTTGGCAAGTAATTGTATATCTGCCTGTTTAGGGGACGTATGCAACACTCTGTGTGTGTTGTATAATCTGGAGATGGATCATCCCAAACAAAAAGAAAACTTAAAAAAAGAAATATTTGTAAAGGTGCATTGTAAAGGTGTGTAGCTGCTCTTTAGAAACCTTAAGTATAATGATGTAAATGGGCAGAGAATTGTCTTACTACTATGACAGAGTTAACTCATCATTTGTTATCATTTTATAGCTGTTCTCATCATTGTTAATTATTATTAATCATTAATACTGATGATAGTAGTAAATAAAATCATAGAGTCTTCACCTAATTTTTTATGGGTTCCAGTGAGACTCTTACCAGACTTGGGGGTGAGCAAAGACTGATGTTAGCATTTGCCTTTGTAAGTTTGTGTGTGGCTAACTACAGCTGGAGGTAAGGCAAACCCTACAGAAAACCTGCACTAGAACGGCCTCTCCAGAGCCATCTGGTCCATATCCTGCTTCTAGGGAAGGCTCAGGTATGTCACTCTTGACACATGTTTGTATAACATGTTTTTAAATCCCTCCAACAACAGAGACTCCACCCCCTTTTCTGCAACAGCAAGACATTGTTGACTCTTTAGTTTGTTATCAACAGTTTTCCTCCTGATCTTTAAGCTTTACTAGGGGGAAGTTAACAATATGCTAAGGAAGTTACATTTATCTCATGGTTCAGACAAGAAAGAGGCTGTGGGTGTATCTTTGCAAATTTAAATTACATAGTTTTATTCTTGGTTAAACAAGCCAGATGCTTATCTAATGTATGATTAAATTCCCAAGGACACTTAGCAGAGGTGAAAACTTCAGTTACAGCTGTTCTGTGAGGCAGAAGCAGTCCTAGCGTTATGCACAAATTCACTTTATGAATTGATCTGAATGTGACCAGGCAAAAACGTCACACCACAAGTTGATAGAGAGTCCCGTGAATAAAACGCACAGTGTGCACGCTGCTGACTGCGCTCCTCGCATGTAAAAGTTACAGCGGCGCAGGCAGGTGATGAAATCTACCTTCTGCTAGCCAGAGGGCAGAAGGCAGGGAGCGGGATGGCAGCCAGCAGCCTGATCCCTTTCCCATGTGCTGGAGTGGTGAGGCCCGTCTCCATGCTTGCCCCACTCCGGCCTCCAAGCCTGCTGCCGGGGAACGAGCCAGATCCTTCCAGGTGTCTGTTTCCAGGGCAGTGTTTTCCATGAAATGACACTTTTGCACTTGTGGATGACAGAGCAGTAACAAAATCGAATGAGAGCTACCCCTGTACTAGGGGCCTCTGCAGCGTCTAGGTGATTACTTTTCAAGTTGTTGATCCATGTGGCAGATACAGTCCTGTCCTGCAATTCCCCGCTGCACCAGGTGACACCATATAAGAACATCTCTCTCCCTTCTCAGTCCCACCTTTTCCAGGTAGTAGCTCCAGAGTTCAGGTGGGAAGGCAAGTTTTCTGTCATTGAAATGTGAGCATCCCTAACTGTTTGCATAGGGTCAATGTGGTAATACGGCATCACAGCCAAATTCTGCATACAGTTCTCCCCTGTTTTCTTTTCCAGGAATGAGCCTCACACCTCTGGTTGGAAAGGCCAGACTGGGTAGGTTTTTACAGAATTTGCATCAAGAGAAAGATGCCTAAGATTGTTGTCTTCACTGTTAATGTAAGAAGGAAATACTTACCTGAGCACTTGCTCTTTAAAAGTGTATCATTTATTTAAATGCACAATTTTTTCTTAGATGCATTGACATAAAGGTATAACATTCTCCTTCCACCTAAATTCCCTGATTTGAATTGTTATCAACAGCAAAATTGCACAGGAAGGTGCATGGCAGGAGAACAATAGCTCCATTGTGACATACTAACATTCTAATCGAATCGAGTTTAAAAAGAGATCTATTTATTCAGCATTATTCTACATTCAGCACAGTAGGATAGCGGAGTTCCTTTTTATAGTACAGAAACAGCAATCTGTGACAGCTTTTATAAGAATTTGTGTTTCAGTATTATTTAGATTGCCATTTCTTACTGGTACAGCATTTCAGTTGAATTAATGTTTCACACCTCTACTGCTTAGCCAAGCTTTGTTTTATTTTGATTTTTTTTGCTGTTATTTAAATGCTAAAAAGTTTGACAGGCATATAATATTGAAAGCAGCTTGTTCATTAAGGAATAGTTTCCCACTCTTATTTCTAGAAACACTGAGGACACAGAAAAGCCTTAATTTACTCATAATAGCCTAGATTAAGGATGATGTTGTAGCTGCAGTGATCAGCCATGGCCTATATCACAAGCTGAGTAGCTCACAGACTCTTGTGTATTTCCCATCAGGGCAGTGATGCAAGGTGGGATGTTCTGTTACTTCAGCTTTACAGGCTGAGGGATCTCAAGGCGCAAGAGGTTAAACAACCTTCCCAATGTCATGGTAGGACCTCTGTGACAGAGCAAAGAGTTTGGGTAGCAGCAGTTAAGATCCTTTCTCTCCAAGTGATACAGCTAAAATCCTATAAAGAGCTAGTGCACATTCCCATATGGGCCAGATTAGCTGTACTGCATATTAAAAACATGGCCACAAGCTACTTTTTGCTAAAGTGGTATGCCACAGTGTTACATGTTACATTATCGTGAATTTCTTACATCAAATGCAGCAAAACTGTGCAAATATTGCAAGCACAGTAAAGGTGGCTTGTGCGTACATTTATGCCCAGCTTTTGCCCTCCTTGGAGGTGGTGGGAATCCCTCCATTTTCATAGTGGGCTCTTCATTGTTCTCAAATTTCACTCTTTTCCTGTTGAAGGCATTTCCCACAGGCATGTTTGAGTGAGTTAAGGTAAAGGTAGCCAGGGGCAGTTTAAAGGATCAAGTTTAGGTTGCTTGTTCAATTCTCACTGCAAGCACCTATGTCACATAAGCAGTTTAAAAACACTCCTTGCTCATTTTAATGAAAATCTGAATACTGGTCCTTGAGACAAATCTCAGTTATATATACAGTGTGTCAGCTGGTACTTGCTTCCATTCCCAGAGGGGAAAAATATTGATTTTTTTCTTTTTTGCTATTGGATTTTGGGTAACTGAGCTGTTTCCTTTACTGCAGGCAAACTGCATTCAGCCATTAACTTCAGTCGCTTAATTAAATAATTTGAAAGTTTCTAATTCTATTGTGCCAGTTGATATGCTTAAATATTTTTTTTGTGTGCCAGTAGTTTTTCCAGCTATTTAAAGACACTTCGATACTGGTACCTTTAATAGAGTTTTGCTTTCACAATGTCCAGTTTATGAATCATACTTCCTAATTCAGTTTTAAATAAGCTATTATGAATACTGAGAAGGCTGCAAGATATGTAATGATAAACAATATAGGCAATTTCAAAAATATAGAAGCAATTGCTCATGGCCAAGTATATATGAAATTAAATATGTCCTAGCATCACATGTGAAAGCTGGCCTCTCTTAACACTAGGTAGATGTTATACAGTAGGGCACAGAATTATTTTGTAACTTAGTCAGAAAAGTCTTTGAATTTCTTTTCGAGATATTACCTGTGTTAGCTTTACAAGCTCACTTTTGAAAGAAAAATTCAACATTCGTCTAGTATGCAGATGTCTGCCAGACACACCTAAGTTGTCAGAATACCTGCCTAAGGTACACAGTGTGCCTATACCCCACTTGAAATACCGCATTTCGATTTCTACATGACTTACACAATAGTGAGCCTAATTCTCCCTCCCCCTCTGTGTTGATATTTAGATTTCTCTTTCCTGCTACAAGTACTCTCTAACATCTAATAACAGCTGTCATTTTCCGCTCTGGACTTTGTATTGTCTATTATTTTTAGGTATAAGCAGGGGACAATCTTGCACTTCCATTTGTTTTTCTACATTTACTTTGCTTTCTGTTCCCATAACCTTACCTTTTTTCAGAGGTATGGAGCACTACGGCAACCAGTTTTGACAATAGTCTTAGAAAGCAGAACAAAAGAGGGGGAGAGACAGTGAAAGAGCAGAGTTAAATTCCAACTGTATACATAAAACAATGGAAATACCAAAAATACTTGCTTTTGTGTCAATGATGTTGTCGTAAATAACTACATCAGCCCAGCTAAAGTACCCAGTATGCACTAGGTAAAACCAATAATGACTGAGTTAGAAAATATATTAGCCTTTGTTTGTGATGAACAGTGATTGAAGTATTGAGAACTAAAGCACTTGTTAATTATGCTATGTAGTCAAAATATTTACAGGTTTATTGGTATTTTTAAAAGACAAGCTTAACTGAACAGGACTTCCATAGTGCATAGGTTTCTTGAACAAGAAACATGGCCAAAATTTAGTTTTGTGAGACATGGCAGTTACATGCATCTGGAAGAAGCATAATTGATGTCTCATATGCCTTGCAAAACCAAGGTAATTACAGGAACGTTCCTCAAACCATATGGAAATGGGTGGTTCCTGCAACAAAGGACAGTCAAATTGATCCTAGAATTTATTAGGAATAAAAAAATGCCAGAAGACAACTGGGTAGCTTGTATAATGCAAAAGGTTTCCATCAGCTCAGAAGGGACAATTAGGTGAAATACAGCGCACATATTTTGAAAACTAGAATAGAGGCTCTGCAGATACTAAAATCTTCTGGAGAGAAGCTGTAGCCTTCAGACTGATGATACTGTGAATATGTCTATATGGCTGGTTGCACTCATACACAAATTCCCTCTGCATGTGCATTCAGCTGCCTGGACACAAGCCAGTCCCAGTTCAAAAGCATGTTTGTGAAGCCCAGCCCAGATCGCTCTGCCTCTGAGCACAGCCTATTAGCTCAGGCACAGTGTCACCCTAACAAGGTCACAAGGGTTTTCAGTTTGGAGCTGGCTGAAGGCCCATTAGATTGGTGTGGAGGCAAAGGGGGCTCATATCTATCTGCTTATCCTCGCTTGTTTACGTGCATCCCGTAAGAGCTTACCAGGGTCCCAGGACTGGATAAGCACCCATTGTAACACTGAGGTTAAGAAGAGGGAGTAACATGCTCTGAAGTCCTTTTAAACAAACCTGCTTTAATTAAGCAAACTTCTAAATTGCTTGTGGGCTGCGTCATTCAAATAGTTTTAAAGGCCATGAAAAGGAAGGTTTAAGGCTTTTACTTAAGGCAGGTTAAGACATACTGATGGTACTGCTGTGCCAGCCATGTCCAGTGTAGGGCTTGCAGGCACATCTGACCTGCAGGACAGCTTTACCCACTTGCAGCTCTCTGGCTGCTGAATCAGCTTTAGTACAGACTGCTCTGAAAGGGGTGGCACCGTGCCTGCCGCTGTGCTTGCCCCCTCATCCCCATGGCTTCCCATCACAAACTTGAGTTTTGTGCAGCACCACGCAGAACTGGTCTGGTGGACCCCCTTGGCTCAAACCCAAACATTTCACTGCTGCTAGCTTTCAGCTGAGCAGCCTCCCTGATCTGGCCCACTGTGTGGCCACGAGTGATGGCAGTGGTGTGAGAGGGCAAGTGGCTGTGGGCAAAGAGAAGGGACAAGACCACTCCCTTCAGCACAGCACCAGTTTTCACTGGGCTGCATCTACGGCCATCCCCGCACACTGCCTACCACCCCCTGAATATGCCTGTTTGGCTCAACATCAAATTACTGAGGCTCTCCTGAGGCACATCACAGGTCAGGTGTTTTGGGCACTGCTTCTGAGTCAGTCTGGCTCACACTGGATCCAGGCACTGATTTGCAATAAATAGGACTGACTGAAATCTAAGCTTAAGTACCACCACAATTTATCTTGACAATATCTCCTTGTTGCTTTTATATATATATATATGTACATATGTATGTATGTATGTATACACACATGTACATATATATACTTAATTTATTAAACAGACGTATTTTTTTCTCCTCATGTTACTTTTCCTGTGCTAAAGTCCTGAAAAACTGTATTAGATCCATCATAGAAATCTTGAGTAACATGGTGTCAGAGAGTGAAATCTTTCAAATGGAAATGACCTTGATATTTCCCAGATGTGTTAGCAGGAAAGGTTTTTTCTAGATCACCTTAAAAAAATAAAGAAATGGAGTGTATCAAATAATCGACTTTTAACATATGACATTGCAGAAGAGGAGGGAAGACTGACTAATGGGAAGCAGCTCCACATTTTCCAGTTTTCATGCCTCATCAGGGCCTTTTCTGATAGCCTTGAACTTTGACGAATACTGATTGGTGGAAGTCAAAGATGAGGAAATACAAAATAATTTGATTTGTTTTGAGGGATGTTCTGTCAAACCGGGCACAGCCTTAATGATGAATTTGTGATTCGACACGACTGTGATTTTGGTATCTTAGTAGCTAGGAAAAAAGTCTGCTCTCCAATGTAGGATAATCTGCTAAACACAGTACTACAGGCATTTTAGGCACAAGATATGGTTACTTTCGCAGTTACTATGGTGGAATAGCATTTAGTTCTTCACTAAGAAGTATCCCTTGAGGAGTGGAAGGCGAAGCAAGACTAGAATTCACATAGTTTTAAGTTACACATTTTTCTATAAATAGAGTGCCTATTAAAAATGAAAAAATAGAGCACCTATTAAATCTGCCATGGATTTCAGTGGGAACAGAAGTGGGTCATAGGTCTGCACAGAAACTCAAAAAAATAATGAAATTTTATGCATGGCAGTGCCAGCACAATGTCCCAGATTCTCCATCAGGTTTTGTTCTGTTCTTTTTCCACATAGATTTGAGTTCCTGCAGTGACTCTTGATCTAATAGTGTTCATATTTGTAATACGTTTCAGCAAAAAGGCATGATTAGCCTTGTGTTCTGGATATTGGCTTGTCTCTGTGGGCAACTTTTTTCAGCTCTTATTATTTATGTCTTACCCAGAAGCAGAGAAGTTGCATAGTAACCAACCCTCCCTGACAAGAAGGTTACCTTATATCACCACGGCACAGTAAAGGTGGAAAAAGATGCATTTAAAAGCTGTCAAATTGTTCTTACAGCTTCTGCATTATCAGGCCCTTTATGTTGCCAGTGCAGTGTAGAAGGGCCACAGAGAGATGGAGAACTCTACACCTGTATCTGTGGAGGAGGAACAGGATCAGCGGCTGACCACGGTCACTAAGGTATTGAATACACAAGAGCCAGATGTTAGGCTGACACACATCAAGTCCAGGCAATGTCTACCTGAGAGGGAGCCAGGCTTCCAATGTTCTCCGTGTGCTGCATCTGGCAGAGGTATCTTTAATAAAGGAAAACTCAGTGCCCAGTTCTGCACAGAGTCCAGTTTTGCTGCTCAATCAGGCGACTTTTTGTCATTACATATGGATCAATAAATCATCAATAACTATTTTGTTTTGCAACCAGAAGGTTGCAAGAAACAGGTTGTTTCTTGTACATACAAAACAAATAAAAAGGATTAAGGGCTGAAACAATGACATTTTCTCCACTAACTATGCTCAATTTCGGTTAAGACTATTACAAGGCATGAAAACTTCTTATGAAATCTGAAAATATTCTAGTTTCTATAGAATGTTTTAGATATACACAGTTCTGGTGATCACATACAGGTGTGACTGCAGTAGTAGCTTTGTAGAAAAGAGATATTTATAATTAAAGTAATATATACCTAAAATTTTTTCAGACTACCTAAAGTCCTCACAGAAAAAAATCCTTATTTCTAAATTAGTACCTAGGAGCTACTATTGTAAACAAAAAGATGTGAGCAGCTTTACAAGGTAGTGTTGCCTTGCAAATATAAGACCACATGGCCTTGCATTCCAGATCAGGTTATTGATTTCAGTCATCATTAGCCATTATAATCAATATTCTAGTTTTAAAAAACAGCTACTGTTATCTGCATCTAACCACTTGTGCAACAGGAGTACATCACAGAGCAAATTCCTTCCATGAGTGATTGATCCATTTATGCCAATTAATGAGGTTTTATTATCCTTCTTGCTGCTTGCGTGAACAATTTGAAGTTTTCAATTTTCTTTTATCTTTTCTGAATAGCAGAGATGTGCTGACCGAAACACATTGGTAGGACAAAAAAATAAGTTAAATGTAAACCAACCTGTCTTGAATGCTCTTTTTTAATATCTAGATATAAATAGAAATGTCTCCTGACAAATGTGCAGGGCCTGCTTTGGTTATATCTAACACCACTGTAAGACTTTTTATCAATATGTGAAATCTCCCACCCAGCTCCTGAGCATTAAGCTGTATTGAACAGAAGAACCAGGAGGTTAATACAACACTGACCCTCTCCCCAACTCTTTCAAGCACCTGTGAACTTAAGAATATAAAAAAAATTGTCAGGTAGATTTTAAAGTTCACAAGTCTCTTGTGTTTCCTTTGCTGCAGTCAATTTCCTAGTGGTTTTTAACGGCTCAGAAGCTGTGGATATTTTAGCAAAGTTCATCCATAGGTCAGTTTTACTGGACATTTCAGTTGGTTTGTCTAACCACGGAAATGTAGTGGACTAGGAAAAGAATGTGGAAAAGTAATGATGGAAACAAGGGAATGAAAACTCCTTTGGATTTGAAGATGCAATGTGCTACCTGCTTGGCTGTGTGCAGCATTTTGTCTGATGGCTTAGCTTAATTAAACTCTGAAATATTTCCATCTGCTGTGTCCCATATTTCAGTTCTTTGTGATTTTAAATTTCGCCAAGTTCTGACACGCAGAATTTTGCAGAGTTCGCTGCAATATAGGCTGCGTCTTTGCCTGCTGAGTTTATTGTTGTCTTGCTGTGTACTGTGTTAATGAAAAACCTTCTACCTGCTCTCACGGAGTCCAGGACTGATGTGACTCCTCTGATAGATGCAAAATAATGACAATCTCAAAAAAACCCATGGACTTCAGAGGAGGGAAAAGTGTTTACCCTCCTGGTTCAGGTTCCCATCAAAAGCCACAGAGAAGCTTCCCAGCATCCCATGTGTCATCAAGTGAGGGACTTCCCTGTTGTACTGTAGGGTCTAGGATATGTTCTCATGGCAGCCATGTGATTTCTATTGATCTAGCAATGTTATCCATGTGTATTGTCACCTCAGTAGCTGATAGCTAGGTGTACTGTTGTACTAGGTCTGTCTGGGATGGCAGCCCATACAGTGCTGTGCTTTGCACTTGCAGCTAGGTAGGGTTGATGACACACCAATTATAACACTCCAGTGTTTTGGCTATTGCTGAGCAGCATTTGCACAGTGTCCAGGCTTTCTCTCCAAACCACCCCTCCACCCCCAAGGCCAGTAGGCTGGGGGTGGGCAAGAGGTTAGGAGGGGCCCAGCAGGGACAGCTGACTCAAACTGACAAAAGGGGCATTCCATGCCATATGATGTCATGCTTAGAAATAAAAGCTGAGGGAAAAGAGGAGGATGCAGGGACATTCCTCATTATGTAATTCCCATGCAATCATTGCAGATGCTGGGGCTCTGCTTTCCAAGAAGTGGCTAGACATCTACCTGCTGATGGGAAGTAGTGAGTAAATTCCTTTTCTTGCTTTGCTTGCATGCACAGCTTTTTTTTTTCTTTTTTCTTATCTCAACACAGAAGGTTTTCCATGTTAATTTTGCTCTCTTTCCTGTTGAGGAGGGAGACTGAGAGAGCAAAATGCAGAGTGGGCATCTGGCAGCCAGCCAAGGTCAATCCACCACCATTGTCTTACACAAGACTATATCTTAAGATGGGACCAACCTGACCAACCTCAATTAGCATATTTGGCACAGTTAGTTGTACAAAATTCAGGTCATCTTCCTGATGTAGGTATTTGAGTGTTAGGGTAGCTTTTGTTCACTCAGATAATCAGTACAGGACTAGGATTATATCAATATGAAGCCCATCTGTGTTGAACATATTTACAAAGCAATGCTACTTTTTCCATAGATGGTGGTCTATGGTTTGCAACATAAAAGATTAAGGATTTGACATATATTTGAGACAGTATTATTATTCAGGCTTTCCATTTTTATCTTTCACAGATCATGTCTTCACAGTGACTCAAAGGCCCAGGAGCTGTTAACACAGTGGATAATCAGGAGAGTTGCTCACTCTGCTACCAGCAGATGAGATTATGTCAATATGAAACTCAGCTTCAGACTGTATTTCCTGCAAAGGATTAGAAATAGAGAACTGTGAACATCTACATGAGAAGGGTATGAGGAACCATACAGTGGGAAACATTAGTTTGAGGTGAATAAGAACAGTTTATCTCATTTGTTGCAGGGAGGACAATGCCCAAGAAAGAGGTTACATTGGTGAAAGCTATGAATAAATGCAACTCTCCAGACAGCCCTTTCTTGAACAGTACAGTCCTGATTCACTCAACCATATAAAATTATAATTAGTCATGTCCTAAACTCAGCACAGACTTGCTGAATAGGCTGTTTATATAAGATCCCTGTAGCAGACTTAGGAGTCATAGCATAGGAAATGAATGCTAGTATAAAAAAAATCAAACAGTTTCTCCCATAAGAATCTGTAGCATGGCTGAAGTCTTGAGGCCAAAACCAGCTGTATGTAGATACAAGAGTCATATGCTATTCCAAGCTAGAACTTGACTAATTTCTACAGGTGAATATGACATCAGTGCACCCTGTACAAAAGCATTGAACAAAAGACGTAGTGTAAAATCCTAACCTCCCAGAAATGAGTGGAAGCCTTGCCGTGCGTTTTAAAGGATGGTAATTTTATTAATCACTATGGCTAACAGAAGCCGGTGGGGCAAGGATGTGTGCTCCCTTTGAGATCAGCCTACAGGGTGTGAGTACACACGTATCAAACTTTTGCAGGATGCCATGAATAGTGACCTGCATTTACTTTTTGTAAAAATGACAGCAAGAAACCTCCTTCTTTACAATGAACAGGTGGTAAGACTTTGTAGCTCAATGTTTGTGAGTCTCCAACTTGGAGCATGAAAACTTTGCCTGTAAAAAGCACATTTTGGAGCTTTTTCCCAGAGTCTGTTAAGTATCAGAACTGGATATTTAGCTGGAAATAGACTTCTTGCTTAGAAGCATTCTTTGACATTTCTTGAGGAAATTTGCATTAGGGACATTTAAAAGCCAAAGCATTCAAGTGAGTGGCTTAACTTTTTCCCTGACTAAATGGGTAATTCAAGCATGCAGAGCCATGCTCGTGTCTGCAGTCACAAATCTTTCTGTTCTGCTTTTATAGGGCACCTTACACTGGGAATCATGTGCAGGAGTACAGCTGATGTGTGTCATGATAATACAAATAGTAAATACAGGAATAATCATCAGCAGATGGGATCCTTGCACAGCTTTTGCTGAGGAGACTGTAGGAACATCACCCCAGTGCAGGAGGCCACACAACAAGGGACAAGGGAGCAGTCAGGATTCTTATAATTGAAATTAACTGTATGTTGTTTCAATTAATTGTTCCAATTAGTGTCTCTTTCTTTTCAGTTATGCTTTTCTGTAACAGTGTCATCTGGGATGCTGTGAGAAATTGAAAATGCCCTAATGGTCAGATGCTCATCAATTAAAGAACTTTCTATTTCTAATTAGCTCCCTGAGAAGAATTCATTGTAAGAATGAAAAATTTTATAGGTGGAATGAGTGAGGAGCTGTTTTTATTACAAGACTGATTTTCCTTTCAGCGATGGCATTCTTTCTGTTGCCCAAAATAATTTTTTTAAAAAAGAAGGAGAAAGCTGGTTTATTTCTATTTAATGAGAATTTCTTATTCTTCTGGGCTATCTTTCACAAGATTTAGTAGCTGGGGTGTAAACAAGACAACATCTTTAAATCACTTTTTTTTTTTTTCAAAAAACAAAAAAGACTGAGAAAAAACAGTCAGGTTCTAGATCTGGTTAAAATATATATGAGTTCATAATGGTTAGTTTATTTTTTTAAAATGGAAAACTGAAGTCTAAAATGCAGTTTTAAAAGTTTTCTTTTCCCCCAATTTTTGTTTGCACTGGAAGTTCACATAGTACTGAGAAGAGTTGCTAGCAGTTGTTTCCCCTGAGGCTGTAAATGCAAAAGTACAGAAAGCTCTGCCTAAAAGCATGGCTTAACAGCTGCTTTCTGCCACAGCTTGTAACCGTCTCCAAATCCAGGTGTAGGTGTCACACTGCCTGCATATGCTAAGATCCAAGGAGACTGTTTTTTCAGATTTTTAAGTGGGGTACACAGCCTGAACCTTAAGGCAGACCTCCAAAGCCTACACATCAAGCAAAGGCCTACCATTTAAGAGTTAATCGACAAATGGAGCTATTTGTGACTATGTCTAGGGTTAGACAGCGTAAGTGAATGGATGCAGCTACCTATACGACTTGCCTACAGCAGAGTTGCCCAAGAAACTGGTTTTTTTCTTCTTATTATCTTCCATTAGGAATGCTGAGACAGATCTCCAAAGTTATTCTGTTGTGGTGTTGCTTCAGGTATGGTGATCCAAGGGCATTTTGTCACATAGAGGTGGCAAAACTTAGGGAAATGCACCATCTTATGTATCAGCTGTATTATACGGTATGAACAGATGGCACGTGATGCTTTCATCAGCTGCTTTCATCTTCATAAAAAATATTTTAGCAACAGGACCTAACTCAAATCCTTAGTCCTCTTGTCTCATTTCTGGTCTGTGAGTAAGAGAATAACTTTATAACATTTGCCACAGATTTGGGCACTGGATTAATTTCTTTCTCTCTCTATATTGGCATATATACACATTTGTGTATTTTAACTAAGTTAGAAAACAACTTTCATTACAGCTGTTGCTTTTGATATCCATATAAAAAATCTACAGCTAACCAAAATGCTGAATGAAGTGAAGCTCAGAATTTCTCCGTCTTAAACCTTGTTTGTCAAGGTTTCTGATACTTTTGGAACCTCTTAATAAAAATAGGTTAAACAGCACCTGAAATAGTTCATTTTTGCATCTAACCAAATTTGTCATCTTTGCTGCAGCATTTAAATGGTCATGAACTTATTTTTTTGCATGCCTCTGTACTGACAATATGATCCATTTAATAGCCTCTAACATTGACACAGCAGGAGTCAAATCAGCTTTTTGGAAGATTATCCAATAAATAAAATATATTTATAGGTAGCTTTGGACTTCTGGCACAAGTGCTCAAACACTTGTACCTTCTTACTCATTCGGGTGAATAGAGCAGAGCACCTTGCAAAAGGATCAAAAGCTGAAATACTTATTTCATTCAAGTCCTCTCCTACTGATGAAGAGATCTACATAACCAATATTGATTTATACAGAAATGAACACCATCTCCTTCTCTTATGATTTCCACTACTCCCGTGCGTTCTTGGGGGAGCAAGGAGGAAGAATATATTAGAACAAAGCAGCATTTGGCAAATGATAAATCATGGCTTCTCAAAAGCCAGTCATGCATTTCTCTGTTTACACAGTATTCCTGGAGTGACAGACAATGACCCCGTCCGTAAGCAGTGTGCGGGTTCACAATAGTCTTAACTCCCAGACCATACATTCCCGCTGCCTCTTTTGTGTTGGCATTAGCAGCTACGTGGCTGTGTTGGGAAAACGAAGCTTTTCTTTTTTTGTGGGATAACAGTTCTGCAGCATTAGTGAGCGTGCCACATTGCTTTGGCTTATACTGATTGTGAAACCCACCACCAGGGCGGGTAAGAAAAAGAAATGTTTATCAGTACAGTAAACCCATATTTACAATGCCCTTCATCCTCTGTTCTGCATGGGAAAAGAGGACCAGCCAAAAGTAAATCAGTCAGAAAGGTAAATGCATTTCCTTGGTTATCAGGGCATGCTGTTGCTCTCTGGTCCCTCTTCCTTTCCAACACCTCCTCACTTGATTGAATTGCCAGTGATATGTGTGTTCCCTGCTAAGCGCTTCTCAGGTGTCCCTTCTCCGTGTCCATTCTCTGTTTAAAGGCTATTACATCCTTCTTTTTCTTAATATTGAGCTCCTTAAATTCCTACCCTGTCTGTAGCTTTCATTTCCAGCTGATTCTACTGCAAAAAAATAGGATTGCACAGCAGCCCTTCTGGGGATGAAGGAGCTCCACCATTTACTTTTATCAGTTAGCATACCCTGGCAAAGAGTTTCTGATACTGTGTAATACTGAACCTCAAAATTTTGGGCATACTGGGTTTTGAAGATGGATAACCAGATCGCATAGTGGTAGTAAAAAGAAAGGAGAGAGGTTACATTCTTCACTGTAATTAATTGTAGCAATAAGTTTCTGGATACTTTTTGTAGGTACCTTCTTAGAGTTATTTAGTATTGGGGTCATTTTTATTTTTCATTTTGCTACTTTTTCTTACATAGGGAGGATTAAGGGCTAGAAAATGTGATGTATCTCAAAATAAGCCTGTTTTTTTTTCTGTTTTTACATCAGTTCAGAGACATTTCCACTGTCCTGTTTTGAATGAGTTATGAAGTGTCTGAAATAACTTTTTTTTTTTTTTTAATTTTTACAGTAAGAAATGCCCAGGGCGTGCCAAGCAGAGTATGCTCTGGATCAAATATCCAAGGACTGAGATATCAAAGACCCTTCCCACTACTGCACACCAAATGATTCACTACATGCAAAATGCTAATTTGTGTACACATGACAGTTTTTAAAGCATGTGGCTACAGAGCTCTTCATCCCAGATGATTAGTGATTTTTGGCATTCTTTGGCTCAAACTGCTGTTTCAAGATTATCTATTGCCCCTTTCTGCAAGAATGTGTTCCTGTCCCTTGATGTCTCATGGCCGGAAGTACCCTTCTCCCCCACCATATTTGAAGTTTCTGTTGAAGAATCAGCTCAGCAAGAAAAACTAGAGCCAACCTAGGAGCAACTTCAGGGAAAAACAAAGCAGGAAAAGATGGGTTCTTTGGGCATAAGGACTGAATTGAGCTGGATTTTCCTTTTTCGGGTGAGTGAACTGGAGATCATGGAGGTATCCCCAGGATGAGGGGGTGGACTTCTTACTGCTCTACTGAAGAAAAGGCTCCTTACCAGGAGGAGTCTTTTGCTGGCTGGGAACACACCACGTGACCTTTCATGTGGATCTCTGATGGGACTGTATCTGAGTGATTGCAGAGTCCGAATCCCCCTCCCTGCAAAGAGTTTTGATGAACTTTACACCTACAATCCCAATCTTTTGTGTGTATTACACATTATAAAATCATTTTGTTTGCAGTTAAGCAATCCAAATTATAGGTTGCCTTTGTTCTTCTTTTCCTTAGGATCCTGGGGATCAAATTCTGATCTCGGGAAGTTCATATCCTAGTTTCTCCTAGTTTCCCTTAGACAAAACACATGGGGAACAGGACATCTTGGGACCACCAGAGCGGACCAATTAGCTGATTGTAGGAAAGAGTTTTTTGCAGGTTTTTTTTGTGGAAAATCTCTTGTCCAAAACACAGGACACCAGTGAGCACACTCTTCATCCATCTACTGCTGTGTGTATTGTCTTGTGCAATACCAGAAATCTGTTTGTGTCAGATTATAAAATTTGGCAAGTAATTGTAATGTACTTTAATTGCCTCTAATATCTCAAAAGAAGTAGAAACCAAGATTTAAAAAACGTTATTGAACCCATAGCCTTAAGACATTCATCACTACAGTAAATGTCTAATACCGTATCTAATATTGCCGGTCTCAGCTAAAAAAGGGGATGAGCTGACTTCACAACCTTTCTCTCCAGGGCAGAACATTCAGAAAGTCCCTTTCTTTTGGCTCAAACCTTGCCTATCTCACAGCAACCGTTGTTGTTACTATTATTATTATTGCCACCATAATCATCACTTGTAAACAAAACTCCATCATGTAAATGTGCTATCTATGGATATTTTCTGGAGGGTTTTAAGGCAAATGTTATGTGCACTGTGCTGCAGACTTTGTTTATATCAAATGGCTATGTCAAATATTCCTTTTTTTTAAGGACTACTTATAAGGGATGCCAATGGTAGCAGAACAAAAATCAAAAGTTACCTCTGTATTTTATAGGAGAGTTAAGTGGACTGGCACTGGAGACTCTGGCAAGCAGTAGTCAAATGTAAGGCTGTAAGGCACCTATGTTAATGGCAGACATCACTTCTAGAACTGTAGGAAAATATTAATTAGGCCTGTGTATTTCTGAATGTGGTAAGCTATAAAATAGCAGTGTCATCGTGCAACTCCACGCTGTTCAGAAGCCAAGCAACTCCTGGCTTCTGAAACCAGATCCTGGACTTCCTTGACCTAAGGCAAGAGGAGACTCCACAATCAGGAGAGCAACCATTGTTTTTGAACTTTACAGCTGCTGCTGAACTTTGGATGACCCTCAATCCAAATGGCCCTCAAAGAACAGCAGAGGGCTAACAACAGAGTCTAAATGAGTGTAAAACAAACATCATAAGCTTTATTAAAACCTTCATCAAATTTTTGAAGTATAGATTACAGAGTCTCTCTATTGCACTGTATTAAATTAATTAAACCCACCACAGATCCCTCAGTACTAGTATTAGCCATGGTTGTAAGGAATTGATCAGGAACTGATTATGAAAATACCATTATCCTCCTCATTTGGCTGTAAAATCTTCATCTTCCTTGAGAATTAGGAGCTATACATTATTAACTTCTGAAAAAATGATTTGAAATGCATAAGACAATGCTGAGATATAGCTTAGACAGTCCACTAGTCAGAGGCCATGACACCTGTGCAGAACTTCCTTTGGTAGGTGTCTTTTAACAAACTGTTTCTCAGACCTGTATTCTTTTTTTTTTTTTTTTTTCCTTTCTTCTGTGATTCAGCTATTTTGAAAGAAATAGTATTACTGGGACAGGACACCCTTGAACAAGAGTGTACCTGGATGGTACAGAGCTGGCCGATGATGCTACTGAAATGGAAAAAGCATTAGGGATGACACCACCAGTAGTCTGGATGGAGAAGGGATAGAACAGGGGAGAGAATTTATCCCGCTTCTCCCCTGTCCTGGGTGTGCCAAGGAAACCCCAGCTGCATCCGCAACTTTTCTGCCTAAGTGTACCAACTGCTGAGCGAAAAACCAATGGATTATTGTACTTAAGAGGGGAATCAGACATAAACAAGTTTATTCAAATACTTTGAAAAGGCATGCTGTATCTTTAAATCTTTATCTGGGGATCTTTTACTGTGATATACAATCTGGTTTGTGATGGCCAGCCTGTTAAGTAGTCACAGACAATTATTAGTGCTAGTGTGAGCCACAATGTAGTTATTCAGTTTCCATTTTGTAAAGTTTACATTACATAGACAGCTTGTAATAGAATTCTAACTGATCGGAAAAAATAATTTGGTACTTAAGTACCTCTCTGGAACAAATGAACCTATGAGTATTCCCAAAATATATGGTTTAAATTAGTGCTGATCTAGCCATGTGTCTGCATTTATCTCATATACCGGCACTTCTTATCAACCAGATCATGGCTCAGTGTCTACGCTCTACAGCTTTTCCTGGTTAGGTGCCTTCAACAGGTACCCCAAAAGTAGCTGAGAATGCTGTCGAGAATGGTTGATGAACCTTATCGTCTCCTTGCAATTTTGGGGACCTTGTGTTCAATTCTCTAGCTGAAGATCTTAGGAATCCAAGGAATTTTGAGGACAGCAGTGTTTCCAGGTCTGAGTTAGGCAGGCTTCAAGGCCCATATTGATGGGAGATGCTACTGAGTGAGTCAGTGAGTACTTCAATCTTTAGATTTAATTTTTCTTCCTTTAATACTGCAAAGGGAAGTGGTGTTTCCAGCACTTTAAGCAGCCAGGTCCCTCACCCCACTAGTTTATACTGCTGGGGTATACACCAGCCACTCAAGACCTCTTCAGCCCAAGGATTTAAAGTGGTGCTGTCTGGGGAGGCATCTTTGCTTAACAGTAGCGACAACAGCAGCAACAACTGCTTTGTTGAGAAAAATTATGGCCTGTGTAGAGGGTTTTGATTCTCCATGGGAAAGATTCTCTCAGATTTCAATAACAGAAAAGCATATAGACAGAGAGAGTGCCAAAATAAGCAGAAATCTAGGAATGGCCTTTGCTATTATTATGATTTTATTACTGGAAAGGAAAAGAGGTGGTGCTTACCACTCACTGAAGAGTGCCTCCCTGCAGCTGAATGAAAGTGCTGTTACAATCTTGTGGTGGTTTATGTGTAGATAGCATAGATTTAAGATAGCATAGATTAAAAAAGCAAGGCACACCCAGTGGCACACGCTCTCCTGTGTGCCAATAACATAAGCTGTTCAGGGAAATGGGCTGTTGATTCTCTTCAAGCTATAGGCCATTAAGTTGCTTGCTAACCGCGTAAGTAATAGCACTGCTTTAGCCGTAAATGTTCTTAATTTCCCTTGGGAATGGGATAACAACATTTCTGAGGTTTAAACGTCCTTGTGGAGGGACTACAATTCAGCTACATCTAGCAAGATCTGCTTTACTTCTAGTTTAGCTAAATTCATTTGTTAGGCAGACAATTTGTCAAAATTAGCTAATGTTTGTTGGGTATTCATGACTGTGCAGGACAAGATGTACCTGAAAGTCGACTTCCTCTTTAATTAAACTGAAGGATTGAATTATTTATATTAATTATTGATCCTAAACTCCAACGCATGCAGTGGAAGAAGTACTATCTCCAGTACATCTCACACTTTGCTTTCTTGTTGCAGCAAAGCAATTCAATTACCTTCTTTTAACACCCTCTAAGGACTTAATCACAATCCCATAACCACAGACTTCTCCGATCCCTCTTTTTCCACCAGATCAGCACAACTCTAGTCCTCACAATCACAGGACATTTTGCCCCTTAATTCAGGCACCCCCACTGAGGTCCATCACAAAGACCAAGAAAGAGCCTGGGTAGGGAAAAAACCTTTGCTGCCTGCTTGTGGCATATTGTTATGGTGTGGAACGGGTATCTCCATTTAATAGGAACTGCTATTGTCTTGCTGCAAGGTTTTTACCTTGCTTCTGAAATCTGCAATGGACAGATGTCTAAACAGCTGAAATGGAGAGAGAAAGAAGAGGAAAACCTGAAAAAGCCATAGGTTACTTACATAAATGGGAATTTTAAAGGCAACAGGAGAAAGTATTTAGGTAACTTAAAAAAAAAAAAAGAAATTATGAAAGGTAATATATTTGGGAAGCAAGCGTTATACTGTTGGAAGTGCTACGCTAAGTCCTTGCATGTAAGTGATGCCTTATGCATGAACAACATATTGACACAGTGAGACATGCTTTTGCAACTTCTTAATTTCAACTCAAGCAAAAGATGAAATTTTAAATCAAAATGGACTTCTGGACTCGGAGAGAGATTAATCTTCTGTTTGGAAACCATTCACAACTTTAAAGACGATGTTCTCAGCTCATGTGTTACTCTGCCTCATGCCCTTATAATGCAGTGTTTGATACTTGCAATCAGGAAGATGTCCTCCAGGCAGAGTAGCCAAGGGAGATGGCTTTTATGGATAAACTCCTGACTCCATTATAAACTGCATAGCTAATGGAGATCCTGGACCTCATTCTAAAGGAACCAACAAATTTATTGCATGGGGCAAACGACTCAGGACCAGTCATGAGCAAGTCCTGTCAAATGCTGAGTGTCTTTGCCTTGCAGATCATAGCACCCATCAACTGGCACCAAGCTTGAGAGAGAAGAGCTGTGGCCTCCATTTCAGACTGCTACATTCCTACCAGTAGTAATCTGCCCTGGAGTTTCAAAAAGCGAGGATTTCTTTCTTTAAAATATCCTTGTTGTGTCAGTAGTGCAAGTAGTCAGTAGTGCACCTTGCCCAGTTCAGAGGTGTCTGCCATTGTGTGGGCAAACTATGGAAAAGACTGTGAAGTCTCTGAGGATAAGGTGCTGTTCATTTATTTAAAATATCCCCAGCACCACCAGAGCAGAAAAGTATTTTTCCAGATTTCTAAACATTTTTGAAAAACTGTGAGACTCTGCATTTAACTGTATTTTTTTAGTGTCTTGTGCTTGACCCGGGTCCTCTCATTTGACCTTCTCTTGGTTTTGGCTGTAACTTACCTGCATGGAGCTGCATTGCATGGGGCAGTCGTTAGGCAGGCAGTGGGCTGAAAACCATTTTCTTAGGCATGTTGGCTGTTTTCAAGTTGTTTGGTCCACACATTAGCTGTATGGAGTACAAGAAGCAAAGCTGCAAGCTATCTATCTGCTGAAAATGACTGGGGTTCAGTGGATAAAATTGAGCAGGACCTACATTTACTTGTCACAGCCTGAGAAATGGCAAAGTTTGGCACAGCCTGTATAGAGTGAATTAGGGTAATCCAGCTCAAAAGTGATCATGCCTGGGTCATTGTGACCATTACTTATTGGGGAAGAAGGGATGACTCCTGCTCAGCTGGAGGTGATAAAGGGCCTTCTTCCAGGTTTGATACAAATATCCCCAGGGCTTAACTGAATGAACTGGGAGAGATGCTGTATAGAGGATAAGGCCAATCATTCGGCTAGTTCTTCAAAGGATTTCTACTCCCTAATCAGCACTAACTCAGCCATACTGGCTCCTCTTGAGATCCGCCTTGGAGGCATGCTGATGCCCTGAGGGACATCACTGACAGCACACAGACTTTTAGTGTTTGCTGCCAGTAGCCATGGGTCCTGTTGAGCTCCATCATTGAAAAGCCTGAAGCAATCTGGCTGTGCTCCGTCTGGGACCCCTCTCTTGGTCTTTCTGCACAAGGACAGTATCTGCCTACATGACAGTTACACTGATCAAAATCTGGGTTATGTTCCCAGGCAGGCTGTTGGTCATCTGCACAGAGCTGAGAAGACAGTCACAGCCAGAAGCAAATTGATGTTCCCCAGAGGAAAGGAGGAAAGCTAAGGCTATTAATGCCTGGCTCACTCCTGTTGTGGCTGCTCCAGGGCCTGCGCATCTCTATTCCTGCCCTGACACAGCTTGTGGAAAACCACTAGTAAATCCAGTATTACAGGCTGTAAGATAATTTTCCATGCTTTCAAGGGCGTGTAGACTCTCTCCCAATCCTCTAACACGTCTTCTTCTATAAGTGCTTTTCGCTCACCTTTCATCTTTCACTCCCCCAGTCGCTCCTCTCCTTAGTAAGCCTGAGAGGGCCCAGGGCGAGTCCTGTGTGTATGCAGAGCATTGTTATGCTGCTACTGTTGCAATGTGTATTGTGGTCATTACTATCAGCCTCTATCACCGTATGTTGGTGTTCAGCACGTATTTACTGGACAGCCATTTCCTCTGCTTCAAGAGGCACCATTTTCTGTCGTTCATCAAAGTCCTGGGAATGCAAGCAGCAGCTCTGCGATGTACCGCTTCCCCTTTTCCCATAGAGGGCTTGGGAGCATAGAGCCAGGGGTGGCTTACTTCATTTCTGAGCAGTAACAGCTTTATTAGCCAGTCTTAGCAGCTGGACAAAGAAGAGAGCGGTACATACAGGCTTAATAATAATAATTAAGCTATTTCTGTAACAAAATTGGGTTGCTAAAGGTTTGCAAAAAAAAATTCTAATAACCTCATGCAGCAAACCAGTATAGTAAGGGGAATGCCTTTTCAATTAAATCCATCAAATCCTTTTTCCAATAATTAACAAATTGTTCAATGTATTTTGAAGAAATGCTGTCTATTCTTCTTGCTGAGAGCACAGCATTTGTTCATCTTCAAACAGTGAACCAAAGGCATGAAACAAATCTAATGGTTTTAACACAGTGTATTGACTTGTGCAGTTTGACTATGCTTGGAATAGGGGCATTGTTTGGTTCTGCATACAGGTGCTTCCTATAGCAGGCAGCAGAAACATCCTAAGAGTGCAGTGTGATCTTCCAGCAGAAAAATATCTTGAGTTTCAAAAATCAGGCTTTTGCATTTCACAAATATGGAAAAAATAACAGGGGTCAGTTCTCACCTTAAAAGTGATGGGAGGAGAAGAGGAAGAAATTAGATAAAGTGTTTTCTTTTTGCTGCTATAGTCAGGTGCAAATGTATACTTTAGGTAGTATCTTTCCAGTCAAGCTCCACAAAAACTATATGGGATCTCCCTGTATAGAAGATAATGCATGCTCCATAAGAATTATTGCATATACAAAGTAAAATACTGTCAGCATAAAACAATTGGAATGACAGATGGGTACATATGACAAACAACTGAACAGTTAGATTTTTGACATTCTTCCTTCAGCTCCACTTCCTTTATTTTGTAGAGTAGATGAGTTATTTTTAATTCTCTATATCTAACACAGCAATGCTTCCAGTCAACAAAAGATAAATGATACAAAAGAACCTGTTGTATGGATAATTACATACATAGAGATGCTCATGCAAATACTCTAACGTCTGTTAAAGGCTACGGCATTTATTTTAAGCATCTTTAATTGCTCTGAGTATGTTCAATAGGATGTATGTGTCAACTCACAACTGGACTCCTGTGGAAATCAGTTAAGGGACAGTTTGTTTTCTTCAATTGATCATTTTGTAAGATACTCTTTGGTTGGAAATCTTTGATAAACATTAGTAACCACAGCTAAAACTTTAATTCATGACAGTCTTTGCATCTGCTCAGTCCTGGAGACAGAGGCAGGCATAAATGGATATTTTCATCATTCCAACTCAAGGAATGGGTTCTCCTTCTTTAGTATGGTTGAATGAATGCAGTTTTTGCAAGGAGCCAATGTGTTAGTGAATTTCACTTGTTTGAAAAGAAAGAAGTGTATAAATGCACTGGTTATTTTTATCCCATTCAGAGTCTGATTGCTCTTAATAACACTGAGATTATAAAGGGGGTTTTGGACTGATGATCAAAGCACATGGCATGCTTCCTAAATGGGAAAGGGGGAGGTGGAAAAAAAACATATCTAACTGACAAAGATTTGGAAAGATGTAGAAAAAGATGCTGCCTTTCAGAGACAAATAAGCTCTGCCAGTTGTTCTCGATGAGGTTGTTTTCTGTTCAGAGTGTTTATGCAAGTGTGTATTTATATTTGGCATGGTAGGACATGGCAAACCACAAATAACAAAGCAAGATTTTTTGAGAGCAAAACACTGTAAAGTATGTGAAGCTGATGATATGCTTCTGGACGCCATTCCTTGGAGTGAGTGAACTTCCTGCACCGAATAAAAAGTTTTCTTATTTCAATACTTTTGCATGCTAATGTTTTTCTTTCTTGGTTGACAATACAGTTTCAAAGTGGAATCTTCAGTAATATTTAAAGTCATTCTTAAAAGACTGGTAAGGTAGAATAATTAATTAGTCACAGTGGCTCCTGTCATTTCAAGATAAGTCTGGCCTGCTCAACAAGGAGGAACATGATGGAGGAAGACTTCGTTAAAGAAAGACTTAGGTCTG
The DNA here is from genome assembly GCA_025769975.1 of Gallinago jamesoni. Classification (NCBI taxonomy): domain Eukaryota; kingdom Metazoa; phylum Chordata; class Aves; order Charadriiformes; family Scolopacidae; genus Gallinago; species Gallinago jamesoni. The sequence continues at coordinate 29,057,848 of JAOQGH010000019.1, read as the reverse complement.
TCAGGAATAAATAGGTCATTTGGTGATTTTGTACAGAAGTTCTGTGTGAAGAAGATGATATATCAGAGTGATGCTTTCTCCCAGAAATCTGAAGTGGGGGAAAGTGGAAAGCAAGGGAGGATGTCAGCTGCATAAAATAAATGACTGCTCTTGAAGAACAGTTAAATGAACAAGGATATAAGCTGCGTGACATAAGTTTAGTTGCAGATGCCAAAAAGACATTTATTAGAGAGTAGACTGACCCAGGTTTCCACCCTTCTGCAAGGGAAAGGAAAATACAGAGTCCTAGTGTACTGAGTTTTTAGGGTAATTTCCTCCCTCCGTACTTTCCTGTGAAGTCAAGGAGCTGTTTTTTGAAAAAGCACACGGTGAAGTGCCACAGAACTCCTCAGGCTTTGAAGATGCTCTAGCTGCCCTCATGCAGTTCGCCCTGACCTTGTGAGCCAAACAGAATCCCCTATCACTGCACCAGCAGTGCTGCTCCCTAAGCCTGCGTGGGGATGGACAGGGTGCTCTGCCATGAGATAGCAGAGCCTGAGGCATTCATATCTTTTCATGGGGCCTCTCCGTGGGGCTGGAAGAAAGCTGTGATCCACTTGTTTTCCTAGCCACTGTCTTTTCTTCAGATATAGGCATCAGCAATTACATCTGGTAAAGAGGGCAACTGCATTGACCAATTCACTCGTTAATGTAATTTTTCAGGAAAGCCAAGTCAAATCAACTGAGGGTGTGAAAAGGAAGTGTTAAATTAAACCATGTTATACTTCTGTGGAAGCTCCCATTCAGGTGTCACATTATTAGATTGCAGCAGCTTTCTCCTACACAGGAGAAGGATAATTTACTGTGATCAAAGAACAACTGTACAGGAGTGAATCCTTACACAGGGTGAAGGGTTAATGATCTTAATTTATGCTCTGAATTAATGTACTTCTACAGTCCTTGCGTGGCAAATCCACACTAAATGCTACAAAGAGGTCTGATTGAGTTTTTTGATTATTACTTTTGGTAATATATTTTTAAAAGGCAAACAAGAACTCCTGCTTAATTTCAGTTCCTGCATCAGGCAGCAACTGAGATTGCATCTCAGTTGTCACTTTTAGCCCCTGTCCCCACATCAAATCATTCTGCAGGAGTCTCGGAGTAAGTCAGTCCTGAGGTGACACAGGGACATTTTTTACATGAAAACACACATTTTGAATGCAAGATCTTCATGTGACTTCCTCATCTGGTTTGTTTTACTCTTCTGCCTAGCTGCTGCTACATGCCATGTCACAGATTTCCCATTCTCTTGAGCCCTGCCCCTGCCAGATGAGTGGTACTATGCAGTGTGCAGCTTTCAGGTGTGCAATTGCACCCTTTTTTGTACAAGTGATTATTCTCTATTTTGGTGACTTGAGTCACCAAACCAGGTGTTTCCTACTCCTCTTTTTTTTTTTTTTTTTTTTTTTTTTGGTGTGTGTATCCAGTCCTCTAAGTCTAGAAATTACATCCACATGATCCACATAAGGTAACTAAGTAAAAAGAGCCTTTTGGCAAGAGGATCAGTCTTGCTGTGCAGGGTGTTGAGCTTCCCTGGGAAACACTGAGACATTCATAGATTGAAAACCCCTGCAGAAAACCCAGTGGCACAGTAAATGCCTCAGGATCTCCTTTAGTGCCTGCTTCATTTGATAAGAGATGTGTTTACATGGTTTAATATCTTTAATTAGTCTGCATTGTTGCTGAACTGCTGCTGTAGTTTGCATTACAATTGTTCTTTGAGATTGGTAACTTGAATAAATTTTCTTCAAGTATTTACTACACTTTATGCTTTGTTTTAAGTCCACATTTCACGGGTCCCTGTGCAAATATATTGGCTTTTGATTGGGCTCAGCAGGTATTCCTGTGACCAGTCTGACCAGCTGTCTTCTTTCTCTTTCTTTTGTGTTCACAGATCAAATTTATCTCACAGAAACAAATGCTGCCAAGTGGTTTGTATTAATAATGCATTGAAAGTTGCAGCCACATCTGATTTTTCTACTACTCTTGAGGAAAAGGATTATTATAAACCTTGAATGTTACTTTCGTTCCTCTAGTCAGAGTTATCTTGAGGGCTCTTAAGGTACTCAAGCAAGGCTTACAGGAATGTAAGTGGGCTTTTCTGAAAGGAAAAAACATTGTACTTTTGCAGTTAGTTCCTAACAGAGCGTGGCTGCTGCTGTGTAGGAATCCTGTTCAGATATAAAAGATCTAGAATGACATGCTACCTAGTGGATTAAAAGTGGGTACCCCTTTCAGTTAATATAGCCAGCATTATGCAGGATGTTTCCTCTGATGTCTTTTTATTGTTAGATTTTTCCCCTGGCTGATACTCAAGTCAAAAGATGGAGGTTATTCATTTCATCCTTGTTGTGGAGGTCAGCTAAGTTCTAGACGTGCTTTGTTGCTCTCTAAATTTCATTCCCCCTTTGAACATCTGTGTCATTGAGGCAGCCATATCTGAACTCTTCTACTGGGGTACCAAGGACTTTGACATTGATCTGAGGTCCTGCAGCCTGGGACCAGGAGTGAGGTGCCTGTACTCCCTGTCCCTGCATGGGATATTGATGAGTAGTGGTGCATACTCATCTTGGAGCTGCACAGAAACAGCAAATAGGAGATGATATCCATTCGATATTTGAAATCCCATCCATCTCTGTTGGACCCTGCTTCCCTGGATGGTCTAGCAGCCTGCACAGAAAATGAGGGACCAACACATTTGTCCACGGATCTTTTCCCAGTGACGTAACATTTTTTCACAACACACCGAGTGGCACAGTTAATTAGAACAGGAAATGTTGAGGGTATCTTCTCCCTCACTCATACTAGACCAAACCTGTTAGACACCTCTCCTGGCAGCCAGAAGATGTGGCTGTGAACTGGTATCAAGAAGAATTGTGCTCTTAGCCCTATGGGAATGCTGTTCTAAGGAGGCAATGTGTCTCCAAGTTGCACAATATCTTTTTTCCATTCTCTCTGGCAGCAAACCCATGTTTAGGCCGCCATGGTCAGCATCAGGGAGTTACTCTGAAAGATTTTTGAGCTACTTCCTATTCCACACACATTTCTCACTGTGCATTTTTTCGAGCAACATCTCATTGTACTTTCTAGTTTAGTTCCAAATATTTCTTTGTCATTCTCTATTTCCTTCTCTCTCATTGGATTGATAGCTGTGACGAATATTAGTATCAGCTGTACACATCCTTTAAGTTCTTTTCCATTCTAGAATGCAAATGTTACACCAGGTGCTGGGTCTCACATGATTCCTGCTACATCTATCTTTCTAGGTCCTCATGAGACAAATGCACTTACATAGGTAATTATCTTGGGTTTGCATTTCTTTTTTCAATTTGCAATTCATCTTACAGTACTCACTTTCAAACATCTCTGTATAGAGCACTTTGTAATTTCTGACACAGTAAGAGTCAAAATCGAAATGAGATCTGCTATGGCCAATGGCAGTCCATCACAGAAAGCAGGAAAGGAGCAGGGTGATAGTTGTTTTTAATGGTACTAGATGTTTCAGATATCTAGATGTTTCAGACTAACACTTTCACAGCTGACATTGCGGACTGACCCTGAGGAAACTGATACAGCGTTGAAATCCACATCAAAGGACTGAATTGACCAATATACTGATTTTACAGATCAGACACCAGCATCTCAGAAATTTCTACATTTGCATACTAGGGAGACCTGCAAAAGTAAACTGCACTTCCTACAGAAGGGGAAATCATAACCAGTGACTGATGGTCAGCAAACTTTCAAATTTCAAATAAATATTTATGTTCAATTGGTTACATTGGTACATTTATGGGCTGATGTTTGACCAGGACAGCAGTCTTGAGCATGATTTGTTGTCTTTTGATTTAACGGAATGCTAACCAAAAGATATTTGAAACTATAGGTTTAGTGAAATTATTTATTTCCTCGTTTTAGTGGCATCTATCACACTTACAACTCTATTGCACATATTTTATAATATATATATTGATTAAAAACTGCTCTTGAGTCTCTCGCTACAGGTTTAACTGGAGATACCTGCTGGATCCCAGTAGTAAGGTTTCTGAAACAGTCCAAATGTTCCCCATACTTTGTTTTTTTATATTATATCTCCCCTAGCAACAAGGCCATTCATGATTTTGTGTGTGACTTTTTTTTCTTGTGCTGCATGCACATCCTCAGAGTATGTTACAGAAGGGATAAGGAAACTTGAGGGTGGCAGGTATAAATGGTGGGTCCCTTGGTCTAGGGACCACTTGTGGGCATGATGGAGTAACAGGAAGATGAAGGGAGTGAAACAAGCTGATCTGCTGATGGAAGGAGAGATTAGGGTTGAGACTGGAGCTTCTGTATGGAGAGTAACAGATGTAAGAGAGATGGGAAAAAGAAAAGACATTGTGAGCAGCTGAATGTCTGTGGGGATTAGCATGGGGGGTAGAAAATTGAATGGGAAGGAAGACAGTGAGCTAAGAGAAGCTAGAAAGCTCAGAGAAAAGGGAATTCTAATGTTGGGAGGAGATGGTTTGGGAAGAGTGAATGAGTTTTGGCATGGTGGAGAATAGATGTGTGTATGTGCTGATGTATTCGCACTGTCAAATGACAGGAGTTCTAGGTCTGAGACACCAGTCTAGTGTCTGGAAACACAAGTCAAAATCTAATATAGGGTAGTTAAGTGAAAGTACTCTTCTGCCAAGAAGTGTTCTGTTAGTTCCCCACTACATCCAGCTGCTGTGATTTTTACACACAGTTTTTCAATAGAATATGCATCCTATTGTGCCAACACAAAACAGATTGCTGGAGGGAGATAGATTTTTAAAAAAATGTTGTGAATTTCATGGGAAGATGGAAGAGAGAAGGGAAATCATCAAAATAACTTTCAGACTATCGTTTTGCTATGCTGTCCAGTGCTTACCATACTCCTCTCTCCAGAGAGAGACTCCACAAGGCTAAGGCTCTTCTCAAGTCACTCTGAAGATGTAAGTGACTTGTGAGCCTTGTGCAAGGTCTTTGCACACAGGTATATTCTAGCCTTAAGGTGTAGATTGTGTTGTAGTGAAACATGAATATTAAAGCTGGCACAAAAGTGTATTCTGCCTTCTGATCTAAGCAAGCAGGGTTGCCAGGAAGCTTGAATTGCCAGTGATTACTCGTGCAGAGTTTTAGCTTTGGCCAAGCCTCTGCTCACTAATGAGATCATTTCTGTAGGAAAAGAGGGATGCTTCACTTCCCAGAGAATTAATACAACCACGAAATTTTACAATCATGCATGTTAATATCAAACCAATGAATATCAATTATGTTCCTGTAAATTAATAGAAAGTGTAGGCTTATTAAATCATCTCCAGGAAGGCAGATATGACCAGGAGACTCAGTTTCTTTTTTATAATTACTCTAAAACAGCCAAAAAGTGGATTATATAAATCAGTGCCAAAAATACTGGATAATAAGATGGCATTAGATTTTTATATCTGGTGACCTTTACTGTCTCTGCTCAGAGATGCTCTAAGGCATTCCAGAAGAGATTTCCCACAAAACAGAAAACTGGATCTGATAAGAAACTCTTGACTATAAAATATATTAAGACTTATCCCTTTCTCTAATCCTCCTTTAAAAATTGCTGGCAACAGTAACGGCAACAGTAACAGCAACAAAAGCATTAGAGAGAGAAAAACAAGACCTCAGAAACGGCCCAGAGTGAAAACTTGAGCTAAAAAAGGAAGAGGAACAATTCATGTGTGTTGTGCTTATGCTGTGTGATGTTGCTTTCCCCGTTTACACCTGAGGGCAGGTGTAAATACAGTGCCTCATCAAAACACAGTGAAACTACTGAACTCAAATGTGTGGGTAGCGGATGTTGAGACAGCCTAGCACTGAACAGCTTGCTGTTTGAAACCATGCTGGGCCATCTTTTGTTGTTAAAGCCATGTTACCTGTTAGCAGCTTGGCAGAGAAGGGTAACATTGATTCAGGTGCTTATCATTCAATTTCTCTGTGTTCTGATCTGCAAAACATGGTGTTATAGGAGATGGATGCATTTCTGACACAATTTAAAAGATTGAACTGGAGCTAGCGAGAGCACATTGTGTGCATATTTATTGAGAAAGGTCAATTAAGTCAAATACCCCATCGATTCCTGTAAAGAAAGGTTAAGATTAATTTGATCAAATGGAACAAGTACTGAAAAATGCATCACTGGCAGCTCCCACTGTGCAAGGCTCTTGTCATATTCTGTAGATGATTGCTGCAAAGCAGGGTGAGTCTCATTCTCCCTGGTAACAGGTATCTAAAGGTATTGGCAGAGTAGGCCAATAATGAAAAATCTCACTCAACAGCAAGTTTTGGGTTTTTTTCAATAGGCTTGTCAATGTGTAGCAAATGCATGGAGGAACTTGTTCTGCTTCAGCTGTGTAGCTGGATCACGTCCTCACAGAAACAAACACTCAGAAATACTAACCTGACAACCCATAATTCTGCACTGGTATGGCTGGAAAAAAACAACATATACCTGGACCTAATTCCTAATGCCTTTGCAGGATTCTTCAATTGTTCCAAGCAGTGTAAGGTCACCTTAATATCAATGAGTAATCAATCCTGGAACACCTGAGAAAACACAAAGTTGTTTTTCTTAAAAACAATTGTATTACATATTGCTTTTATACATCTTAAATAAACAGACCAATAATGGCTCTACACAATGGTTTAAGTTGAAAAAAGGAATAGTTCTTGCAAGTTTAAATGAGTAAATACTAACTGGACCAGCTGAATTTTCCCTGAGGTAATGTGAATTTAAAGAATTATAGACAGAATGAAACAACTTTCTATGGCAACAACAGTACGGAAACTGCTCTGAATATAGGACAGCATGACCAAGTTTTCTTCATAAACTGTGCTTTTTGCACATTCTTCTATGCAAATATTGTCAGCACGTCAACATTATGATTACAATTAGACAAACAGAGAGGATTTTGGATACATGAGGTTATACGTGAAGTTAGCTTTGCATGGTAACTTTGCAAACAAGGTTAATTGTCATGCTAAGAGGAATGCATGCACCTTTAGAAGTCTGTGAAGAAAACCGTTATTTAGAATAACTATAAAGAAGCTGCACAGAATCTCCATACCTTATACTGACACTTTGAATATGCTGTGTGTGCATAGAGGCATTCAAATAGCTTCCTTTCAGATCTTTCAATAGTTGATTGTCATAGCCTCAAGTTGGATACGGTTCCAAGTATCGAAAAGAGGATGAACGGTCTGTGTCAATGTTTTTTGCAATATTCATCACTGTTTCTTCGCATTTGTTTTTTGTATCTGTTTCCTCATGCAGATACAAGCTAGACTTCCTTCCTGGAAGATTTAGTAAGAGTGTGCTAAGCTGTAGAACTTCAATAGAGTCTTCTGCATGCAAATGCTAATTGAAATCTGAGCGTTTGTGAACAATTTTAACTAGAACAAAATTCTGGCTGCATAAAAGCAGTATTCTTGTGTTGGTGCATTGTAGTAAATACCTAATATGGAGCTATAAATATAATTCAAATTAAGGTAGAGGCATTCAACAGTATGATGGGTCAGTAAGTATTAATTTCCCCATGCAAGTGCCTAGTTATCTTCTGTACCTTACGCACTATGATTCTGACATTTCTGAATTTTTCTGTGGTGATATTTTGACAGCATAAAACAATACAATTTTATGATACTGACTTTGTGTATTCAGAACTTCTCTGGGTGCTTTGACTCAGCACATTAGATACTTATGCTGGTGTAACCATCTGAGTCAATGTTGCAGGTGAGGTGCTCAGGATGGCTTTTGCAGGCCCCTGTGCCAGCGGAATGTTTCATGCTTATTGTGTGATGGATGTATCCACACCCATCTCTATACATAATAAAAATGATGTCACTCCAGATATCTAGACTTTAAAATTAGCGTGGAGCATTGCAGAGGGAATGGGCAATAATTTTGAAATACTACTTCAAGAGAAGAAAAATGTTAAGATGCAATAAAAATTTGGAAACACAGAGAAGTATTGGAAGTTTTAATATCTTAGGCATCCCACAAAAAAAATTAAAACATTTTTTCAGTACTTTGCTGTTTCTGATTTCTGATCATTTCTCTCCTTCCTCCTTCCCCTGTACGCTTTAACTGTGGGTGAAAACCAGCAAGGTGCAGATGGTCATCCATCTCTGATGAGCAGTGTGCTGATGCCTCTAACTTGTCTTTAATGGAACCTAGTGATTAAAGGCATTGAACATGGCGTAACCTCAACACCCAATGGTTCATCAGCAGACTCCATTGACAGTGGTAGAAAATCATTCCTAATGATGACTTTTCAGTAGACAGTGAGAAATAATCAAGTACTGTTAGCCTACTCTTTGTAATTAAACAGCTTGCAAGTAAAATGGCTACTGTGGAGATTAACCCATTGGCACACTTCAAGGCTTAAGAGTGGAGAACACAAACGCACAAACGGTCACCAATGCTTTGAAGGCCGCATCAAGGAATAAAATGTGAAGTGAAGAATTTATAGAAGACCTGTCTCTTCTCTTGTTTTAAACACTCATTTCAGATACTACATTCAATTAAAAGGGGAAGGGAAAAAAACCCCATCCTGCTTCAAATGTCCTAGCTTGCATGTACAGTGAGAAAAAGCACAAATAAGCAAGAACTACATAATTTGATAATTGCTGCTTCTGTACTTCAGAAAACATACTAGGATAGCCAGCTGTGTTTGTACAGGAACTGTAATCATGGTTTGCTGATATGTACACACCTAAACATTTATGGTAGAAATAGTCCCTTGAAACAGAATTTTTGGGTCTGTGTTGTTTGTGTATCCCCACCCCAAGGTTGTCCCTGCCTACGTGCCAGAGCTCAGTATGTCTGTAACACTGAGACATGCCTGCTAAAATCAGTTCCACCTTGTGCCCATCTCCCTATCAAGTACTACCAAGAAAATCTGTGTTCCCAAGCATTTACAGTGAATAGATTTCAGAAGATAAATGGACCATCATCTTTATTTACAGACCAGGGAATTAAGGCACAGATTACAGTCAAGCTTAAAAATTTTAGAGAGTGCCAAAACCAGGCTCTCAGAATCCTTAAGCAAGTAAAAAGTCTTTCTCTTTCCTCTCAGACACTCGGAAGACCACAATAAAGTTGGTAGCACTACCGAGCCAAACCTGTTTGAGTACTGTGATAGAAATGTTAAGACTGACGTGAATGGGCATGTGTGGTACTGGGAGCAGCAGCAAGAACAAACAGCAGGAGAAGGGCTATACTACTGGTATATGTTGTTGATGGCACCTAGATTAGCATGTCTTTGGACCACAGCACCAGTATGTGCAGCTTCTCAGGGCGCACAGTGTGAAAGTGACAGCCTAAAAGAAGGAAGTCCCTACTTCTATGCTAGAATAAAGACTAAAGCCTTCTAAAGAGCACAGCAAAAGGCAGAATACAAACTAGGAACCATAAGACAACTGGTTAAATATGAAGGATGGTGAACAAATCCTAATGATCTACCAAGATGGAATGGGTTGGAGAGACAGACTATCAGCTTGCAACGGATACAGAAGAGCAGACCAAAGACTGGCACATGGTTTCCTAATTCAGAGGAATCCAGGAATCCAGGGCACAGGAGGAGGACTCAATAGCAGGTGTCCCTCATCTTCCATGTCATTTTAAGGAGCTCTTGGCAGACACTGGGACACAAGCACTTCAGTGCTTGGCTGATGGACAGGCCACTCTATTACAACTTTCTTGCTGATCTTAAGTTAAAAGATATAAAAGTGTAACATCACTTTTGCTTCAGATTTATTAAAAAAGAACCCTCACCCTTTATTTGAAAAACCTCTCACCCTTGCCCCACATTAAATTCTGACATTGAGATTTGCTACTTGCCTGCTGCAGTATTGCAACAGCATTTCTTGCATGCAAGAGCCTGATTTTGGCTGTTCAGTGTGCGAGTTTGCATGTAACCTCGCAAAGAGTCTGCTTTTGCCAGAGGTCAGCAGTGAAAACTGGTCTTCCTGGCCATAGACCAGATATATGACTGCAAGACTTGGCTCTCTGTGTTTTCCAGTAACTCTAGAAAGTCCTATGCTCTTTCTGAGTGTGAAGCATTTGAAATCCTGTCATTCTTGGAACTCTTGGAGGGAAATCTGGGGGATGATCTTTGCTACACAAGCATGTTTTCTTGTCTGGCAGGTTTATTCTAAAGCAATTCACTATTAATTTTTAAACTTTCATTACAAAAAAAGGAATTAATTCCTCTCTTCATCTCTCTGGACAGTTCTTTAAAGACAAAGCAACTTCTCATTGGGATATTTTGCTACTTAGTTTCAAGGTAGCTGCTTTTTCATGATGGCTTCTTTCAATTTTGTGTGTGGAAATACTATGTTGTAAGACCCGGTCAGCTCACCAAGGCCAGAACTGGGCTGCTAGAGAGTGCTCTTGCTGCCTTGTCCTACAGACAAACCAAACATTGCACTCTTGGCAGGGGAAAGAATAACGTTTCTCTGCAGTTGGGCCAGGAGCAAACTGCTGTAATAAACTTTGCTAAGGTAATAACAACAACAACAACAACAACAACGACAACAGCAACAACAACAACAATAATCATAATAATAATAATAATAATAATAATAATGTATAGAATGTTATGTCTACAGATATTACTCCAGGGGTGTTCTTGGGAGTCTACTGTGGTAGGTAAACTATAGTAGAAAAATAGCTATTCCAAGAAACAGCATCTTGTCTGTAAAAGAATTTCTAGATAAATTTGTCTTTTGTTCCCATCTTTACCACACACACACACACCACCCCACCCCCCCATACTTTGCATGTATATTGCATCTTTTTCTGTTCAGCCTTGCTATTTCAGATCTGACAAAGGCCCTTGGGTGGGCAAGGAGTTGTATGAAGATGTTGAGCTGACCTGTAGGTTCACTGACCCATGTCATTTATGCAGTAAAGCAGAAAGCCTGTGGAAAAGCAGGTGCACACATGCTTTTCTCACGTTCAAACTGGGTACTGTTGTGAGTGTGAAAGGATGTAGCTTTAGCTCTGGCTTCAAAAGCCTGTGGCTGATTTTGGTGTGTGTGTCCCTCCCCCCCCAGTTTCTGTTTCCTTTTTGGAAGTGGGAGGGAGGCCTCTGTACAATACTGCCTGCGCTGCTGTAAGGTCTATCTTGCACAGTTGGCTGATCCAAATTCAGGTACCCCAGCTGAAAAGCCAAACATCAACTGCCCTTGCAGGTTCAGAGATCAGCAGGTAAGGGACACCATGGCCTAGGCCTTTGAGTTAGAAGAAAGTATTTATCATTACATCCTGTACCTGATACACTCTCTTCCCTGTGGTTATTTAATCTCCTGGTGATGATTCCTACTTCTGAAAACAAGTATTGCCTCTGCCTCAGTTGAAATGTTGCACAGTGCACAAGGCTTTTCTGCTTAATCTCGCCCTTTGAAAGCCTCTGTTCAGAGATAAAAATTAGTGGTATCAGAAGAATATATGTCCTTATCCTCCAGTCCACAGTATGCACTTCTGTCAAGGTGCAATTTGTCCAACCCTTTTATGAAAAACTCTGGTGCTTCTATGGTCCTGGCCTGGAAAGACTACTGCCAGGAGAAAAGTGGATGCCCTCTCTTGCCTGTCTTTACAGCCAACAGGACAATGCTGTGCCCAGAGGTCGTTTCTAGTGTGCCATTGCTCACACACTGCTTTAGAAATGATTTTAGGTGAGGTAATTCTTGGGTTTTTGTAGAAGATAGCTGTTGTATTTTCTTCTGGTGCCCAAAATAAAGCCCTGTAGTCCAAATGAGCTTTATTTGTAGATGTGTCAACCACTGCCTTTCAGCCAGTATTGTTAACATATTCCCCTTGCTCAGAAACCACACTAAAATTCACCAGAATTAGTTGCTAAGGGTCTTCTTCCCTATTCTCATTACAGCTTGTCATATTGAATCAGTTTAGCCAAAGTTTTTCAGACCTGTCTGTAGGACACATGTCCACAGCAAGAGAGAAGCTTGCCTACTTTGCTGCAAAGCACGAAAGCCTTTGTTTGGGTTTTCATTTTTTGTTTTCTTTAAGGTAAAAGGAAGATACTATGCCACTTGCAAATGCCTTGTTTGTCCTGCAGCAGTTATCTTGCTTTTAAAATAGCATCTTGGTTTCTGAACTCTAAAACCCGCTCTAGGCAAAATCAAGTATTGCTGTTATAGACCTGTCCTCTGGCCAGCCTTCTATAGCAAAAGTCAAAGGACAGTTCACGGTCATTAGTTTGACAGCAAAAATAAAACAAACACAAGAAAAGTTCTGGAGAGATTACGAGGATTCTCTTATTTTGGATTGGACTCAACATCAATGTAGTGAAAGGTGGTAAGGTTTTAACTTCACACCCGCAACCCTGATGCAGAGATGGAGGTCTTAAAAGGTTTTGCATTCTCCTTGGCATGTATTTTGTCAACTGTATAGCAATACATGCAATAGTGTACAGGCTGTGAGAAAGGTAGTGGGAAGGCAAAACTGGAAGGTGGCATCCAAAAACCCTACAAAAATTCCTAATAATTTATGGAACTATAGTCACCTGTGAAACCAGTTGTGTTCCTCTGCAATGAAAAGTCCATTGGTAGTTGATATAGCCCTATTTAGCTGCTCAGCAGGAACAGGATAGGGTGCTTACCTTTACAGATTATTATTAAATGTAACCAAGAATTTTCAAGAGATCTCTTCTGAAATCAGGACTGGACATAAAATATGAGACTTGTGACCTACTTTATGCAAGAAAGTTACTTGCTTTAACCCCGATTCAAATGTTACAGGCTGCACACCTCAGTTAATCACCTGTTTTGTAAATGCCTCTCTTACAGGTCCAGATCAATGCGGTTTTCTGAACATGTTGAAAATCATGACAGGTGTACATGTTATCTGCCAGCAGAGTAGACCTTAATGGTTATACAAACATCTGAACTCCTAACAATGAACTTAATCGTGTGTTATATGCATTCCTATGCATTATATATGTGAGCAACCTGTAGTCTTAGGGTACCTCAGGGGGAACATGCTGAAAAATTCAGTGGCTTATGTCTTTCTCCTTAAATACTTAAGCCACCATTCTACTGCCACTAAAATAATTGTTTCAGGACTCAGTCTTCCATGGACTAAACTCATCTGTGCTGCTTGATAGCTCATGCAACATTAAATGTACAGATGATTGCTGGTGTCAAGGTTTAGCATGCTACACCTTTTATATCCAGAGCAGGTAAGACTTTCAGGGTGCAAGGCTGAAGAGCAGACATAATGCAAAGTCTTGAATTAACAAAGTATGGGATGTGGCAAGAGTCAGGTTTTGATTTAATCACCAATTTTGAAATGTGCCATTTTCATGCAGTGATTTGCAATTGTGAGTCAGATCAAGCTAGCTCTGATGGACACTTTTATTTTTTTTTATAAAACTGAATCAGGAAGACTGTTTTCCTTTTGTCTGCCCTACTGCAAACAACTGGTATCTTAGATGACTGGTTTATGTGTCCAGCTGTGATAAACTTTCCCACAGAGAGAGAAGGAGGAGGATAAGCATACTGTTAGCCCTTTCTTGCACTGTACTCTGAGCTGCAAAATGACCTTCACTGCAAGAACACTGGGCTGATGAGCAATGTCAAGTTCACTGCTGTCCAAATAATAGCTGTGGAGGTAGTTGCTGACAAGAAGGCTGAAAGTGTTTAAATTAAAGAAGTGAATAAAATAGGTATTTCAAGTCAGGTGGGCAAATTGCCTTTCTAATTTTCTGGTTTAGTTGGATTGCTGTTGAAGCACATAGCTGTTGAAGCACAGAGCACAGATAGCTGTTATCACATCTGTGTAAATGCACAGATCCTGTTTCTATGAAGATTTCTCTGGTACACACCCTGATCCAAAGGAAGGCATTTTCCTAGTGGCTCTTCCTTTCATGCGAAGAAGGAGTCTTGTGGCTACATACTGGGCTAGGACCACTTGAGTGTGGGGTCAGCTTTGACACTGTCTGGTTGTGAGTTTTGACACACCGCTATGTCTCTGCCTTGCACACAGAAAGCAGGACCTACTTGAATCTCCTTCCACTTTTGTGTTAGACTGTTTGTTAGGGACCATACTGTAGTGACAGAAATGGTGAGCTGACTCCTCATATGGCTTCTAGCCCTGCTGTCATCTTTTTACAGAAGAAAACCAAGCATTACACAGCAAATCTAAAACCTGTAATGTTTCTGCTCTTGAAGAGTAATGTGGGCAATGAAGTTCTTGTCTTGCACTCCTAAACTGTGTGAAGAACATGCTGCTTTTTTTATATAAATATACTAAGGTCTAGTCATGAAGACGATGTTAAAATTCATGCCACAGGATGCATGCCTGGTTTTGAAACCTTCTGTTTTCCACTTAGGCTATTGTATGACGTTTTTAAAGTGCCAATGCCTAGAACAAAGATGACTTTTGTGGACTAAATGCATAACTGCTTTCTTAAAACTCTTTGGAAATGTTCTGATGAAGTGATACTGAAAAGAAAATATATGACACAGACCCTGAGCACTCCTGAGAAGCTGTTTAATCTGAGAGAGTTTAATCAATGCTCTGTATTTTCTTTTTTTTTTTTTCTTCAGACTTGCAGAAATAACATACTGAGTGTATTAAACCCAGAAGGATGCACCCTGCAAATATAATGCAAGCAAGACTCATATCCAGATCAGTAACTTCTTTGAAGAGAGCTATTTGAAGGGAAAGAGGTAAGAAGGTCTGAGACAGTGAAGAAAGCAGGAGATATTAGGACTTAATTTCATAATGAACTTTGAACTTTAACTGTGTTCAGAAATGTTAATAATAAACCTGATCATACCTAAACAGAGTGACTCTTCCTTATCAAAACTTCTTTACCAGAGCTTGTACAATTCCCCATAAGGTGTGAATTCCCATATTAAAAGGCTAACCCTTTATAACATACAAAATATAAACCAACAACATAAATTAGTCTACTTTCCTATCCATCCGGGCTTTGTTTTACTATGGCATACACCAATAGCATGGCTTCAGAGCAAGCAACGGCAAGTAATGATTGGATCTAAGGCTGTGGCATGACACCTGAAAACAGAGCAAGAAAAGCAGCAGGGGGTTTTTGCTGTTAATTCTCTGACCTGGTTAAGACGTTTTCTCTTGAATTTCTCGGTGTCTGATAAGCTATAGTTCAGCTAACCTGAAATAAGAGGATAATAATGAGGCAGAAGAATCTCTGATGAGCACAATGCTTCTGCTTTCTGTGCACTTGCTACCAGCTTCCGAAGAAAGAATAATATTGCATAGCTCAGACCTTGAGGATTTCTTCCTTAAATAATAAATTGGTTTTTGTTCTATGAGCCTTACTCAGTTCTTGCACGTATGAGTGGTTGTGTATTTTCTTAGCAAATATTTAATTATCAGCATGTTATCTTGTTCATAAGCTGGACCCTTACCTATTTTCTCATGACAAGAGATTCAGTAGACATACATTTAATAATAGAAGAGCCTTTCATAACAGAATACTGTCTTCCGAGAGATTGCTGTCTTGTAAAGTCCTGTATTTTTTATTCGTGGAGAATCACTCATCCAAAAACAAGATAAGCTTCTCTCTGTTTTTGACAATGGATGAGATCAGTACCTGATGGGTATGCTAACACAAACATTAAATAATAGAAATTGCAGATTAGACACTAAAAGCAGCCTGAGGGTGTTGTTTAGCAATTTAATGCAATAACTGGTTTCCTAGCAATCAAGCTACATTTACTAACAGTCTTTAAATAGCTGAGCATGCTCTTTCTAAAAAAGGTGTTAAAAGCTGAGAAGTTCAAACATGTTTTTTTCCAGATTATAGATGAAGAATAACAGGATTGTTATGATGAACTGATCTTGCACCAAAAACTAGCAAATAGGAGCTGAAACTTTGAACTGCCTAGGAATATCTATTATGATAATTAAACTTATAAGTAGCAATACGGTTTCTGGATTGAATCCTGTGTTATAGAGCCACAGGACTGGACATCCCATCAATACACTGTCTCAGTAATATCTCCTTTACTTCTATGACACTTGCACTGTTGAACAGTGAGCCAAAGGCTTTTTTGTGTAAAGGTCAGCAGTCTTATGACCTGAATGAATCAAATTGCTGGTACCATGTGGACAGACTCCTGTAATGCGCCGTGCTTCTCACTAATGCCTGTTAGAAGAAAGATATTCTAGAACTTCCTTATATTTAAAACTTAAAGAGACTTCACACTGAAAAGTGAAATTAGGCTGAAAGACTCTGGCATATAAATCTGACTTGAGAACTTGGAGATAGTGTCCCATGTCCATCAGTGGCGATGCCTGTCAGTACATATTTTCCTGGGATCAGACAACATTGGGCAAAGTTGCAGGATGGACCAATGTCAGGCATCGCAGAATAGTGCTTAGAGAAAAGCCGTGTGCCAGCATCCATGATTTCAGATTGTGTTAAAGCATGACTTGTGATAGAAGTTAGGAAGCAAGATATCAAGCAAGGGAAGCAGGACACCTGCGTGGTTGAGCAGGGAGCTTCTGAAAAAGCTCAAGTGAAAGAAGGAAATTTACAGTGTGGAAGAAGGGACTGACCACTTGGTAAGATTACAAGAATGCTGTCAAAGTATGCAGGGATGAAACGAGGAAAGCCAAGGTCTCCTTGGAATTAAATCTGGCAAAGAACACCAAAGTCAACAGAAAGGGCTTTTTCAAGTATACTGGAGGCAAAAGGAAAATTAGAAAAAATGTGGTCCTACTGGTGAATGAGATGGGTGGCTTGGTGACAGAGGATGCAGTGAAGGTGGAGTTGCTGAATGCCTTCAGTCTTTACTGCTCAGGCCAGCTCTCAGGAGTCCCAGACCTTAGAGGTAAATGAAAAAGTCTGGACAAAGGAAGACTTCCCCTTGGTTGAGGAACGTCAAGTTAGAGATCAATTAAGTAAACTGGATAACTGCAAGTCCATGCGTCCTGATAGGATGCACCCGCGAGTGCTGAGGGAAATGGCAGAAATCACTGCTGGGCCACTCTCCATCATCTTTGAAAGGTCCTGGAGAATAGGCAAGGTGCCCGAGAACTGGAGGAAAGCCAATGTCACTCCAGTCTTCAAAAAGGGCAAGAAGAAGGATGCAGGAAAATACAGGGTGGTCATCCTCACCTCCATCCCTGGAAAGATGATGGAATGGCTGTTCTGGGCATCACCTCAAAGCATATGGAGGAAAAGCAAGCTGTCAGAAGTAGTCAGCACAGTTTCACCAAGGGCAAATCATGTCTGACTAATCTGATTGCCTTCTACAATGGCATGACTGGATGGATAGATGAGGGGAGGGCAGTGGATGTTGTCTACATTGATTTCATCAAGGTGTTCAATACTGTCTCCCACAGCATCTTTATAGGTAAGCTTAGGAAGCGTGGGTTAGATGAACGGATACTGAGGTGAATTGAAAACTGGCTGAAGGACACAGTTCAGAGGGTTGTTATTAAGAGCACAGAATCTAGTTGGAGGTCTGTAACAAGTGGAGTCCCCCAACGGTCAGTACTGGGTGCAGTCCTCTTCAATATATTCATCGATGACCTGGATGAAGGGATAGAGTGTACCTTCAGCAAGTTTTTTGATGATACAAAACTGGGAGGGGCGGCTGACACAACAGGAGGTTCTGCTGACATTCAAGGAGATCTGGACAGGCTGGAGAATTGGGCAGAGAGGAACCTCATTAAATTCTTCAAGGGCAAGTGCAGGATCCTGCAGCTGGGCAGAAGTAACCCCATGCACCAGTACAGGTTAAGGGCTGACCTGCTGGAGAGCACCTCTGAGGAAAAACACCTGGGAGTTCTTGTAGATAGCAGGATGCCCATGAGCCAGCAATGTGACCTTGTGGCCAAGAAGGCCAATGGCAGCCTGGGGTGCATCAAGAAGAGTGTGACCAGCAGGTTGAGGGAGGTTATCCTGCCCCTCTACTGTTCCCTGGTGATGCCCCATCTGGAGTACTGTGTCCAGTTCTGGGCTCCCCAGTTCAAGAAGGACAGGGAACTGCTGGAGAGGGTACAGCAAATTGCTACGAAGATGATTAGGGGACTAGAACATCTTTCTTATGAGGAAAAGCTGAGGGACTTGGGTCTTTCTAGTCTGGAGGGGGGATCTGATCAATGCCTACAAATACTTAAAGGGTGAGTGTCAAGAGAACGAGGCCAGTCTTTTTTCAGTGGTGCCCAGTGACTGGACAAGAGGCAACAGGCAAAAACTTGAACATAGGAAGTTCTATCTAAACATGAGGAAGAGCTTCTTCACGTTGAGGGTGGCAGAGGACTGGAACAGGCTGCCCAGAGAGGTGGTGGAGTTTCTGTTTCCAGAGACACTCAAAACCTGCCTGGACATGTTCCTGTGCAACCTGCTCTGGGTGGGCCTGCTCTGGCAGGGAATTTGGACTAGACAATCTCCAGAGGTCCCTTCCAACCCCATATCATTCTGTGATTCTGTGAATCTGCAGGCGGTGGCTTTGGTACAGAAGTTCTCCTTTTGGATGCTCTTTTCTGACAAGCAGTCACACGGAGTCATGCATTTGGCGTAGGTCTTCTGTGTTTTTCAGTGATTTCAACAACACAACCACCTGACACTGCTAGTACTCTGAAAGAGTGTGGTGTTTAAATTAGTGAATTGAACTTTTGGCAGGCGTACAACCAAGATTTAAAAACAACTCTATATTTGAAAGCTGCATAAGCCACAGAATTGATTTCAACTCATTTTATAAAATGGTGTGCAGTGCAGTCCTGGTGTAGGGAAAAAGCACTTCTCAGCACCTACCAGTTACTCCCACCAGTCACAGAGGTTTCCCAGGTGGTATTTAACCTGTTCACAACAGTCAAAGTGGAAGTCCTGCCACCAACTTGAACATAAGCAGAGAACAGTTCCTTAGAACAGCTTGACTTCAGAAGGCCTTTCTTTTACTTCTCTGGGATACGGTGTGCCTGAAGGACTATTGGTCATGCTAGTTGGCACATCCTAACTGACTCGTGGTGTGAACAGATGGTGATGAATAGTTGTTTCTCTTTCTTCAGTTAAACTCCTTCAACTCCATGGATGAAAGATGGGATTTAGTGTTAAATTGTCCTGGACTAAAAGCCTACATTGAACATTCATTTTACAGTTAGTTGGGGTACTTTGATTTCCCCACTAAGCACAGGAGAATTTCTGCCTAGGCATCAACTCTAACATTTGGAGAAGTGATTTTATATTCTCCTCTATCTGAAAGTTACCAGTCTGACCAAGACAATTTGAAAAATGGCACAGCTTTTTGTTGACCTAGGCCAGCAGCAAACTGCTGGCACTCCTGGTGAGCCCTGTCTGGAGGACCAATGTTCAGTTTTACAACCATACAGTTTATTTTCATTTTAAGCTCTATTGCTACTAGAGAAGAAGGTATTTCTTGGATCGCTGATGATTTAAAATACTGGCTTCACATACTTTCTTCCTGATTTCTTGGCGCTCCTAAATAAGATGAGTTTTTCTGAAAGATTTTGGGGCAGAGGAGAGAATTATTGTTTTTCTTTCAAGCTGTCTGATGGTTGCCAATAGAAACTGTCCAGCTGACTCCCTCCTGAATTGCAGTAATCATGGTTGAGTTTGCTACATCATTCCCAAATGGCTTATTCCCTTACAACACTATCCTGTACACGAGACCAAACGATGTAAACAAACAAATTCTCAAGTTCAGAGAATATGAAGTCATAAGCTTTTCCCACTTTTTTCTCAAACAACTGCTGGAAATATCAGTGGTTTTTATTTTTCTATGATACTTACATCAGTTAAGTTTCAGTACCCCAAAGATGCACTGAGGCTTACTGTTACACTTGCAACTAACTCAGCTGACTTGTTACTGAGATTTGCTGTGCAAGAGGAGAGAAGTAGT
The DNA here is from genome assembly GCA_025769975.1 of Gallinago jamesoni. Taxonomy (NCBI): domain Eukaryota; kingdom Metazoa; phylum Chordata; class Aves; order Charadriiformes; family Scolopacidae; genus Gallinago; species Gallinago jamesoni. Next base: position 29,037,895 of record JAOQGH010000019.1, on the reverse strand, counting down.
TGTAACACACAGTGCCATGGGAAGAGGACTGGTATGTACAGAAGCTGGTATGTGCTCCTGACATCCTTTGAAGCCCAATTTCTGAATCCAAGACAAACAGAAAAGTGAGAAGAATATGAAACAGGCAAAGTAGAGTGGTGGCCTGGCAGAAGAACTTGCTCTTATTAGCGTGGACATAACATGTGTGCCTTGCAGGTACTACTGTTCTAGCCTTGTGTTGCACTACTTCATGTCAGGTGTTAGTTAGACCATATTAGGCACAAATTTTTGTAGGATCATATTCCCTTTCCTGCCATTCATTAGAGTGACAGAGTAAAACGAGGTCAGACAACTTCTGGAGTTGTAGAACAGATATTCCCTCAAATATTTCAAGCTGTCAAGAACTGATCTGTCAGATCTTTGAACTGGAAATGATTCTGTAGAGCTCAACTGCTCAGCCCCAAGGTGTCTGTCTAGGATAAAGATGCCACCCCACTGCTATTCCAATGTTTTGCCTAATGGCAAATAATCCATTATATTAAAGCTACAAAAATTCAAGAAGTCCATGAATAGTTCCACTGGAAGAATTGCTGCATTACAGCTGTGCTTCCATACACATTAAATTTGAGATGTAATGAAAGCGTTTTAAGAGCATATTGGCATATTCAGCCAAGTGGAAAACTCATCTTTTAAATACCTCTGACTGTTTGGAATATAGCTGCCTAGTGAAGTAATTTCACTGGTTCCAAATATGCATCTTTTGTAACATCATAGCCTCAAGGCTGATGTTTTAGATTATGATGTCAGATGTTGTTTCTGCACCAGTACGGAAGATACTTATTTGAAAATATATTTTATACACTCGGTAGGTTGTTCAACATTGGACGTCTCACAGAGAGTCACATGTAAAATTAATGGACACATGAAAAAGAGTTTAAGATTTTGCCAGTGTTGATCAAACTTTGCCTTTTGACTTTTCTAGGAGCCTAATATTAATTGCACACCAGTTTTCCTTGTTCTAGCTTTATCTTTTGTATTTTAAGAGATGCAAGTGAATTCTGTGTCTTGTTTAGTGAAATACTATTAAGCTGAGACAACCATTCTGGTTTGATATGCAGAACCAAAGCAATTCACTGTGATAAAATATAGTATTTAAAGGTTTAGTTGCATCCTTAAATACAGGCTAATATTCTTGGAGGGTTGGGTAGACTGGATGCTTTGCTTTCCTCCTGCATCACAATACTGGTACTGGTGGTCAAAGTTGGAGTCATAGCTTTCAGCATAGCAGCTGTTCCTCATCATACAGCACCCCTATTACAATTAAGGAGAAAACATCCAGAAAAATAAATCTTCGTTTTGTCAAGTTGAATTATACCTTGGATAATTAGGGATATGACAGCAATACTTCAACATCTAATGGAGAAATATTACTTACTGCAATCCAGAAGGCTAAAAGCCATTTCTATTTCATGTCTTCAAACTAGATAGCCATATGCTGCAATACAATAAGTGCTCTCTGTATGTGGCAATCTATTTTAGTATTTGTGCTCTTAAAATATGAGGCAGGGTGTGTGTGTCCCTCAGTGAATTTCTTCATGCATAAACCAACATTTTCCTACAAGTTTGGTATTAACAGCAGCTCAGCAGAGAGGACAATGCTGAATAATTTCTATTTGTAAACCAGAGATTGTGTTCCCTACAGCTTTTGTTACTCTATTAGCTGTGTGGCAGTGAACAGCAGTCTCTATGTGTCTTACAGCCTGCCAAGGCACTACTCTTCTTCAAATGTTTTCTTCACCCAACCAAGCGGTAGGCTTTATCCTCTGACTCATGTTGTCAGCTTTGTGCTTGACCATAAGATTTACAGGCTTACAACAGAGCTATGCACCAGTCTTCTGGCATATAGCTGTGTCCAACTGGCACAAACAAGACCAAGGGGTTTGCAAGTGCCAGTTCCACTGCAAGCCAAATAACCAGTGCCTTTCTCTCCTTTTTTTCTTTTCTTTTTTTTCTTCTTTTTTTTTTTTTTTTAATAACAGAAAAGAAAGAGAAAGGAAGTAAAATTTACTTTATTATAGAACTAGCCTGCTATATGACCAGTGTTGGCTTAGCGCAATATTTCTCAGAAAATTTCCTTATTAATGTTGAAGGACTATAAAAAAATAACATCTAATAATTTTGTTCAGAGATATCAGAGAACTGCAAAAATAATTAACATCTTTGTTCAACAGATGTGGCAATACAGGTTGAAAACCAGTAGTATCTCTTCTGCCAGTAACAAGAGCACTAGTAAAGGAGAAGTTAAGGACCACAAAGAATCCTCCAAGCTCAAAAGGCATTCACTCCATGTTATCTCTGATTAATTTTGTGGAGGATTCATAGTTGCCTTTGTAGATCTCTTTTAAAGCAGATGGATTTCTATCTGATCCTGCAGACAGAATTATGTGCTGCTCTGGGGCTTCATTAACTCCAGCAGGGGCAAGAGACTACAGGCACTGAAGTCCTAAGGACTTTGCACCTTAAAGCTAAGAAATATACATCAGCAAGAGCACAGAAAAGCAGAACTTTATGCATGAAAAAGTTCCCTTTGCGTGCATAGAGATCTCCTACTGTTTTGTGTAGCAAGGGACACCATATAAAAAGTCAATGTGAAAATCAGAGGACAGTCAGCACTTTGAAGAAACTGGGCTTGTAGTGGATATTTTCTGTGAATGTTTCTTCCCTTAATTCAAGGAGGGCAGTGCGGAGGGACAGGGAGGAGTAGAAATTCCTGCAGTTCTTTCCCCAGAAAAGAATGCACTGCACATTTTTTTCGTCTTGAAATTTTAGAAAACGTATTTTTTTCAGATGTTAATACAGATTTCATTGCTTGTAAATTGCTCCTTTGTATGGTTTATGATTTTTGTGACATGGCTTATAAATAACTGATGAAGTAGTTGAAGAAAAGCCATAAAAATTACTTAAAAGGATGCTGTCAATGTGTATGTTACCTTACAATTTTTCCTACCCTTGAAAATTTAATGACTTAATTTTCCCTGTTTCTTACTTGAAAAATAACTCCACTATGCAGCTAAACTGTTGATCTAGCACACTAGAATCTCACTTATCTTAGTATGTATATATTTCTGAGGATTTATGAAGTGGCACGTAAAAAGTATTCCTGTAGTTTTATTAGATATTGTAAAACAGAGCCCACTGTAATTTGTGAACTAGTCAAATCAGTTTTGAAGATGGTCCATATCAGGTTTGAATGAGACTTCCAGACTCTGAAAGTGTGCCAGTGGTAAAGACAGGTCTGGAAAATGGGAAGACGTGGATTCTGTTTTTGTAGAACTCTGGGAAGACATCAATTTCTTTTTCTCTATACTATTTTTGACTTGGTGAGTTCAAAGTTTAGAACTCCCCGTGTCTTTTCCTAGAGGCAGAGGTGGAATCAATGCTGCGTAGTGATCAGGTACATCTGATAGCATGTTTACCAAAGTGAAAAATGTATGGCCATTCACAATTTTGGAGCACAAGTCATGAAATTACATTGTACCATTTTCTTGCTTCCAGCCATAAACAGCTTTCGGACAACATTCAGTTCAAAACTTCACTTAGCTTTTCCGCAGTCCATATAGGGATCTCCCTTTTGCCTTCTCTCTGATCTTTCCATTGTTTTGGATATCCAATCCAAAGATCCCTCTCCAATCGGTACTGTTATTTCTGTATTTATTTGCCATTGCTATTTAGTCTCTGTAGACCCTGTAGACCACATGACAGAATTTTCTTTCAAGTGTTGTCATATGCCAATAGCTTATGTTCTAAAAGGACCTTGATTCTTTTTTTTTTTTTTTATAAATAATTGTAATTATGCTAAAACTGCACCCAAGCTACTAAGAGTTTAAGACAGACAACAACAATACTACTTTCTGCTTTACAAAGTGGTGGCATAAGAGATGTTCCTTGGGTTATGACACAGGACAATCCACTGAAAGGACACGATCTGGTATTTACAGCTGAACTCTCCTGAATTTGCCTCATTATTTTTGCATAATACAACATAGCAATTAGTTTGATCCCAAAATAAACTTAATTTTCCTCAAACAACATTTGTTGTGTTGTGAGTAGAAAGCGGCAGCTTTGCCACAGCCTTGTAGAGTGGATGGATCTTCCCATCATAGAAAGCAAAGCTGAAGTGCTAAGATAAAGGGAAAGTTGTGCTGTGGAGGCACTGAATCCGTATTCATTCAGAGATATTAAGGTAAGGGTTGTTTTCCAGTCAAAGGTTTAGCAGTTTTCAGAGATACATAGCTATACATCTTTTCTCAAAGGCATTTTGACAATTTGTTTAATACAATAATAAGAACTGTATGACACAGCAATTAGGAAAAATAGAAATAAAGTAAAATGTATTGAGGAAAAAAGTGCAATTACAAAGTTCCCTGGAAATTTTAGAAAGAGAGTGTTACACAAGCTCTTGGTTTAGATCTACAGATGAGTTTATTTGCCATCATGATCATCTATGTTGGCAAGACAACAAATCCTTACTGATTGTTGAGGATAAATCAAGTAGTAATTGTAAATTTCCCATTTAGATCTCTTTCTAAAAAAACTCCTTACATTATAAACTTATCAGCAGTTTTAGGGAATATACCTTAGGGATCACGTTTTGACACATGCTCAACCTGGCTGGAGACCGGAAGGCAATTGAAAGTTTTAAGATTTCTCATGAAGAGAAATTATTTTTTTCTTAGATGATGTGCCAGTCTCTACAGCAATGTTTCAGGGAGAACAAAACCAGCAAGAAGTACCTTAGGATCTTCACTGTCATACTTTATCCTCCTAGAATAACACAACTCTCTGGAAAAGCATACAACTTTGGGCACTTCAGACCAGATTGAGTTGCACTGAAACAATTCAGGCTGTGATCCAAAATGGAGAGATTCCCATTTTTTTTTCAATAGATTTTGAATCAGAACCTGAAAGCTGGTGTTTTGCTCTCAGAATGTGCTTAGGCAGACCATGAAACATAAGTATGCATTTCTCAGAAGAGCTCGAGAACACTGAAACTGGTCTATTCCCTGCAGCTATGTTGAGGATTATGCCTGATTGGCAAAGCTTTCCAGAATGCTTAATCTTCAAATTAATTTGACAGTCTTGCTCAGCACAGGGTGAACACAGCAGCAAAATGTTCTGCAATATTTATTCACATTTTTAAATGGGTGGCTGTCAACAGTATTTTCTCTCTCTTTGTTTACCTTTTTGATAAATCGTTCTAGTGAACAAGCTTGCTAGCTGGAAGGGATTGCTGATACAGCAAACTTCAAACTGGTTGCACTCTTCAGTCTATTACTGTGCATACTACAGTTAAGACTGCAGTTGGTATAGCTGTGCACAGGTTGGTTTTGTACTGTCAACTGTGCTCAGTTCTGTTCGTCCAGCAGATGACAACAAGCAGTGTAGCCATTGCAGACTGAGCTATCTCCACATCCTATCAAACATAAGGCTGGCATAGCTTTGTCTAGTAGAGGGACTGCCTGTTACAGCTCCTGCTATTGGCAGAGTATAGGAAAAATGCATCACTTTTAACATCTACAAGTTGTAGGGAGTTTATGTCTGATAGAGAAAATGCACACCAGCAGGTTTTAAATGCAGTGTCCAGTAGCAGTATGGAAAGTATGAAGGTAGACTAGGTGCCTAATTTGTTAATACTCACTTTAATGAGCCCTTAGAATAATTTCAGATGACAGAGCTGTTGGTACCTAAGTTTCTTTAAAGGTCAAGACCCTGCTACATCCATCTCTTTCTTGAAAGATTTGCTTTCTCTAAACAATAAAGTCATGCAACTATAATCCAGAGGATCACACCAATTGCCAATTGTGAGAGGAAATGAGTGATGAGTCTGTGATTTATGATTTGGATTAAGATTTTAGAGATCTGGACACTTTCTTTTTCATTGTTTTTCTGACTGATTTCTAAGAAATTGCTCAATCTCCTGCTGCAGTTCTCTACTGTGAAACAGGAAGAATCTCCTGATTTTAGGGTGGAATTTGAAAATTAATTTGTTACTACCTGTCCTGAAATCAGTTATATTAGACATGAGTGGATCAAAACCAAGACATTGAAAATGTTGCTAGATTTTGCTTTTAACGTAGTGCCGTTGTTCATTTTGCAATTGTTACGACAACACAGAAGAGACACTTGCTGTATCCAGGTTTATAGACATTTTTCTGGAAGTTTGGGGAAAGAGCTGTCACTCCTGGTGGAGAATGAACAGGTGGCCACGGCCTCTGTGGGAACTTCTGATTGTTGATACTTATAGTCTGCAATCCTCACTGTCAGAAAGAAGCTGTTCTGGATCACAGAATCACAGAATCACAGAATCTTAGTGGTTGGAAGGGACCTTTGAGATCATCGAGTCCAACCACATTAA
>JAOQGH010000019.1:29021022-29031401 GCA_025769975.1 Gallinago jamesoni | reverse complement strand
AACCACCCACCAACTAAACCCCACACTCACAACCCCACACACAACACCCCAGCACGAACCAATGATCTTGGCCACTATGGTCAGCCCTCCTAGCACACCAGCCAGAGACACAGGAAAATAAAATGGATTTATTGCACCATAAACACTTTCAGTCAGCTTTAAAACATCATCCACTGTGAAGGATGTGATTCTGCACCATCCCCATGGGTAGCATGACAAGGGAGCAAACAGGGTACAGCTGAAAGAATTAACTCTATCCTCAAGTATGTGTCCAGGATGGCTCATCTACACAGTTGCAAAATAAATGCAAGTGTTAGGTGTACATAAATATTTAGTACATAGAAGTCTGTAAAATTTTCAGTAGTCTTTGAGGCAAGGCACTGTACTTATAAAAGCTCTAAATCTGACAAGCTTGATAAAAGCTCGGGTTAGTGCCACTGCTTCTCCAAGCAGTAGCAGGATGTAACCAACAGGACATTGCTCCTGCCATACATGGTGGCCTGGCTCCCCCTTCATGGTGCTGCAGGGCAGAGGCACATCTGATGCAATTTTACCTGCATTCTTTAATAGCACCTTTCCATTTAGAGAGCAAAGTGAAGTAGGATACTGTGACTGAAATGGCAGTGATGTCATTTTCTTTTTCTAGGAATGTATCACATTCTTCTATGGGAAGTGAGAGGCAAAGAGAGAGAGCACTTTCCCAGAAGCCAAGCAAACCCCCTATGCCTGGAATTACGTTTTAGAAATTACATATTAGGTATGTAGCAATTTATATTATCAAATGGGGTCAGAAAAGATATTAAAAACTCACAAACACACTGCTGGAGTTCTGGGAAGGTTTTATTTTTCACCTTCTTTTATACAGTTTCGTGTTGCAGGTTCTTCTGAACATACCACTGGAGAATGGAAGAAAAAAGTGGGAAATTTTCCCTTATCCATAAGCAGGAATTTTACAGTTTCCTTTCTTTTCTTTGAAAGCAAACATTGAGAGGCTTCCCTCATTTTAAATTACATAGCATATCTGAATACATTTGTGTTCTGCTGATGCATTATATGTGCATTATGCATTATATCTTCCTAGAATAATGCATTATGCATCATATGTTCATATAAAACTTTTTCAGTCCTGTTAAATAAACTCCCCAAAAACACTGCTAACACCAGAAATGACAAAGTATTGCTGGTTGTCCAGATGAAATACTTCCAAGTCCCTTTCAACTTCAAAAATTCCATGATTCCATGATACATTCTGACTTGCATCTTTAAGGATTTCTGTCTGCTTTACTTCTTGTAAAATTCTTAAAAAGAAAATATGAAAGGCTAGAGACATATATTCTATTCTTTGTTTTGCATTAAAAAAAAAGCTGTTGTCTGTGTAATTCCCAAATATTCAGAATGCTCTCTGCTTTCTATTCTGTGAGGTATTTACAACTTTGTACACACACAGCTCATGATGCTGAATTTATTTTTCCCTGAACAAAACACAGGGTGGCATGGCTCAGTGAAAGGACAAGTCAATCTTGCTCTGGAACTGTGAAGTCCTAGAAAGAGCTCCTGTGCCAGGGAAGGTCAGCATGTTCCTGAGAGCTGCTTATGGCAAATAATGTCTCCTACAATAAGGCTCACATCTGAATGCTGTGGTTAGTGTTTCATAAAGGACCTGAGGAGGGGAGTAGGGAAATGCCACTGCAGTGACATCCACAAAATTTTTTTTCCTAGTTATTTCTGGTAGGCCTCATGGGTGTCTGCACCCTTCCCACATGTTGCAACCTGAAAGCCAGGGTCCCACTGCAGCTGGACCCTCTCCCTCTACTCAGCACCTCTCTACAGCCCCAGCTGTAAGGGACACCTTGGTACCCACCACCCCAGTGAAGAGCATGGCCCCTGCTGGGGCTCTGTTCTGCAGAAATCTGGGACAGTTTTGCCACTGGCTTCAGCTTGGCTTTTGTCATATGTCTTATTTGCTTTGGGTTTGCCACTGACACGCTGCTCCCCGCAGCTTCGTTTTTCTCTGTATTCAGCTTCCCACTGGTGGCTGCAGTGCCGTGTCCCACCTGGTCGCCCCTGGAAGTCATCTGCTTCTGAGGAAGTTCAGGCAACCCCATACCACCTTGACACTGGTAGCACTGGGGGAACCTTACCACCATGGAGCAGGGCAGATCAACCCCACTTTTCAGAAGAGTTAATGAGGCCCTCTGTACTTGGTTACAGCCCCATACATCTTCTCAGCTCAGGTGGGCTGGTGGGTCTGTGGAAACTTTTCCAGGACACTGACCTTAAGCCTGCTCCCACTTAAGTTGGCGGGGAAAGTGGTCATGACTTCGGTACCTTCAGAGCTGGACCTTCTCTAGAAGAGGATGCAGCAGGCAAAGCAGGTTCAAAGTGCACAGCAAACTCCTGTAAAGAAGCATCCTTCTTTCATAAACTTGCAACAGGATGTAACTCCTACACTAACGGAAGGATATGGGTCATAAACTTGTGGGAAGCAATCAGTTCTTGTATGGTAGAAATACTTCAAAAATAAATTATTTCATTAAGAAAATCAAATTTATGCCAAGTTTCCAGGAGAAGCAATATTTGATTTTGGTGTTATACATCTACCCTATGTGGCTTTAAAGGTGTAGCCCTGTTAATATATGCTGATTACAAGCCGCCTCCAAGAAGAGACGTGCGGTAATAAGCATCCTCACACTCCTTTTCCCAGCCAATCTGTCTTGGAGTGCTGTAAGTAGCACTGAGCAAAACCAGATAAAATTTTAACACATTGCCACTGTCCCTGACACTAGACTGGCAGAAACAGAAGAAGCTTAGTTATTTAAATACGCACAGTGTTTTACCAATATACAAACACAAACATCTCCCAATCTTTGTTCTGAGCAAAAAGGGAGGGACTAATCAGGTAATCCAGCAGATGATGTTTTAGTTTGAACCGCACTCTGTGGGATCACCATGAGAGAGGGAGAGAAAACTCCTTGCTTCCATCACTTCTCTGGCATGTTAAACCAACCTTGTCTGGGATTAATTTGAGTCCTGGCTCTGGCTGTCTTTTGTATTAACAACTCCAGCAGACCAAGAAATACTTTAATTCAAAAGAAGGTTCAGGCTAGTGGTTCTGGCTGCTTTCATTGGAACAACTTTCACCAGTGACAGGGCTTGGGGTGGGGGCCTCTGATTTTCCGAGATACAGCAGTCTGGTGCCGACCACATGCTGGCTGTTGCAGAACCCATTTATTACTTCCAAAGCTGCCTGCAAATCAGCATCACTGATTCCTGTATGTGATCAGAAATGCACGGGACAGATCAGTGACTACAAGACCCAGAGGAGTCAAACATCCTGGTCTTCTAACTACTGCTGGTCAGCTGCTATTAAAGTGTATTTTTAAACACTAACCTTTGCAGTAATTCCTTCCAAGAAAACTCCATCAAAGTTGTCCTTCCTTCCCTTTGTTCCTAAAGATATGAATGTTAGTAGAAAGATTATTATGCCTACAGCAGAGTCTTTGACTCTTTGATGCCACGATATTTCTTTTTTTTATAAGCCACTGGGTAGCATTGAGTACCAAGCATTATCCAGAAAAGTTTATTTTCACCAACGTCTGACCTTGTTCATTCCTCCCACAAGGTTTTGACGTGCTTTGGCTGTCTCTGTAGTCTTGTTTGGGTGTGGGTGCAAGGGGGACAGTGCCTCTGATTTTGACAATAGTACCAACTGTATGAGGAAAAAAAAAGTTTTCATTAATTTGGCTCCAGTTTTTTATCCTTTTCTCTTGGGGCTTTGAGACTTCCAGAGGAAAAAAAATACTTGGGATTAGGCTTTAAAAGATCAGTGATAAACTGAAAGAGCTCTGTCTTCAGATTACTTCTGCTATTGAACTACAGTACAGTGAATAAGCACTGGTGACACACAAACACACTTGTCTAGAACAACCTGAAATACTACTAGACAGAAAGTTTACCACTGGCGCTGATTCAGGATGTCAGTCAGGACTAAACCAGCTCCTAGCTGCTGGCTGGTTCCATGGTATTGGTGCACCGTGACTGTGAGAAGAGGAAAGCCCAGGGCTGACAAGATGTAGTCCAAGTGAAGACTGCAAAGTCAGTGGCATGTAGATAGCAACACCCAGAAAAACAGCTGAGACTGGAAACAATGATTCCCTCTTTAGACCCAGCACATTAATTGCCAATATGCGCCAATTCCAAAAACACTTCTGAAGGAGAACGTGACAACAAGCTCTAAGTCAGTGAAATTAGGATATAGAGTGCTGTCAGACGGTGTAGTAGGGAGAACTCTTTCACATCCCCTCAGCCTTCAAAAGCACATAAATTCAAGTAACTTTTTTAAGTCTTCTGCTATGCAGAAGATTTTCCCAACCTTCCCAAAGCATTTTGATTGCTATGGCTGTTAATGCACATAACAGATGGACAGAGAAAAAAGTTAGAGCATCAGGATGAATTACATGGTTTTTGTAGCTGTACTTCTCTCCTATCTCACCTGACCAGCTGCAAAGGCACACAACAGCATAGCTTGTGACAAGAAGCCAGACAGATATGCACATATTTCAGGGTGGAACCTTTCAGAGAACTGCATAGTAGTTCAGTATAAAGGGCAACTCCCAGATAGTGAAGACTCTTGCAACGAGTGCTTGTCCCCTTCCCTTTAGCAAGGGGATGTGGGGAACCCCAGGTGAGGCGTGTACCTTCACTTAACACGTTGTTACAACCCTGGGGCAGCTATTTGCAGGTGAGAAAATCTTGGTGTGTGGCTTAGAAATGTCTGTGCAAAGCAACAGCAAGAAGCAGCAGTCCGAGCATGGGAAGTGAAGGAACTGGAGTTTAGTGGTGTTTGCCTGCAGGGTACAGTAATACGGGGAGACGATGGTACTGCCGCAGCCAGAACTCATTGATTCGGTGCCTCATGCTGTGTAGGTGTACATTTAAGAGCCAGTTTAGTTTCACGATCACTCAAAAGTCCTCATTGTGCAGTTCTTAAAATAATCTTAAACTGCCATCTTGATACCACTTATCACATATCCTCCGGGAGACAGTAAAATGGAAGACCCCTTCCAGGATTGCACGGCTTCTTTAATCACATAAACAGATTTTAAGCATTGAGATAATGCCAGTATTGCTTTTTCTTTTCTTTATTTAGACTTCATATTTGCTTTCTAAGGCTATTGAGTAGTGGTAAAAAAACCCAGGCTAACTGTACATTTTCTTTATACAGAACCATAGACACAAGGTTTAATTTATGTCTGCAGCAGAATTTCATTTAAGATCCGGGTATTGAAAAGTGAAACATTTGCCCTCCACAAGGATCAAAACACAGATGACATCTTGCCAAATGTATACAAACCATAATCAAAACTGCACAGATTTCATAGCCTACATTGTGCTCATCTTCAAGTTTGAAAGCAACATTGTTGTATCAAAACTGAGTTTTTCAGCCCTTACAGAGTGTTGTGTTCTGCCTCTGTGAGTGAGCAGTGGGTATACATGGAGCTCTGCCTGCTCACAGGTAAAAATCCACCTGATAATTTACAAATTAGAGGGCACACCAATGTGGGTGATACTGCAGTGGGTGTCTGTGTCAGAGACCACCTGCTCGGGCAGAAGAAATAGATGAGGAACATCTTCAAACATCTGGAAGAAGCCCCACATTCAGAGGTCCTGAGACATTGAACTACCCTGATGTCTGCTGGAGGGGCAGCACAGCAGGGTCCAAAAAGTTTCTGAAGCGTGTCAACAGTGAATTCTTGAGATGGGTGTTTGAGGAGGCAAGCAGGAAAATTGCTTTGCTGGACTTCATGTTTACAAGCAAGGAAGAACTGGTCAGAGATATCAAGACTGGGGCAGCCTTGTCTGCACTGACCACACGATGGCAGAGGTCAGGATCCTGAGAGGCAGTAGCAGAGCAGATAGCAGGGTCACAACCCTGGACTTTTGGAGAGCAGACGGTAATCCCTTCAGAGACCTCCTGGGAAAAATCCCATGGCAGACAGCCCTGGAGAGAAAAGGAGTCCAGGAGAGCTGGTGGATTTTCTAGGATTACCTCCTCCAAGCTCAAGAATGGTCCATGCCAACATGCAGAAACCAAGCAAAGCAGGCAGGAGGCCTGCATGGATGAGCAAGGAGCTCCTGATTAGACTGACACATTAAAGTGAAGTGAACAGGAGGTGGAAGCAGGAGCAAGTGACCCAAGAGGAGGAATATAGAGATGCTGTCTACTGTGGAAGGATGGGTTCAGGAAAGCCAAACCTCACCTAAAGTTTAATCTGGCAGGGGATCTGAAGATAAAGAAGAAAGATTTCTACAGGGTCATCGGGAGTAAAGGACATCCTAGATAAAATGCGAGCCTGTGACTACATGGAGAAAGTATTTTATGACAAAGAATACAGAAAAGGTCAAGTTAGTCTGTGTCTTCTTTGCCTCAGCCTTCGGGAATCCCTGATTCTTGAGGCCAAGGGGAAAGTCCAAGGCGATGTTGGCTTATAGGCAGTCAGGTTAGTAAGCACTAAGCAATCTGGACTTACACAAATCCTTGGGATCTGATAGGATGCACTTAGTGCTGAAGGAGCTGTCTGATATCATTGGTTGTTGAGTCTTCACCAGTGGAAAAATAAAAAATCCTGCTGATACACCTCTCAGCTACCTTGAGGTGCCTGAGCTGACCCTGCTTTGAGCAGAGGGTGTGGACTAGTTGTCCTCTACACAAGGTCCCTTCCATCGTCAACAATTCTGTGTTCTTGTAGAGATAGAAGAAACAGTGCTCCAGCTCCTCAGAGCTCCAGTCCTGCCACAGCTGGCTTAATAAGAGGGAGCATGTTTCTCTCAGGCAGGGCTGCTAAGCTAGGCTTCTTCCATAGTTTTTCCATCATTACTACAGACGTGACTACTTCTTTTCCCAGAGGTCTGGCAAAGAAGAAGGTAATTAAGAGTATTCAAAATGGAAAGAAAGGAAATTCTCTGAATTTCTGGCACAGCCCGAGGAAGCAGAGATACATCAAGCTGTTTGTGTATAAGTACCTGTGTTTAGGAGTGTAACCCAACTATTAAATCACAGGAGTGAAGAAGAAGCTTCCCCACTGGGCATCTGGCTCTATAATTACCAATTACTGGGGCTTCTGCACTTTCCTTTAAAGCACTCCATAATTGGGTGCACTTGGTCAGGGAAAGGATGCTTAGATGCTAATGTATAAAGTTCAGGAAACATCAAATTACCTTTGTTAATTTTAATCCAGGTTTAGAGACTGACTATTCTATAGACAAGCCCTTAAGTGTCATTTGAAAAAAAGAAAGAAATTGTATAATTGAGCTTTTTTTAGACTTGAAAGTGTTTAAGAACTTTTCCTATGTTTGCTAATTTTTGTGTGAAGTTGGAAAAGAAAATGTTCCCTGTTTCATTCACTTGTCCCTCCCATTTTATTGTTGAATTTATACAGATATATCCAATATGCTTCTGCTGGACAGCTTCTCATCTTCTCAACCCCTTCTCACCTTTCTGGGCAGGGGTGGAATTGTGATATTCTGGGTCTCCCACAGCACATGGGTTAGATGAGCAGGCTCCTCAAACACTGCCACGTATAACTGCCATGGTGGCCAATGCCCTGGCTGTTTGGGATGAAGGCAGATGGAAATCCCTATTTCTTTCCATACGAGTCACAGACCTTGAGTACTGTAAAGCCAGCAATGACAGAGTTAAACAAGACTGCAAAAGTAGGTTTTTCAGAGCTCAGACTATGTTTTCAGCTTGAAAGCATACTGTAGCTTTGAGGAGAATTTTTCATCATTGGACAGGATCCAGCATCTCACCATCTATGTTACAGTTTGCTCAAAGGCAGGCAGATTATGAAGAAATAGCAGCCACATCTGTGGCAGCTACATTCATCCCATCTGCTTTTTATTTTATCAACTGGGAAAGTAAAACCTTAGTCATCACACAAGGCTGTTTTATAAAGATTAGTGCAAATAATTCAGCACTGACAAAACATACACATAAATGTTTTTCCTTCTGGATGAGACATTTAAAAATTACATTTCCAACGGATTTAATTACAGTTAAAAGCTTTCACCATTTATTCCAAGTTATTATAGTGCTTACAGGCTTCATTCAACTAGTCCTGTATCACCCTTGCCCAAGTCATTTTTAGAGCAGGATGTTAAAAAATGTTACCACACAGTGATCTTTAATAAAGCATGCATCTGGATGCCCCCATTTTACTTTTGCTCAGGTTGGTATTGCTATTGTCACTAGGTGAAGGCAGGAGGCTGGTGTGGGTGTGGGGAGTGAGAAGGAATAGTGAAGAGGAGAAGAAGGGGACAGAAAAACATCTCCATAACGCATTTTCTTCTGTCTCTGAGACCTGTCCCAGGTATCACCAGTAATCACAGCAGCAAGCACTGTTTATAAAGCAACCAGGCACTTCCCTGTGATCTCGTTATGCTATTAGCCTAAGTACACACAACTTCACTTGTCTGGAAGGGAGAAACTTTTCATTTCTGGGGTAGTTCTGCAGGCACTGCCCATTTTTCCCCCTGCCAACACTGGTTAACTGATTTCTTTTTCCTCTTTTTTTTTTTTTTTTCCCCTCAGATCTCCTCCTTTTTTCTTGTTGATTTCTCCGGGAAAGTCATAACCTCTAACAAAACAAAGGTTTTGCTAGACTAAGCAAGTCAAAGTCGTTTATGTCCCCTCTCCCTAATCATTTGCCAATATGATTTCGCCTATACCTTTTCCAGTTGAGGTAAATCTTGCCTAAGCATGGGCAAGAAACATGCACAGTGTGCTGGGGAAATGTTGCCAGTGCCTTGTATAATGACATTAATATGTTCTTATCTCTACTGCAATTGATTCATACGTCAGAGAGTTTTTGATCTCCCCAGGCACAGAGAAGCTGCATCTTTGGCACTAAAGCACAGCCTGTTTGGTTCTTACTCACTGGGTCCTACATGGAGTACATCTGAAACCCCTTTCAAAAGGATGCTAGTGTCACTGTCCCCACTTTACAAAGGCAATTCAGACAGTGAACTAATTTGCCCAAAGCAACACAGCAGGCTGATAGCCAGAATTAGTGAAGACTATGTGTGCCTTGACCAACAAGTGCTTTGTCCTCTAGGCCACAGGCTGCAAAGAGAAATCAGACAGGCCTTTTTAATCTAAGGTCTAGGAAAAATAAAGTATAATGTTGTAACTGAGGAGGATGGAAGACTTTTCCCATGGATAAAACAGAAAGTGATCACTGTATGAAATTCTGTTGACATTATATCCATAACACTTTTGGAAAAAAGAGAAAAACAGGAAACCTGCCAGGTACAGCATTGCTTTGCACTCACACGGGGTCTTTCATCTGTAGGGTACAAGCTATCTTTGCCAGGTCAGAAATCATTTCCAGCTTGCAAGCACATAAATACTTGTATTTCTGGCCCAAGTAACATTACATAGCCCCAGTTCTGCAAGACTTAATTTTTTCCCTTTATCCCCTATGATTAGCAGCAGCTGCTTACATGGCTTTTCTTTAAGTACTCAAATGCGTCTTTGGAAGATTTTAGTCAAAGCCACTGAGAGCTGGAAAATGAGAAGCTTCTGTGTTCGGGACATCTTTCCCAACACATTGTCCTCCACTAGGTTTCTCAAAATGTTGTTAAATGTGTTATCCTAGTTAAAGAAACACAGAACTCTTAAGACTGGGAAGTGTCTCTCGAGATCACCCAGTCCAACCACCTGATTAGAGCAGGTCAGCCACAGCAGGTTCCTCAGACCTGTGCCAGTTAGGTTTTCAGTATCTCCAAGGACAGAATCTCCACAGCCTCTCTGTAAAACCTGTTCCAGTGTTTGACCGCACTCATGGGAAAAAAGTGTTTTCTTGTGTTCCAGTGGAGTTTTGTGTATTTCAGTTTGTGCCCACCACTGAATACTATCAAGAAGAGTCTGGCTCTGTCCTCTTTACTCCCCAATCCTCCACCCCCTGCCCCACATTATGTATTTATAGGTATAGTTAAGATCCTTCTGAGCCTTTTCCTCTCCAGGCTGAACACACCCAGCAGTCTCAGCCTCTCCTCATATGACAGATGCTTCAGTATCCTCATCATCTTTGTGGCCATCACTGCACTCACTCCGGAACATCCATGTCTCTTCTTCACTGGGAAATCAAGGACTGCATGCAGAATCCCCGTATGCTTCAATAAGCGTAAGATTCTCCCTCCACGTGTTGGCAATGGTCTAATGCAGCCCAGGATGCCACTGGCACTCTTATACTACAAGGACACATTGCTAGCACCATGTCAGCCTGTTTCTTGCACCTGTCCAGGTCCTTCTGATCGGCAGCACATCTATCTGGTGCATCAGTCACTCCTCACATTTTTGGATCATAGGATCATAGAAT
>JAOQGH010000019.1:29001023-29020848 GCA_025769975.1 Gallinago jamesoni | reverse complement strand
AGGTCCTTCTGATCGGCAGCACATCTATCTGGTGCATCAGTCACTCCTCACATTTTTGGATCATAGGATCATAGAATGGTGTGGGTTGGAAGAGACCTTAAAGATCATCTAGTTCCAACCCCCTTGTCATGCGCAGGAAGACCTTCCATTGGTGTCCTTCTATGAGACCAAGTTGCTCAAAGTCCCATCCAACCTGGTCTTGAACATCTCCAGGAATGGGGTATTCAGTACTTCTCTGGGAAGTTTCTATTCCAGTGCTGACATGCTGGGGTTGCACTCTGCTGCATCTTCCTTGACATTAATGAAGGTGGTAAACAGGATATTTTATTGTCACTATTACCATGAAGGGCAACCCTCATTACTGGCCTCCAACTGGGTTTTATGCCACTGATCATAGTGTTTCAGCTCTGCCCATTCAGACAGTTTTCAGTCCAGCTTACCATTCACTAATCTACTCCACACTTCACCAGTTTGCCTATGAGGATATTCTGGGATACAGAATCAGACATCTTGCTGAAGTCCAGAATAACACTATCCACAGCTCTTTCCATGTTCTTTGAGAAAGCCACCACATTGTAGAAAGCCATTAGGTTATTCAGGGAGGATTTCATCTCCATAAATCCATGCTGCATACTCCCAGTCACGTTATTGTCTATAATGATTTCTAGGTTTACTTGCTCCATCACATCAAAGACAAAGTATAGATCCACTTTTTTAAAATGCTTCCTAACCTGATTGGCCTCCACTGAGGAAGAGTCTATGTTATTCTGGACTTTATCACTGGTCTTAGGACCCTAGAATACCTGAGGGTGTTGTACCTCCTGTACACCTTGCTTTTATGCCTCAGTCTAATCAGGAGCTCCTTGCTCATCCATGCAGGCCTCCTGCCTGCTTTGCTTGGTTTCTGCATGTTGGCATGGACCATTCTTGAGCTTGGAGGAGGTAATCCTAGAAAATCCACCAGCTCTCCTGGACTCCTTTTCTCTCCAGGGCTGTCTGCCATGGGATTTTTCCCAGGAGGTCTCTGAAGGGATTACCGTCTGCTCTCCAAAAGTCCAGGGTTGTGACCCTGCTATCTGCTCTGCTACTGCCTCTCAGGATCCCGACCTCTGCCATCGTGTGGTCAGTGCAGATAAGGCTGTCACCAATCTTCATATCACCAACGAGTTCTTCCTGTTTTGTGTCTGATCCAAACTAGCATCCCTTTTCTTGACTCCTTGATCACCTGTGCCAGGAAGTTGTTGTTTACTCTCGCATTGGGAATGTCTTGAATATCAGGTCTACTGTTGAAAAAAAAAAAAGTAATTAATAAACACTTCCTTTTGGAGATAGTAGCTTGTAGCTTCCTAGATATATGTTTTTGCTAACTGGAGAAATGTTGGCCTCCACCCAACATACACATCTGTAGTTTTTGCTTATTGCACAAATCAAGAGTATATAGGCTTGGATACAGGGCTGAGGAGATACAGTGACTTATTCCTCAAATGAAATTGGCACAGATGTCAGTCCTTCTGCTCCATCAAGCAGTGGAATGACAGGTTAGTTTGTCAGCAAGTTGTCTATTTTAGGAGCAAGACATATATTCTGCTGGACTGTGAATTACAGAAGAACATAAACACATCTTCACATTTCTGAAAGATGTTTACTGCACAGATTTGTGAATCTGTACCAAATGACACAGACCTTAAACTTACATTTTTACTATATTAATTTGTCATCTTATTTTACTACATTTAATTTGCTGTTTGCATTAATTTTTTTGCTTTCTGTGATAGTAAGTCTGCTGTGGGGAACACTTTTATAATGCCTCCATGAAAGATGTTCTTATACAGTGATAGTCTCTGAAATAGAACTAATTTTTGGTCCACTCCCTTCTTAACTTTTAACTTACATTAATAGTTGAAAAGATTTTCTTGGTTTTGGTTTGGGGCTTTTGGGGAGAGGCAGGGGTGGTGATGTAATTGGTTTTTAGATAAACCAAAGTGGAGGGATTCTAAAAACATTTGGTCTGCAAATCTGTATTTAATAAGCAAATTTATCTGGGATAAGGGATGAGGTATACTTTTTATGTCAGGGTGTTCAGAACCATCATGTGGGATGGGGCATTGCCCTCTTACTGTCACTAGCTCTGCTCTCTTGACTTACTGAAATATTCCAAAGTGTTCTTCCAAGGCCCTGACTGGAGGAGGGAAAGGAAAAAGAAACGTGAGTGCAGAAAAGGGGAGACAGGAATTCTGAAGTGCATCACACAAGCCATCAGGAGATCAACACCTACAGTACTGTTGCTGTAGGCTTAGAGGGTGATCTTAATGCTGTAAAGTAGATCCAGCTCTCTGACACTAGGAGCAGCTGTTTAGAGAGCAGTCCTTCCTTGTACAGTCTCCTTACAAAAAAATCTTTCATCCTGTTGGCTGAAACACACTGAACCATGAGGGCTGCAGAGGACAATGAAGCTTTTGCTGCCCACCAAGCCTTCAAGAAGTATTTTGTTCCCCATTTTGACCAGATTTCTCTGTCTTCTTACTCCTTCTGTATGTTGTCAGCTCCTGCTATAAAATACAATAAATTCTGTGCTTTTTGTTATGCAGAAGGTGACACTAAATTGCTAAATTTAAAGAACTGTGTAACTGTGAAGTGCTTCTGTATTAATATATCTGCACAGCAAAGAAAAGTCCAAAACCTAAACTCTTTTCAAGCAAGTAAGTTCTTCAGTATAGAAAACTTAATCACGATTTCATTTTCTCAGCTCCAGTTAAGTGCAGTATATTCAAACTTGGAGGAAAATCTATGCACTCATACACACATTTGACTTGTACAATACCTTGACAACTTAAACTATGTTAGAAACTAAGTTTATTTTATTAAAAAATTATTTGGTTAACAAGTTACAAATCTAGAATTAGTATCTATACCTGTTTATTTTTAAATAGCTGTTGCAGTGGTTTCATGTAGAAAAAAAGTAAGTGGAAGGCAGTAAAAAAAGAACAGAGGGAAGATAAGGGAGATCTCTGTGCTAAGTCTTTACTATTCAAGGCTGGTATGGAATTAAAACAAAATTACATTCTTCTTGGAAAAACCTGGCGCAGTAAGGAGTGCCTTGTTTATCTGTGTTAACTAGCTGCTTGCTACAATGTTGAAGCTGAAGCTGTAAACTATAGGAAATGCTTCAGAAGTTGGTTGTAAAATCTCATGGGAATATAGTTCAGCTACCACCATGCTGAAGTGGGTCCATTCTCTTCCTATTTATTGCACTTTCAGCCAACTCCCTGTATACATTACAGAAATGATATGGAGATGGGAAACACATAGAAATCAAAGCATAAAACCTTTTTGTCTGAACTTCTGGAAATAAAAAACTAGCTACAGGATACAATATATGCAGTGCAAAATTGATATTGCTTAGCTCTGACTAGGTGCTGGCTGCATAAAGGATCGATTCTGTGTTGCCTGTCTCTCCAGACAGAGTTATCCCATGACGAAGCTAGTAGAGTCCCTTTTGACTTGATTTCACAGTCACAGATTTATCACTGGTGTCAGAGCTGAGGAACAAGTGCCTTTCATATATGCTGTTCTTAACTCATTATTCAAGTTCTTTAAGATCCGTCCAGCCTTAGCCACCTTTTCTGACATACTAATTTCTATAGCCAAGAACATGACTGAAAACAGCCAGGTAGCAGAAGTCACTACTGTAAATATTTCCCCATACCTGACAGGAGCTCTGTCCTCTGGCTCTCCCATCTGATATCTTCTCCATAGCAATGAGACTCACTGTCATGGAGCATGACAGTGTTTTCAATGAAATACATTTAATTTCTTTCTCTGGGAGATGGATAACTTAAATGCTCTGTGCAAGTACTCGTGCCTATTGACATTAATATGACCTTAGTGCTGTACTCATTTCTGCAAGAACAGTTTAAAGATCAGGTTTAGCAGCAAGCATGGTTGAGCAAGCAGGTAAGAACAGCTTTACATCAGTAAAAACAGGTGCCAGGCAATTCGTAACACAAGGAGTGCAGAAATAGCACTTCTGTGAATATGGACAGGTGTGTCAGTTTCTAGAAGATATTTGCAGATGTGAAGTTTAATAGATAACAGTTTTTACACACAAGGAATCCTAATACAGTTTTGTTACAAAGTTGCGCTCCCAGAGAAGCATCTTTTTTCTCTATAAATGTCAAACTGAAATATTTCAGGAATCTTAGTATTTTTCTTGCACTGTATCCAATTTAAACAACAGGCAGAGCTGTCTGACATTTGATAGAAACTAACAGACAGAGTCCATTTGATGCAAGATTACACTAGTTCATGGAAAGTGGAGTTGGACTTGGTGGAGTTGGATTCATGTTGGACTCAATGATCATTATGGGTCCACTCCAACTTCAAATATCCTATGATTGAAATTCAAACTAAGGGAAGAAAATGTAATTGTAGAACAATTCAGGAAATTATAAACAATGCAGAGATTGTTTTACTTTCCTTGTGTCATACTTTAAACAGCTCTGTGCTTGCTTCTAGAGGATTTCTGATCCAAGCCTTTGGAAAAGATTTTCCTTAGAATATCGAATCTACTCTTGGAGTGCAGTGGAGCTGGAAGCCAGCACAAAGGAATTTGAATTTTGGCTTTGCCTTGTCCAGATTTATTTCAAACTAGTTGAATAAACTGAAAAGGAATGGAGGTTTTATAACTCTTAGCTTGAACTTTGCATGCATGTAATGTGTGAGATGTTTGAAACTGTTCAGTTCACTTTTACGAAGCCAGGGGTTTTCACCTAGAGATGCATCAGCTTCAGCAGATGACAGTCAAATGAAGATGCGTTGTGGATTAAACATTTCTGACCCACTTGCCTGGCCACACTATACATCTTGTATTGTCTTTCATGACTGCAGAGAATCTCTACACTTTCTGCCAAGGTCAGCTGAATGGGTTGTGCAAGCCAACTTATATGGAGCATTTCTGCTGGTTAGTCTTTAATTATGACCTCCATTGTGTCAGTCTTTCAGGGGAGAAAGATACAGTTATACCTCCTTAACGAAAAGTGAGAGAGATAGATAGTCCAAAGCTATATTTTGAGGTTTTTTCATCAAAGCTTCCATGAACAGATAATACAAAAAGCGAAAGAAAAATATAGGCATAGTGTGTGTAGTTGTAGGTGTTCTTGATCCAAGTAATCCTGCTTGCAGTTTTTGATTATCATATTTTTACTCCCAATGAAGCATGAAATCCTTTAATTCTTTTGGTACTAATGTTTTCAGATGTAGTAATAAAAAGTAGATGAAATATTTTAACAACAAAAGAAAAGATAGGACACAAGCACATACTGTATAGGTTCACGTTACCAGCCCATTTTAACAACTTATCCAGATTTTAACAAGGCTTATCCAGACTTTGTCTCGTCAATTATTATTTCTGCAACAAATCTTCAACATTTCAAAGACCAATTTATTCCTCTTCATGCTGCGTTCCAGGTAGTCCAGGTAGAGTAGATCATGTAATATTTCAGGTTGGATGTCCACAACGAAGTGGGACATGCTGACATTTTACTACTTTTTCTACTAGACCCAAAGATCTTCAGGATAAAAATAATGTTTTATTTTAGGTGTAACTGAACTATTAGAGGTAACAGAGCAGTTACACTTTATCTTAATCAAATAAATTTGTGAGGTAAAAACTGAAATAATATGGTGGTGTTTGTGTGTCATTATATTCTGAAGAACCACAGACCCAGAGAAGTGGTGGGACTTCACATCTGTAGCCAGCCATTTTAAAAGACAAAATAAAAACTCTATGTAATTCCAAATGAAGAGACATAGCTAGGAAATCAAAACATGTTTAATCATAGAATCATACCTTTAAAGGTAGTATAGTCCAACTGTCATGCAATATACTGGGACTTCTTCAACTAGATCAGGTTGCTGGGACATCTACCACCTCTCTGGGTAACTTCTTCCAATGTCTCACCACTCTCGTTGTAAAAAAACCCCTTACTTATACCTAATTTAGATCTACCCTCTTTGAGGTTAAAGCCATTACCCCTTGTCCTGTCACTTAAGTTTCCTGATAAAGAGTATCTCTCCAAATTTACCCGCTTTAGGTACCCGAAGGCTACTATAAGGTCTCCCTGTAGCCTTCCCTGATCCAGGTTGAACAACCCCAACTCTCTCAGGGTCTCACCAGAGCAGAGTAGAGGGCAGAATCTTCCTTTGACCTGCTGGCCATGCTTCTTTTGATGCAGCCCAGAATATGGTTGACTTCCTGGGCTGTTTACACTGGCCCTCTTTTTGAGCTAGTCCAGATTCCTCTGAACGGCAACCTGTCCTTCAGGTGTATCAGCCACATCACACAGGTTGGTGACATCTGCAAGCTTGCAAATCAAGGGTGTACTCGATTACACTGTCCATGTCATTGATGAAGATATTAAACAGTACCAGTGCTAATATGCACCCCTGAGGGGCACCACTTATCACTAATCTCCATTTGAACACTGAGTTGTTGACTACTATCCTCTGGATGTGACCATTCAGCCAATTCCTTATCCACTAAACAGACCACCTATCATCCTGGGAAGAGTATAGGGACGCTGCCTGGTTGTGCAAGGATGGGGCCAGGGCTCCTGTCCCTGCTTCCGCTGCCTGTGCAAGACATGGCATCTGCATTGTGCAACAAAGGCAGAATCAAGGCAAGCAGTTTGCTGGTACACTTCCTTGCACATCTTTACCACTGTCTGTACTCCTGCAGCAGGAAAACTGTCCTTTTCAATCACTACTAACAAATGACGTTCCCTGTCACACCCAACAACTGTGTATGCTGTGTCAGCTTTCACAGAATTTACCTGATAAAACTATCACAGATGAAGTCATCAGAATGACTACCTTAAAATATGTTTTACTATACTCTGATCTTACATTTAATGTCCATTGTGTTTTTGTGTCAGACATGCTAGCAAGCTCACTTCAAGTTGTGGAACTCAACTTGGAACCTTGCCATTCGAGAAACAGCAGCCTAGAGCTCAGACACCTATTAAAGGTGGTAGCAAGTGTCCTTGCAATGACAGTTGCCATTTCTCTCATCACTTGTGGATGCCAGTCCAATAGTCTGTGCCAAGTGATGCCTTTGCCTTCCTCCACCCTTGGATGTTTACAGGACCCAGCCAGACAAATCCACAGATGACTTCACTGGTGCTTCAACAAGAAGACTGAGTGACATTCAGACTTATTTCTATGTACTAGCTCCTAGAAGAAAACTATCAGAACACAATGTCTGTGGATTCAGATTTTCTGTTGGTTATTGCTTCTCTGAACAAACAGCACTGATTGTTTAGGTTTTCTATTGCATGGAGAATGAAAAGGCTGCCTTCTATGGCCTTCTGCTATAAAACTGCCCCCTTGAGCAAAACTAGAATATAGCTGCAGTATGTTGGAGAAGTGTTAAAGCATGTACTGCCACAAAACATGAGGCAAGTTATGTTCATCATGAAAACATAAACAAAAAAATTAATAGGCTATTCAGGAAGAACCTGAGCAAACGAGTGTAACAGGAATTGCATCAAACAAAAGATGACAAATAAGTCATTCTGTATGATTATCTGTTCACTGGAATTGTTTGCAGCTCAGTACTCCACAGAAGTGCAGAACCATTGGGGAGAGAAAAAAATCTCCATAATCCACCTGTGCAGAAAAAGGTATGCTCTGCCGAATAAATTCAGATAATCTTTAAAAATGAATGGTTGAAGCTACAGAGAAAGAAGATATCTGTGATAATTGTACAACATGTGAAGAAGTGGAGGGGAATGCCTTTCAGATGAGTACTAAGGCAAACAAAGATCATATAGAGTAGGTCACATTAGAGTGCCTTGACTTACACACTATAATAGTGGGACTCAGAGGACAGAAGGTAATAAGTTCTACCAACTTCATTTTAAAAGATAATTCATCAACATTAGCAAAAGAGGGAGGTTTTTCTTGGGCAACTAACATAGTTTTAAAAAGCGTGCAGAGCAAACTATGTGTTAGTTCTGAATTAGCCTTTATTTGGAGAACTTTTAAGGCCAAACTCTTGTTGCTTAGCAGTAGTATGTCCCCTTGAAAAATAATTTGGTAAAAGTAGGAGACAGTCTCCAATGTGCTATTCACTGTAGCCTTACTTTAAGGGACTACACATTTTATTTATTTGATAGACATCTTGTGGTTGCTATGGCTAAGCATAGAAATGTTTCCCAGATGTCTTAGTGATGTCCCTGTGTCAGCAAAACCTATGTGTTGCAATTTTTCTGAAAGTTATCAGGTCTAGGTTGATCATGATTCATTGTTTAACATATCTTGGAATATTTTCCTTTCCTATTAGGTATTCATGATCTTACAGAGTTTGTTGTATATTAACTTTTCTGAGGTAGCGACAAAGTTACTATACATTCATTCTACATTATTGATAGCTTTCAAAATGAATGGCTGATTGCAGTTTAGTAGCTAATTCTTGCAAGGAAGTTTTCTCTATCTTTGGTATCTCACTATCTGCAGTTGGATAGAGCTGGACAGCAACAGAAGACCTTTCACATGGTTAATTCCAGGTCAATTTTTTCCACAGAACAATCCCTGAAATAATTTTTGCAATGTAATAAGAGGATTATCTACCCCAGCAACCTCCTGTCAGCTTTTTGTGTATAAATTAGAGGCCCTGGACTTCTTTCGAGGGCCCCATAACAATTTTGAAAATTACTTTAACTTGCAGAGTTATGTAGTACTTCAAAAATACTTAAACCCAGTTTAATTTAATCCTAATCCATAGTTATACTTTTTATCTTTTCAGTTTTGTCCCACATAAAGATCCAGTCCTAACATTTTGGACTAAGTTGTATTCATCTTCACATAAAATTTATATGATTTTTTTTTCTTCTGCTCTGTGAAAAAATCCTGAGAATAAACCACTAGGTTATCAGGGGAGAAACCTGTTCTAGTGAAATTCATAGACAAAACCAAGCAGCAAGTCCACCTGGAAAAACTATTTTGGTGAGTCTTAGCACTGCCAGTTACACGTCTCTTAGTATAGATCTGGGTTCCATTTACAGGATGTCTTTAGCTCTGCAGGGAAAATTTATAACCTGTAAACGTGGCCATAGATCTTGATGTTACTACTGACAGATAGGTATCTTCAGAAGGCATTCAGAAGATCTGAATAAATGCTCAGAATGGTAAGCCATGGAATCAGCCAAAGGTAATAACTTGCACAGAAACTACTGTACATTATAAACAACTTACACATGATGAATTTGATGAGGATTATATGACTTTAAGTATTTGATATTAACTGATGGCAGCAGAATATGTATTTGTAAACCATGTCCAAGAAGCAGCAAATCAGTGACATAAGCTGCTAAAATATATTTCCTCTCAGTAATACTGAGAAGCAAAGCCACAGAAACTGGAAGGATGGCCCAAAGAGCCTGAGAGCCATTTCATATGATGACTCCCCCTCCAAAGGCACTGTGTGCACAGACCTTGACGCGTTCAGCCCCTACAGCAAGTTCTGCACCTTTTAACTGTGCTTCTCTGTAATACCCTCAGCCCTTAAGTGAACAAGAGTGGTGTCTTAGACATAGATTTAGGTGAAATGATGCTGCTTATTTCACTGCCACAGACATTGTTTAGCATGGACTGAATGCTTTCCACCAGGAAAAGAGAGGTCCTCTTTGTGTATGGACTCTAAATATTTGGCTTGATAGCGTGTGTTTGATTTACATTGCACTTTTCTCTGCTGAAGACTGAGACATTCCCTTACTGCCATAGTTTCCAGCACCAGAGATAAACTTGAGCCACTCTTGCTATAAATTCATTAACTTCAGTCAACAGTTCCTCCATATCCTCCAACCCTTCCCATACAATACAGCAGTCAGGGCATCCATTTAAGTCAGATATAATGCCGCATGTCCTTCATCACTCACTTAATGACTAGAGTCATACATAGAGTATAGACTTATTTTATCATTATTATTGATAATTGTGAGGAACAGTGAAAATCCTATGACCAGCAAGACCCTCCTGTGGGAAGGTAAAATGGTTTTCCATGTTTATGTTTGTCATTAAAATAAATAATCCTGTCCTGAAGTAAGTAGATGAATAAATCAGCAGAATAAAATAGCATCAGAAGAACAGCTCCTTCTAGCTTGATTTTACCTGGTTTTGCTCTGCACAGGAGGCACAATTTTTGTTGCTCTGAATATATTGCATTGTATTCCAGCCAGAGATTCATGAAGTTTAAAAATAAAAGTTTAGCATCTGTTGCCTGTATACATCAACATCCATATTAATATATTTAAGCAAGGATAATCAGTGGGGATTTATAACCTATCAACAAGTAACCACTTGAATTATAAAAGGGAGTTAATCCTACAAAGAGAGAAAGGGAAGAAGGGACTTATGGGAGAACTCATGGATAGGATAAAGTATTCAAAGACCTCGATTTATTGGTTTGTATGCTGTGTCATAAAGAGATCAGTCGACAACTATTAAAGCGGCCTTCCACCATGACCATGTTCCCTTGCTAAACAACAAGGGGTTGTTTAAGCATGTTTAAGTCAAAGCTCTTAGACCAAAGGAGGTAACCAAGAAGGTAGAAAGTAGAAGAAAGGAAGGACTGCATTATGCAGTCATGGGACTGGAGTGCAAGACCTACCAGGCCCCTTTCGTGATCTCACTCAGATGAACTAGAAGCCTCCTGCAGGGCAGGTGGGATTAGACAGCAGCTCAACGAGGTGCCTAGTTCAGCTCTTCAGTGCTGAGTGTCCTGTGCATGGTTTTTAATCATCATGAAGAAAAGAAAAAAGCAAGGAATAAACAGAGGTTTGGGCCCAGTAATCCATCTACCTAAGAGAAGGGAATGCAGACCAGCAAGTAGTTACAGAGATTACACCATGGAAGGTCACCTGCAGAGTGCTGCCTCCTGTGATGCTGCCCTGCAATCAGACAGCTGTGAACTCCCCTGGGTCCTGCCTCTGAATCAAACAGCCTGTTAGAAGGTTTTCCACTAAGGTATCAAGTAAAAAGGATTTGGCCAGAACAGGATAGACTTCTATTTACCAGTATAGACTGACAGAAAAAACAGAGACATTCTGGGACATTTGTGTTTGTTAGAAGTTTTAAATTATGCTGTTTTTTCCTAAACACTGTCAGAACTGGCTGAGGCCATAAACTAGTCTAAGTGTATACATGTTTCATCTCTTCAGGTGGACTGAGATAATTTTTTCTCTATTTCATAATACATCTGGCAGATAGATTTTTTGAATAAAAATATCTGTGTTCCTCTAGGGTAACATTTCTGACTCAGTCATTATTTCCATCTAGTTAACTGAATTCTCAATCTGAATCTGTTTAATTTGAAGCCTTCTGTAGTTTGGGTGGGGGGAAAGAAACAAACCCACAATTTCCACACAGTCTTTTAGAAGAGGGAATTTGCATGGCAAACTCCTCCTGTTGACTTCCTACCAACTTAGCCTCCAAAAGGGGAAACAGTTCCAGCTTTAAAAATAATGTGATGGCGGAGGGCGTCATCTGTAACCCAATCAGCTGTCCCAAGCACTATTCCTAAATTAATGTTCATCCTGGCATATACAAATCAGCTTAGCGCAGATCCAGTTCCTCCCTGGTGTCACGCTTCTTCCCTTCTGTACTCATGGTCCTGTGGAGGCTTCAGTGACTTGAGCATCGTCTCTGTGCTCATTGAGTGATGCTGGCGAGTGCATGTTTTTCTGCACCCCTTGTGCTGCCTCTTCCACTTGCAAGTCATGGCCTGATGCTAAGCAGGCAAAAAAAGGAATTTGGAACTCTTGTAAGATTTCAGTAGAAGAGTAACATAACAATAAGTTATTAAGTATACCAACTCCTCCAACATTTCATTTATAATAAGGAAGAGAAAGCAAACAGAGGGAGTGATCAGGAGGACAATAGAAGATTTTGGCTTCCAGCAAGTATTTAATGTTTAATTTCCTAGCATCTATAACTCTATTGAGAAAAACAAATGACTCCTTTTTTTCCTGTCTTGCATCAGCTGTCCTTTGTTAGTGCTTTTTCAAACTTTATGAACTCATTGGATTGTTAGCATGCATCAGTGTGACATTTTCAATAAAACATCCAAGATCTAAATAGCTTCCTGGGAATTCAGGCTCTGTGTTAAGATACAAGATGCTTTTCTTTATCTGCATCATCAGCAGGAGATGTTATTCCACATGGGGCCCCTCTAACAGAAAAAAAAAATGGCAAAAAAAAAAAATTACCCCTGCATATAGAATAAGCAACATTCAAGTTGCTGCTGACATCAATGGGCCAGAGAGGTTTTGTTCTCTGTGTGTGGCAATTAATTTTTCCTTTACAATCTAGAGATTAGCACAGGTGCCGTATGCTTTAACCTCACAGTGTTCAAATCTATGAGGCAGACAAACAGATCAAATTGAGGATAATAAGTTCAAAGACTGAATTGTTCTGGATTTTTCTGCAGATGTTTTCCACAACCTTTAAGGTTTTACATGACAGTGTAGTATTTCCTTTGTCCAAAACATGGGTCAGGCTGAGCAAAACACATTCTGACAAGTAGCTTGGCAGAACACATCCCAACAAGCAAGACTGTACTGCCTTTTCCATTCTCTGTATGACAGCCTGAACATACAGACTGGGCTGCTTATTGGAGGAGCAGGCAGTATATTCTCAGGGCAACATTGACTTCAGCCATAGTATGTCGGCTTTGACAGTTAGATTCTGATGAAGCTTCTTCATTAATCTAAACCATTGCCCTCAAAGATTTAGCAAAACACAAGTTTATTGAAAGTGCTTAAAAGGATTTATGTTAGTTCAAGTCACAGGTGAACTGGAAAATCAGCGTGAAGCAGGATTCACATCTCCTGCCCAAGACATAAAGAGTAGTCAACTACAATGGGCATCATTCTTGGAGGAGAATTAGTTGCTCAGTGTGAAAAGGATTTCTCTCCTTTTTCAGGGAGAATCAGCTCATATCTGTGAGTTAGCCTCTTGAATAGGCTTTGGCCTCCCCTCCAGATATGATTTTTCCAATTCCTAAAGATGGGACAGTTGTCCCTTAGTCCTTGTTGGGAACAAAAAAAAAGGCTAAGCTTATCCATGATTTAGCAGCTTGTGCCAAGAGCTGGAAACTCCTTGGCTGTATAATTCATCTGCACAAAGGCAAATCAGACTCCTACACAACACAGCTGGATCAAATTGGCAGTCTGTGTTTTCCCCTCCCCCTCTACTCGTAATGCAGATAAAACTCTTCTCAGGCATGGGTCTAGCAAGGCTCATACAAAAACTATGCAGACTCACTAGTATCAACTCAGCTTCTGCCAACAGCCAGAGAGGCTGGGGGTTCTCTGTTTGTAACCTAACTTATGCTGAACTACACACCAAGCCAGCAGCACCCTAAAACCATGCAAAAATGTGCTTGTGTCAGTGATGAACCTGATACTGAAATCTGAGTGAACATTTCTAAGTGCCTACCTCAGAGAGAAGCTCAGCATGAAGACTCATTGAAATCAATCGCCCCAAAATTAGTCCATTTCAGTTCCCAGGAGCAACTTCCCCATGGTTCTAGAGCAAAGGTGGTTTGGGATGTGAAGCTGTACTTCAACTGCACATTGAGTCACTGTACCAGGGGCAGTAGTGTCCCTCCTGCCCTCTGCTGAGCCCTTTCATCAAACTTCACTTCGGTGTCACAGTTGTAGGTGAAATGCTTTACACAAGCCCCTATCAATGTACAGAACATTTTGTGATAGGGCCCCTTTGAATGACAGCCTCTCCAGTCTACCATGCAGGGCTGGGACAGAGTTCTTCTTCTGCAGATTCTCTGTGGGAACCAGTTGTTTGTTCCAGCCACTGGTACCATGTCCCCATCCTCCAGGCATGTTGCTAGCTTCATGCTTTGTTCAAGGCTGCTGCAACAGTCATATTTCATCAATAGCAACAAAGCAGAACCAAGTGGTAGCTTCTAAAAGAGATTAGACTCTAGAAAAATATTAAATTAAACAGACTTAATACTTAGAGGGAAACTGATAAACATGCACCCAGTTATCTCTGTGCAATAACACAGTGGAATTTGTGGATTTACTGCTCAGCAAACTTGCTATTTGTTTTCCTTCTCTTCCCAGCATGTGGGATTTTAAGTTAAACAGTTTTATTCATGCCCAAATTCACTAGTGTATCCCAAACTGGCTGCTTGACAACTTTGCTGACATTTCAGATTCAAAATGTCTTAATCCAGAGTCATTTCAGTAACTAGGAGGGAGCTTGAATGTAGGAACAAACTATTTCCTGAGAGCTGTCTTTGGGATTTTAATGTGAAAAGCCACCCATATTAATTGAAAGCTTACCTGGAATGACAATATGGGTGCAAGTGCTAACCTTGTTTATGTGAGCCATTAAAATGCGCAGGAGTGTTTGGTATTTGCATTCAGCCTCAGCCCAGGAAGCCTCAGTTTCAGGGTCATCTGCCCAAGAATGTTCATGATATTATACACACTTCTCCTGAAAACTTGGCTCATTTGCTGTACAGCAGTGAGACAAAGATTCATAGATCACTGCACTGAAAATGAATCAAGATTGCACAATAAGTTCTGGCAAGTTAGAGTAGAAGGAATCATCTGTTTGATGATCTCTTTGATGATCTCTTTGATGATTGTTTGAAGAAATGTCCAAGAACAAAGCCTCTCATTTCCTGAAGTTTCCAATTTCTTAACCTGGATAGTACATACTTTTTGGTCTGGAAACTCACATGCATAGACACAGTCTTGTTAAATAAAATTTCATTGTGGAATAGGAAAACCTTGTGAGTTAATCCATGATCTCAGTGAACTTGTTCCAACAGATATGACAGAGCTGTTAATGTTTATACAGAGTGACGTGATTTTCCATACTTAGCCTTGTCTCCCTAGCCTCACATGGATCTACAGGCCAACATTAGTTATTCAACTCTCTTTACTTTTGGTTTCAAGCCAAGCTGGAGCTTCTTGAGGAATCCTACATCTTCTTAAAAAAACTCTTGTCATTTCAAAGCTTAGCAGTCTGAGGGGAGACAGATGATGAACAGTCATTCAGTCAGCTCAGCATAAACCAGTCTAGTGGAGAACTGTAGACACCTGAGGCCATATTTTGAAGCATCTCTTTGTGGTTGTGAGGTTAAGCTGGCAAAGGGTCTGCCTAGGCAGAAAGCAAGGGAGATATACACAGCCGAAAGGTAGATGTGAGGTCGATGTGATACAAACCAACTCTCTGACTTCTGAGACAAGAAATTTCGGTATTGTAGCAGCAAGGGCTGAATATCCAGAATTTATGTAAAAACACCATTTCCTCCAGTGACAGGCAACTGTCTTTTGAACTGACAAGAGTAAAGACAGCAGAAAAGCTGAAAAGTTACAGGGTGCAAATTTTTTATTTGCAAGAAGAAAGAAGGGGTTACCACCAGGAAAAACATGATCAGTGTTTGATTTTGCGTCAGCTTCATCAGCCTCATGTTATCTCCATTTGTATCAGGTCTTTGTGTCCTTCCAGTTTTAGCATTTCAGGTTGAGGCTTTGTTCCAGAAGAAAGCAGGTCAGATGGAGGAAAAACCCAAACCCTATAAGATCAAGTACAGTCTCTAATTCTGATGAAGCATTAACCAAATAAAGCTTCCAAGGAAGCACTAAAAGCTGAATAGCATCTAACTTGTGGATCAGTTAAGTGCTAAAGAAAGAGCTAGAGAAAGAATGGAATTGCTGTACAGATGGAAACAGTAAGACAGTTATGGCTTTTCAGAAATACAGACATATAAGACAGAGGCACTGAGAGAGCAGCATACAGTATATTTAGTGTTTTTAAAATGGCCTTTCTCCCCATCATCACTGCCTGACCTCCAGTCGTACCCACTACAGATCCCTCCACTGCTACTGGACAAAATGCTGGACAGAGGCCAAGGTGGACACATTTCTCATTTTGTTATAGAGGATAAATGCCAGCTTAAGTGCTCTGCAAGCCAAGGGAAGAACAGCTGCCTGTAGACAGGCAAGACAAGAGGAGATTGTCTGGGCCATGAGCTCTGCTTTGTTCTCCTAGGCAATAGAGCACAGGGCAGTGAATTGTGGCAGTGAATTGTGGCAGTGGGGTGGGATTCCCAGGAGGCGCCCAGAGGGTAGCGCTGCTCTTAGCAGCCTTTCTTTGCACATTCAGCATAAAGGATATGTCTGGAAAGAAGGGACCCAGACAGCAGACCTCATCGCCTGGATTCTCCAGAGCCCTCCTGTCTGCAGCTGCACAGCTCAGAGAAGCAGCTCACAACTCAGGCACCTTCAGGGGCTGCATCACTGTTCACAATGCCCATGCTGGGGAGATGACTAGGGCTGGTTACTACCTTCACATCTTCTAGCTGTAGGCCACTAAGGCCCTGATCAGCCTGTGATTCAAACCCTAGCATCACCTGAGCCTCTCCCAAACAGCTCCTGTCCCTTCCTTTCTCCCGCACCAGAGTGCCCACCATCCACAATGGGATCCCATCCTCCACAATGGGATCCCACCCTCCTGCTTGGGAAAACCTGTGGACTCTCTGGGCTCAGAATACCTGCATAACCAGCAGAAGGCTTCACATACCCCTAGGCCTACAGGTTTTAAACACTCTTTTTCTTGCCTTTGCTCATCTTCCACAGGCTCCTAAACACTCCACAGCTTCCTCTTCTTCCTCCTGCTATTGCTCTCCAACAGCATCTGGGCCCTCCAGCCTTTTACTGCTCTTACAGGCAGTAATTAATCCAACACTCACAGGCATGGCCAAGTTCCCCTTCAGAGGTTCACATCCCCTCAGATCTGCCTAGGCAGCTGGAATACTACAGCAGAGATTGAGATTCACTCCTTCCCCTGTGACTGTTGTCTTCCCGGATCCTGACCCCAGAATCATATGTATTCATGGCCAACAGAGCAGGAAGGATAATTTTTTTAAGCCCATCTGCTAGAGGAACCATCAATGGCTGGCTGAAACACCATTGAAATAGTGAATCTTGACAACATCCCAGAAATTCACCATCTGGGATAAAATGGTAAACACTTGAGGTCTGACATGAGCTCATCAGGTCAAATCAAGAGAAGATGTTTCCATATCCCTACAGGAGTGCTCAGGATCTGGATCACAGAAGTAGGCCTTCTTCATCAGGCTAAGCTTCACATGAGATGTAGGAGGAGATGGCTACAAATGGATTCCCCTCATACTTTTACTTTACATCTAGGTAACTCCACTAACTTCCTTACTGATACTCTCAAAATGCTTCTGTGTGAAGCAGAAAAAGATATTGTATTTAGGTTCTCAAATCAGCTGAAGCTTGGTTGAACAAAACCTTAGTTGGAAAACAAGGATTAAAAGATTAAACTAATAACTATGGGGATTTATGATTTTATTAGTATGACATACTCATCTGAATTAACTTTTATCAATCAGAAATGGGGGAGATTCTCCTTTGTTATGGGATGATATAAAGCAGATAGTCTTGGCTCTTTTCTCTTCCCTTGTTTTTATATATAATTAGATTTGGCCCACATGATGTGTCTTTCTGATGTAGGAAGCAGGAACTGAAAGCACATTTCCCTATTTATTGCACGAGAAGATATTTATTAGTACAAGATTGTTTCCTGGCATTCTGCCAGCCTCCCCTCACAAGAATAGGTGAACTGTTGGTACAATAATATTGGCAGACCGAACTGGTCTCTCATGCCCTTTGATTTCACTCTCAGATGAAACACAGATAAATTCACAAAACCATTTTCCCTGTGTGCACGTTGTGTACATGCATGTGCAAACATCTGTGCAAAGCCATCACCAGCGGAAGAAAGCAGGGTCAGAGAAGGCATGAATTACATTGGCATCTAAATTACTAAAATCTCACAGTCTAAAGGATGTAAATGACAGCATCGTAAAACCCTCCTGAAATTAGGTTCAAGTTATTCATAACTGGAGACTTCTATTCCATCATGGAGAAAAAGAGTAAATTAGTGGGACAGAGAAAAATGTATTTGTTTCTGTAGTGCACGCTGAGGAGGTAGTTGGAGAGAGAGAGAATTTTGTTTCCTACCCATAACCTGTGCTGGGAGATGTAGTCTGTTATTTTTACTGTGAAACGGGGAAACATTTTGTTTTTAATCGTTTAACTGCCATACTGATGGTTGTTTACTGGATGGATAGTAGAGTAATTTCAGCAAACAGCTGTAATCTGAAAAAGAAAATGAGTGTATATAGATGGTAAGCAAATGATAATTGGTCAGAAGTAAGATGGAAAATATTAGAAGTACATATATACATATGTATATGTCTTTGCAAAATTTACTTATTTGTATGTATATATATATGTATTTTTGGTACTATGTACACACATAAAACCTTACCTGGACAGGGTTTAATTTGTGCTTTGGAAAGGTTTTGTTTGTTTGTTTTGTTTGTTTATTGCTTGTTTGTATCGCTGCTCTCTTCCCATCCTCCTTAGAGAAAAATCAGTTATATACTCACACAGGATATCAGATGAGTATTGGACGTGGAGTTAGTTGTTAGATAAAGCAAATCACTTACACGCTTAATTTTAAATGAAACAAAATTGACTCTGTCAGTTCAGGGTACATCAAAAATAAATGGCGATGAAAAACTGTTTGCTGTGCTGCAGCTCAGGTGAGATATGGGAGGAAGCTGGCTGCATTATACCACAGTCAGATAAGACAAGAGACCCTTGTGGGCACATCTTTTTTCTTCAGTGTCTTCTTCCCACGACCCCTCTTTCTGCGAGCGGGCAAGCACCAGCAGAGGGGCTGGGGGTTTGGAGCAGAGCAGAGAGGTGCTGCTGGGAAGGCAGGGGGGAGTGGAGCGGGGAGAGGGAGGGAAAAGTTGGAAGCACAGTGAGAAAATAAGCAGAGAGAAAGGCACAGGGAGTGCCACCGGCTGTGCACATGCTTGGAAGGGGGACTATTGCAATGAGAAGATACCACCAGAGAAACTGAACCAAGGGGAAAGAAAGATTAAGTTTTTAAATGGAGAGCTTTTTAAAAGAACAAAAAAGGGAAAGAGGGCAAAAATGATGGAAAAAGGAAAAAGAAAGACTTTGAAAATGAGAATCTGAGTAGGAACAAGGTGGAAGGCAAAGGTAGACACTGCTTAAATGGTATTTTAAACATTAAGTGTCAACGCTGTATGTCATGAGCCCCTGTAAGTGCCCTTCCCCTTCTCAGCTGAGTTTGTGTCAGGCTGTCGGGCAGCCTGCAAGAGTTAGAATTATTGAGCAGAAAACTGACCTGAATCTTAAATATAGCAAAGGAAACCTGTAGGAATTTCACCTTGGACATGTGTACTAGGAGAGGGAGAGAAATTACCCACTCTGCTGGCATAGCGGGTACTTTTACAATACTGAACACAGCACTCCCTGCAGACTCCTTAAGGAAAGCAAACTTGTTTGTTTTAAAGTTTGGAAAGGAAAGTTTATGTTGAAAGAGTAATTTCTGTATACTTAGATCAGAATAGTTGGTTACTTATTTGATGGACAGCCTGAGACTGTGGTCTTCTTTTTTTTCTGAGGATTTCTAGATTATGTGAATGTTTATAGTACTGATGAACAATATAATTTGGCCTTCAATATTTATTTATTTGTTTTTAAACAAAGGGGCAGATTTTAAGTATTTTACGTCCACAGACAGAGGAAACAATTAAAAGCAAAAATATCACAGTTAACATCTTTTGAATATGTGTATTGTTTCACTCTTTTTCTTTCTTTTCTTTTTCTTTTTCTTTTTCTTTTTCTTTTTCTTTTTCTTTTTCTTTTTCTTTTTCTTTTTC
>JAOQGH010000019.1:28978024-29000923 GCA_025769975.1 Gallinago jamesoni | reverse complement strand
TTTTTCTTTTTCTTTTTCTTTTTCTTTTTCTTTTTCTTTTTCTTTTTCTTTTTCTTTTTCTTTTTCTTTTTCTTTTGAAATAGTAAGTCCTGTACAGAATTTCTGAATACATACATTCAGTTAAAGTACCTATACCTATATAAAGTGGATTTCCCCACCAAAAATAATTTTGTGGGATACAACAGGTCAAAACCCATATATCTGATTCACTCAACAATTTTGACCTAAACATGAAAATGAACATAAGACAGATCAAAAGACACTTTTGTGAGAAAATTAAGAAGGCTAAGCATCTCAGCTCCTATAGAAGAGGTTCCTCTGGCTTTCACAAAGGGGTCACAGAGAAATAATTGTTAGCACTATCCAACCACATAGCTTCAGTGTGGGAACATATCATTGTTATTTCAAAGCTGGGAAAATCAGGGCATAGAGAGGTCAACATGATTCCATCAAGGACAGATAATGACTCAGAGGTGGACCAACACAAAGTGTTGTTGTTCAGATTTCCAGGCCAGGTTCACAGCTATTGGGTGCACCAACTCCCTTGCCAGTACCAGATGATGAACATTTCTGATTATTTACCAGTTGTGGAATTTCTATTTGCACTTCTGATAAAAGCCTCCAAAGACCTGGAGCCAGACCCAGGCATCTCAATACCCAAGTAGAATTAAGTGCTAGTGAATTAAAGAGCTGCTGTTTACACTGAGGCAAGAGTACACAAATGCAGAAACAAAGCTCTGTGCATTTAGGCAGCTTTATGGCAAAACTGCAATGCCATGAATGTAGCAGGCTTCCAGTAGAGGTGGTAGCTGAGCTGAAGTGTTAGGAAGGTAGTTGGGAATTTAGATGTTGGAAGCAGGACTGAGGCAGAGCTTGGGTCCTTAAATCCTTTGCAAAATTCAGCCCTTGAATCTCCATCTGTACTTCTCTTTCTCTGTAATAAACTGGTGCATCTATCTCTTCTCATTTGAATAGCAAGCTAGCAGCAGAAGATCTAGTCCCACTCACAGACTTCTTGTCTATCTTGCTCCAGGAATCTCATCAGGAAGGAGTTTGTTGCACTGGCACCCAATACATTCTCCAGAGACGTAGTAACAATGAGTTTTGCCACTGCTCAAGTTGTTGAGTCGCTGAGGTGGTGGCTCGGCAGGTTGAGAGTTCTAGCTGTGCACTCAGTGCAGCCAGACATCCACCACAAAATGCTGTTTCTGTCACTTAATTATAGCTGTTTCCTGGCTCACTTCTAATCTTTGAAAGATTTTTTTCTTGTTTTAAAGGGACAGAGCCAGAAATTAGGAAGGACTCAAGGGTCATTGATTTTTTGGCAGTGGTGACTGAGGCACCATATACACACCTCATCATGCAAAGAAATATGCTTGCTATGCTAATAAGGCTTTGGACACATCTTAGAGGGATGCATTTTCTTTTCACATGAGCTAGGTTTAGTAAACTGTATTTTGTTATGATATAATGTGCACACAGTTTTGTGCATTAGTACAAATGTGAGCAGAAGGCTCATGTGCCTTCCCCTGTAAATTTGTGCCAGAACGAAAATCTGTGGTTTTAAACAAATGGCTAAATAGTATTATCTGTTAATTAATTTTCTCTGGCGGTTTCAGCAAGGGGAGACTTCATCTAACCACTATGTTGGCAGATTAGTATTTCAGTAGCCTAAAGGTTGCTGGCATTTTGGTGGGGAGCTGAAGTCTCACAGAGCTGGATTTTCATGTGTGTTTGAAAACATCTTTCACGTCTCACAGTCACTAGCACATAGGTCAGTGCTGAGGCACCCAGGAGCAATAATAATGCCATACACCTCAGTCATGGGTAGAAACGTATTTTTTGTTCTACCTCGCACCCACAGGAGAGCCCCAGAGGCCCATGAAAGGCAGTTTGTGACTTTTTTTTCTAACATACTGCAAATACACTTGCCCATGTGTCAGCCCTTCCATGCAGGGCTATTCCGGCATTTCCTTCAGGTGAAAGTTTCACAGTTGTACCTACAACTCCCTGGTCAGCAAACACGGCTGGTGGGTTGGGTTTTCCATCAGACACACAGAGGGACCAGAAAGCAGCCAACCAGGAAAACCCACAGGCTTGTAAATCCAGCCTTGACTTTGTTTTCAGACACATTGCAGGTTTTTCACATTGTATTCTTATCAGCGTTATTGTGGCTTAAGCAGGAAGGCACATACCAGTGGAAACGGGAGGACCATATTTGTAGTCAAGGGAAGGTTACTTGGTGAAATAAGGGAGTATCCTTGCTGCTTGCTCCAGTTGTGAAGAATTTTCAGAGAATGACCTTGGAGTTTCTGCCTCTCAGAAACCATGGCAACCAGCATTTGTTCTCATAAAATAATTTCTTGTCTCGCAGTGAGTGATTACATGCCTCCTCCAAAGTCTGAGGTAGAATTTCAGAAATAAAAAAAAAACAAACCACACCAAAGAGAAAACCTCAGTTGATCGTTTTGAATTCCTCCTATATCCTAAATAATGCACCTCAGCATGTTCATCTGCTGCCAGTTCTACAGCAAGACGAAGAGTAGCCACTGGATGATTGTCCTTTCCTGTTTCTAGGTTAGCATAATTAAGTCTTGAAATAAATACAGACATCTTTGGTGAATGCTCCTTTGTCTTCTTAATTAACATCTGACAACTTTCAGGAAGAAAAGTTCCAAGATTATACTGAGGCTTTTGTTGTTCAGTTTGGGAATCACTCACACAGTCATTTCCCTGTTCTTAAACATATTTTCAGGGGATAAAGACCATTTGCGAGTTACCTGTTCCTCAGATAATCAGCCTGTGCAATTCTGACTGCAGCAACATTTGTGTCTTGTGCACTGCCCATGCAAAAACTCCCACAAGCTGTGCATGTGACGTGAATGTCTCTCATACATCCATACAGCTGAAAAAAAGTCTTCAGGGGGAAAAAAATAATCAAAATTCTAAAAAAAGATAAAAGCATGGTAGCAGCGGATCTTGTCTTTGGACCAAAACATGCACCACTTCTGGCCCCTCTGTGGTGAAAAAATGTGCAGAAAATACATGGGTAAGCCTCCACACCTGCTTTAGGGTCATCTCTGAGGTGATTTCATTTCATAGGGAGGCAGGTTTCTGAGGTGATCAGCTGTGCTCTACCCATCACAGCTTTGTAGTTGTTCCTTTAATATGAAAAAAGGTACAGATGCTGAAAATTGCATATTTTAAGCCTAGATCCTAAGGAAATAAGTCCTAAGGGGGCTACAGCTGTTTCTGCCTGCAAATAATCCCTCTCCTGCTGGAACTTTCAGCCTTCTGGCAGAATTCAAACACATCTGAATGAAGAGATGGGAATCTCAAGGACACTGATGCTTTTACAAGTTTGCTGAACACTGGGAGTTGAGTACAAAACAGACACCAGGTTTTCTCCCCTTCCCCTGCTGCCTGTTCTGTGTCCGATGGCTCTGTGCATCCTGGCAGGTCACCAACTTGCTTCCACAGACCCTGTGGCTACATCCTCTGGACCAACAAGGAGGCTCACAAGTTCAAGCCTAGTGTCCTCTGCCCACTGCAAGAGACAGTGAGAAGCCCCAGGGGACATGGATCCAACTGCTGTTGCCATGGCCCTTGAGAGCATTTAATTTCACCTGAATCTGTCTCTTATTGCATCCTGTAAGCTCCCTGGTAAAGACATCCCATGAACAGATTTGCAT
Organism: Gallinago jamesoni; assembly: GCA_025769975.1. NCBI lineage: Eukaryota > Metazoa > Chordata > Aves > Charadriiformes > Scolopacidae > Gallinago > Gallinago jamesoni. Next base: position 28,997,231 of record JAOQGH010000019.1, on the reverse strand, counting down.
GCCCACCTGCTGCCCGCAGTCCCACCATCTCATCAGCCCCCAACAGCGTCCGGCTACAAGGGCTGCCCTGGCAGCTGGGGTGGCACAGCCACTGGAGGGGCAAGCAGGCAGGGTGGTCACCCTGACAGTACCAGGGAAGACCTTCCCCCATCCATTTCCCATTATTGGGTCTCTCTCAGCCCTTACCTCAGGGCTTAGGTGCCCTCCCTGAAGCCTGGGTCACGCCTCATGTCCCTCATCACCTGTGCACCAGCCAGGCTGCCAAGGAAAGATTTATGTGCACTCTAATATCCCCAAGGCTAATACCATTTGTTGCTTTCCTTTATCAGAGACAAACCTCTCTACAAAAGACGTAATTATGATTCATGGCATTATTAGTGACAATTAAATGTTGTACTTGAAAACAGGTAACATAAACTCCTATTTCATTGCCAGACTTCTCTCCTGCTGTTTTGCTACTAACAGTGACTTTCCCTTGCAGCTTTAACTCACCATACCAGGGCACGCAGCTAAGAAAGGACTCGAAGCCCTCCTTTTGCTGCCAGCACTCCCCACTGGCCCACAAACATCCTCTAAGGAAAATGCTGCAAAGGCTCAGTTTTAAACAGTTGGAAGCCAGGGCTGTCCTGAGCTCTGACAAACATGGTGACTGGGAGAGGGGCAGGTTATGGTGGGACCTGCATGTGGCAGTTAAAGGCACTGCTGCCAAAACTGTGGCAGCAAATGGGCCACGAGCTTAAGGGGGATATGGGCTGCTTGAGGAGGCTTGCTGCACCTCCGTGTGGTGGACAAGCAGCCCAGTGCAGAACTCTATCGTGGGGAAAAAAGGAGCTCTTTGTGGATTCAGATTGCTGTGGCTGCTTTGGGAACCTGATGGGGCCCTCATTTGACTGCAGTTTTGGTTTTGTCCACAGAGTGTGGCTGCACCAATGTACACACATAGATTCAAGGTATGTACCATCCCAGGCCAAAGACTGGAACCCCAGAGATGGGGGCTGTCCCCCCAGCCAAAGGGCTTTGCAGAGGGGTGCAGTGCTGCTGCAGCCAGACCTGCAGGAGCCCCAAGTCTAATAGGTTCCCAGCCCTCCTGGGCCACAAGAACACAGTGCCCAGACATCTGTGCTGAAAAGAAATGCTTAGCAGACATGTGCATCAGCTGCCAGATTAACTCTGCTGCCATTTCCAGCCAGTTACGAAGAAGAGGGGGTTGAGGTCTGAAAGCATTGCATGGGATTATCCATGCATCTGCCATTAAAACCAATCCTCTGAAAATGCTTTGAACCAATCCTTTGAAAATCTCAGTTTGCAGTTATCTGCCTCTGGGACACAAGAAAAGAAAAGAGAGGAGAAGAGCAAGGGGAGAATGAATCCAGAAGCTTTTCAGAATCATTTTGTGACTCCATAGCATTTATTAATAATAGAATCATAGGACGGTTTGGGTTGGAAAGGACCTTAAAGATCACCTAGCTCCAAGCCCTCTGCCATGGGCAGGGATATAGATCTGGTTGCTCAAAGGCCTTGAACACCTTCAGGGATGGGACATCCACAACTTCTCTGGGCAACCTGTTGCAGTGTCTCACCACCCTCACAGTAAATAATTTCTTTCTGGTGTCTAATCTAAATCTCCCTTCTTTCAGTTTAAAACCATTACTCCTCATCCTATTGCTATGCTCCCTCATAAAGAACCTGGTAAAGAAATACCTGAAGGCGCCACCTTCAGGTATTGGAAGGTCATTATAAAGTCTCCCTGGAGCCTTCTCTTCTCCAGGCTGAACAACCCTAACTTTCTTAGCCTGTCTTCTTAGCAGAGGTTCTTCAGCTCCTTTTCAGATCATTTTCATGGCCCTCCTCTGGACTCATTCCAAGAGGTCCATGTCCTTATTGCACTGAGGACTTCAGAGCTGGATGTGGTACTCCAGGCTCCCACCAGAGTGGAGCAATAGGCATAATCACCTTCACAGAATCACAGAATCACAGAATCTTAGTGGTTGGAAGGGACCTTTGAGATCATCAAGTCCTGCTGGCTGTGCTTCTTTTGATGCAGCCCAGGATGCGGTTGGCTTTCTTCAGGACCAGAGGAAATGGTATGAAGTTGCAGCAGGGGAAGTTTAGATTAGATATGAGGAAGGATTACAGAGAGGATGGTCAGGCACTGGAACTCACGGAGGTGGTGGAGTCATCATCCCTGGAGGTATTTAAGAAACGTGTAGACATGGCACTTCAGGGCATGTTCTAGTGCCTGAGATTGTTTGGTTGGGTGGGTTTTTTTGTGTGCGTGTATGGTTGGACTCAATGATCTCAAAGACCCCTTCCATGGAACTATGAAGATAATGGGATGCTGAGATTCTGGGCTGTGAGCACACATTGCCAGCTCATGTTGAACTTCTCATCCACCAACACCATTAAGTCCATCTCCTCAGGCTGCTCTCAATCTATTTTCTGCCCAGCCTGTATTTGTGCTTGCAATTGTCCTGATCAAGGCACAGGACCTTGCACTTGGTCTTGTTGAACTTTACGAGGTCAGCACAGGCCCACCTCTCAAACCTTCATCTCATCCCTTCCCTTCAGCATGTTGATCACACCACACAGCTTGGTGTCATTGCTGAGGGTTCATTCAATCCCATTGTCCATGTCTTTGACAAAGCTGTTAAACAGCACTGGTCCCGTTACCAATCCCTGAGGAACACCACTTGTCACTGGGGGCCACTTGGACATTGAGGTGTTGATCACAACCCTTTGAGCCATTTGTCCAATCCCTTATCCACTGAGTGGTCCATCCATCAAATCCATGTCTCTCCAATTTAGAGACCAGGATGTCATGTGGGACAGTGACAAATGCTTTCCCTAAGCCCAGGTAAATGACATCTGTTACTCTCCCCTTATCCACCAGTGTTGTAACCACATCATAGAAGGTCACCAGATTTGTCAGGCATGATTTGCCCTTGGTGAAGCCATGTTGGCTGTCACCAATCACCTCCTTATTTTCCATGTGCCTTAGCATAATTTCTAGGACCATATGCTCCATGTTCTTTCTGGGCACAGTGGTGAGACTGACTGGCTTGTAATTCCATCTGGGTCTGCCTTTTTTCCCTTTTTGAAAATGGGAGTTACATTTCCCTTTCTCCAGTCAGTGGAAACTACCAGGTTGACACAACTTCTCAAATATGATGGATAGTGACTTAGCAAATTATTCTGCCAGTTCCCTCAGGATCCAGAGATGAATATCATCTAATGCCATGGATTTGTGCCCCTTCAGGTTCCTCAGATGGTCTCAGACCTGATCTTCTCCCACAGTGGGCAGATTTTATTCTCCCAGTCCCTTCCTTTGCCTTCTGCTATTTGGGTGGTGTGGTTGGAGCTCTTGACAGTGAAAACTGAGGCAAAAAAGTCATTCAGTACCTCAGTCTTTTCCATACCTTGGGTGACCAGGTCTTGCTAGGTCATCCTTCCTAGACATCTTAGTCTTCCTTTTATCTCTGGCATACTTATAGATATTTTTCTTATTGCTCTCGATGTCCCCGGCCAGATGTAATTCTATCAGGGCTTTAGTTTGCTGGTTCCTGGCTGCTCGGACAGTTTCTCTGTATTCTTCCCAGGATACCTGTCCTTACTTCCACCCTCTGTGGGATTTCTTTTTGCTCTTAAGCATGTTCAAGAGCTCCTTGTTCATCCTTGAAGGCCTCCTGGCTTTTTTGCCTATCTAGTTCTTTCTTGGGATGCACTGCTCTTGAGATTGGAGGAGGTGATCCTTGAATAGCAACCAGCTGTCTTGGGCCCCTCTCCCCTCTAGTGCTTTATTCCATGTTACCCTATCAAGCAGATCTCTCAAGAGGCCAAAGTCTGCTCACCTGAAGTCCAGGGTAGTGAGCTTGTTTTGCACCTTCCTTGCTGCCCTAAGGATCTTGAATTCTACCATTTCATGATCACTGCAGTCAAGGCTGCCCTTGAGATTGACGTTCCCCACCAGCCCCTTCTTGTTGGTAAGAACAAGGTCCAACAAAGCACTTCTCTTCATCGACTTTCCTACCATTTGGAGAAGGAAGTTATCATTGACACATTCCAGGAACCTCCTAGATCGCTTATGCTTGCTGTGTTGTTCCTCTAAGAGATCGAAGTCCCCCATGAGGACAAGGGCTTGTGAACATGAGGCTACTCCTATCTGTCTATAAAGGGCCTTATCCACTCAGCCTTTCTGGTTGGGTGGCCTGTAGCAGACCTCACTATAATGTCACCAGTCGCTGCCATCTCTTCAGTCTCAGCCCATAAGCTCTTGGTCGGGTCCTTATCCTTCCCTGGGTGGAGCTCCGTGCACTCCAGCTGGTCATTGACATAGAGGGCACACCCTCTCCTTTTCTCCCCAGCTTGTCCTTCCTGAAGAACCTGTATCCCTCTATTCCAACACTCCAGTCATAGGAGCCATTCCACCATCTCTCTGTGAAGTCAATGAGATTATAGCCCTACAGACTTGCACACATCTCTAACTCCTTTCGTTTATTCCCCATGCAATGTGCATTTGCATAGAGGCATTTCAGTTAGTACCCCAATGAAGTTGACTGGAGTGGCTGGAATTCCTTCAGATGATCTTCTGCTGACCTGTGATGTTTCTCCAGGCTCTGGACATCTATTGATATCCTAGGACGCTTACCTTATTCCTCACATAAAGATTTACAGTTCAAAATGTCTAAAAAAAGAAAAGGATAAAATAGTAATTGGGAAAAAAAAAAAAAGGGTCTGCTTGTTTTATGTAATACTGCTGGGCCCAGGTACAAAACTTAAGTCAAGTCCTAAAGAAACACATTTCTCACTAGATTTTTTAAAAATACAGATGTCTATATTCTGTCATTTTAAATTTAGGATTTTTTGATTTTGAACCTTAGGACTTCAGTACTTGTCCTGCAGCATGTATGCCAGAACATTAATAGTTGCATAAATCAACAAATCAACCCCCCATATTCTCCTGTGGTTGCCCAGTTCTGGGTATTGTCACTTTTCAAACCCCAAAGCTTGAAAGCATGGTGCAGTGATAATCTGGCAACTGCGATGTATAGGAGGGTGGTCACAGATGGTGCATGTTGGGAAAGAAAGAATCTTGAATGATAATGCAAAAGCAGTACAAAAATTTTAAAAAAAAAAAAAAAAGTAAAACAAAATCCATGAAGCAGGTGGATGATCTGAGGTTTTTTCCAGAAGGATGCTTAACAGACACAGGAATGTTGGGACAACTGTTGGTGTTAGGAAATGAGACCAAAGAAAAAATCAAATCACAAAAATACTGATCACAAAGCAATCACAAAAATATCACAAAACAAAAAAAAAGTAATTCCTAACTTTGGTACAGAGTTGCTTCACACTTGTTTGTTATGGATGTAGGAGGGAGTGAACCATGTGGATGACTTGCCCTGTATTCCCCATTTTGCTCCCAGAGCTCACCTGTAAGAGGGACAAGCAAGGCACCTTTCTAGGAAGAAAAATGAGATCTGAAAGTGAGTTGAGGGTAACAGCATGGCAAACAACAAGACAGAGAACCAACATAGGGAGAAAAAAGGAGGGATGTTGTGAAATGGTGGGTGATGCTAGCACATTTCCATGGCCTAGGACAACAAGGAAGATGCATGAGGAGAGGTGGCCATCATAGGGTAGAGAACAAGCTCAGGGGAGGAGGGAGTGTGAGGACTCAGACTGCTGAACCAGCACTGTAATTGCTCATGCTTGACTTGTTAGCCAGTCCCAACATTTCACTATTCACTTGATAATCTACTCTTACCAGTTCAGTGGAAACCTGACAAATTCTCTTTTGTACCAAAAAGACTTGTCATTCCAATCAAACCAAAGTGTTTGATTTTGCAGCCTGTGTAAAAAAAAGCAGAGGAAATAGCACCAAGCTCAAGGGTGAATAGAACAGCAGAGAAGCAAGGTCTCCCTTCATTCTAACCGCTGAGGACAAGGGACCCACATGAAGTGCCTCCTTCCTCACACCTCTGCATACTTCCCTGGTTTTGAGGCAGGGTTCTTGAAGGGATGGTCAGGCTGTCCTCCTCTGGGAGTCCTCCTGCTCCATGTGGTGCCTTCAGTTACTTATCAAGTAGCAGCGTACAGTGGTTAGGAGACTAGCCACAGAGATAAAACATGGTGGTTTGCACCCCAGCTCCACAAATATCACAGTGATTTTATCACAGAATATCCGAAGCAGTCTCCTGGAGCAGAGGAAGGTGCAGAACCTTGGTCTCACACACCCTAGGCGAGTGCAGCCCTTGATAAGAGAGACCGTTTCATAGAATCATATAGAATCATACAATGGTTTGGATTGGAAGGGACCTTAAAGATCATCTAGTTCCAACCCCCCTGCCATGGGCAGGGACACCTCCCACTACAGCAGGTTGCACAAAGCCCCATCCAACTTGGCTTTGAACACCTCCAGGGATGGGGCATCCATGACTTCTCTGGGCAACCTGTTCCAGTGCCTCACTACCCTCACAGGAAAGAATTTCTTTCTAATATCTAATCTAAGTCTCCTCTCTTCCAATTTAAAACCGTTTCCCCTTGTCCTTTCACTGGTGACATGCCTGTTGCCCATCATCCTACATCTGACCCCTTTATGCAAACAATATTGTGATGTGCAAAAATACATTATTCAATGAAGAAACCAATTCCTCAAATCCCACAGCTCAAGAGAATGACTTTTACAACACAGTTATTTTAACAGCTATAACAGCAGCTAGCGAGAAGGCTGTGAAACTAAATTGAGGGGAAGTTACGCTGTGTTTCTAAGCATTTTAAATGTAGCCATGCAAAAAGAAAGCACCAAAATACAGAACAAGAGGAGCATGGCAGCCACAGACCAGGTTGTGTGCTGGGAAAAAGGATGAGAGAGTACAAATGCCATCGTAAGAGCTGCCTGCAAAAACAATAAAGGGGTAGAGAGACGGTTTCATTTGCACACTAGATTACTAACCACTTGTGACCAGCAGAGCTTCAAGATGCACAAACGCCTGGAATAATTAGGTCAGTCGTGTCTGGATGCAGAGACGGCTACATCAGGCTTTGCCATGGTGTAGATTTCCCCAGGAAACCATGGCCATCACAATAGCAGAATTCAGGAGAGGAGTATAAAAACTTTGCATTTGAGGGGGTACCAAAACTACCTTATTGCCAACAGACTGAAGGGGCTGTATAAGAGCTGCTGGCACCTCAGCCTCCCTCTGCCCCCTGCAGATTGCTTGCATAAGCAGGTCTTTGACTTCAGAGGCTGGTGTGAATAAGCAGGGGAGATCCAACATGCACATTCTGTTTAAACATAAACTTAATTGTCTATACAACAGAACACATAATTTCACACAGCACAGTGTGTATTCAAACTGAAGCTCCCACTCGAGAATTTCTGTGGGTAGGGAAAGACTGCGGGATGGCAGGCTGAATGTTAAGTAGCTTCAGCATCTACACAATGTCAAAACATCAACTTACACTCCAAGAAGATTCTTTGATTAATCTAATTAACGCTATTCGGCCTGGTATGTGAGGCAGTAGGTGTATCAGGCTGGAGTTTTCACTGTCTCCTGGTGGCACAAAGAAGGGAAAGAGGGCTGCTGGCAGCAGAGCAGCAAGAGTGTGACTCCTGCATGGCTGGCTGGGAGCATGAAGTTGCACATGAATCATCACGGTGGCTCAGCCTTGCAGGGGTCAAGTTCTTCAGCATCAGTGGGAAACACACTGCTAGAGGAAGGTGACAGAGTGTTTTCTGTAGAGATTTCCGAACCTAACAGTGGCAATTTGTTTTACAATCACATCAGAAGGTCTCAGACAGTTCTATCAGTGTCCTTGCACTAGAAAAAGCAAGCACTAACACCTTCCTGCTGCGGTAGTCTCTTTTTGTATTGACAACATAACAAAGCAACTTCGCTAATAAGGGCAGAGGAAATTAATCTGGTTTGGCTTTGTTTTGAATAGGAGGTGTGCAGGTTCTCTGTGACAGCAAAGACAAAACTTCCCTAAGGGTAAGCACCAGGCCCAGGATAACTAAGTTCTTGAAATTGGCTTAATTCTTATTTTGAGTCAAATATTCACTGATGCAACTCTGTTTCCTTCTTTGGTGTGCATTAGAGGCCACAACAATTATTTTTCATTTGATTTGAAGTGATATGCAGAAAGACTTGCTGGTTAACAGTAGCACAAGTACAAGTGGATGATGTTTTATAAGAAATGTCCACATGGATAAATTTTCCACACAAGCATTCAGAGATTTTTATACCTGCACATAGGAGTTCTTCCAGCCTTTGATGCAAATTATTCCAAAGAAACCTTACTGGTGACAGAATTGTGGTCGTATCCAAAATAATTAGATTTTGCCTTCAATTGCTGGCTGCAGAATTTTAAACATTCTCTACAAATTGCCATGATTTCTTTCTTGCCTATCACCACAATATCAGTAAAGACTTTAGATGCAAATACAGGGCCTTATGATATAAATGGAAATAGATCAATACAATGGCATAGAAAATAACTCACCAAACAGCCGTCACTGAACAATATTAGTTGATTATCTAAGGTACTTATCCACTTCCTACATTCAATTTATCTGTATATAGTAATTTATGAAGAAAACTATTATACTTTAATATGCATTATGTTTATTGTAGACTCCACAAGATTTGTAATATAATAAGACCTCCTAGAAGCTTTCAGTTGTGGTAGTAAAGAGTGTTACTGTGCCAGGGACATTACATTATATACTGGCCCTGGTTAGCCAGCCAAAATAGTACCTTATGAAAGAATTGATGTGAAGATTAGATTTTTATAGCATAACTCACAACAGAATACCACCACCTCAGGAAACAAAACATGACATCAGTTGAGAGAAACATACCGTATTTCTGGACAATAACTGAAGGAGAATATCAGATGGCAGCCAGACAGGGACAGGATGACAAACTGGGTTTAAACCTGTTAAGTGCTGAAAATGAGTTAGAAGCTGTGATTCCACGATCTGGCTTCCACTCTCGCCTAAAAGGTGGCACGTGTCCCTATGTGTCCCCTGTCCCACTATTGCTTCAGGAACAAAAAGCATTTCACTTCCTCTTATGGTAAGTAGATGTTTCCTGGTGTAAACTCTATGGCCCTCCAAGGCTCCTTACCCTGTTCACCCTCTGGTATTTAAGAAAGACACAGTACCCGCAGGGGTAGAAGTTCAGGGTTTAGTTTGTTTCCTCTTTTCATGTCCTGTGCCTGCATTTTGAAGGCTCCCCCGACTTAACAGTTTTCTGCTACAACGCCAATTGTCAGCAAGGGTGAGCAGGCAGGGAGCTACCTAAATGCGATGTTCTTTGGTGCCCTCTTTGGGACTGAGAGCCACAAAGCCCTCGGGGACAGGAGGGTGGGTGACGGATGGAGGACTGGGAGCAGAGAGTGTGAGAGGAGGCTGGTCTGAGTGCAGCGACAGTGGGGCAGCTCCTCAGCTCGAGAAAGAAGGGTTTATCTGCCAGTTTTAACCTCGCTTTGCATTAACTGTTTGCACATTAAAGCTTTAGGAACAACTCTTAGTCCATCCGTACCAGCAAGGGGTTAAACTACAGCACAGGTTGCCCTGAAGAACTGAATTACCCAGGCTCCCTTTGCAAGCTGTACCCGCCCCTGGGTTCTCCTCGGGGCTTTCCCCTTTCATGCAGTCCAATCCTGTATTTAAATCTCTCCAATTAATTAACCGAATGCTTGTGACTGGAAAGGGGACCTCTGAGAGCTCTAACAGCGACTGCAGAGGCTGTTTGCCAAGGTGGGGGTGAAAGCCGGGGAGGGGGAGGTGTTGCCAAGCTTGCATCACTTTAACATTTCCAGGCAATCTAGCCTAATGGGACTGACAGAAGAGAAGGAGGCCAGGAAGAAAAGCCTGGGAACAGTTTACACCACTTGACCTTGATTTGCTCTGCCAAGTACAAGGCATCTGTTGCGATGCTGTCTTAGAGGTAGCATGGAGCTACGGGGACCAGCTTAAGGCATTTAGGAAAACCACTGTAAAGTCCCCATGTCATTTGCAGTCCAGTCTTTCCTTCAGGACAATCCCTTGAAAAGGGCAGCATCTCTGAGCCTGCTCACAGACATGAATCAAAAAAGCAGTATCTTGTCTTCAAACAAAAATTTAATTTATGTATTGGAAGGTAGGACAATGCACAAATACTGCATCTCTCTTTGTCATAATGGCAATTAGCACATAAATTAGCACTTAGCTTTTAAAGAGAATTTAGTTTCTTAAACAGAATTGCTATGAGAAAAGCAATGAATGGAGCAGGGGCCAGTCTTTTTTCAGAGGTGCCCAGGGACAGAACAAGAGGAAATACGCACAAACTTGAATGTAAGAAGTTCCACCTAAACATGAGGAGGAACTTATTTACTGTGAGGGTGGCAGAGCACTGAAATAGGCTGCCCAGAGAGGTGGTGGAGTCTCTGGAGACATTCAAAACACACCCAGACAAGTTCCTGTGCAACCTGTTCTAGGTGGACCTGCTCTGGCAGGGGGGTTGGACTAGATGATCTCCAGAGGTGCCTTCCAACCCCATATGATTCTATGATTCCATGATCAGTTTACTTGTTTTGGCCTTACAATAAGATGGTCAAAATTAAAAGTTAATTCTTCACAAAAAATGGCAGCAGTTCACTGCAGTTCAGAACTTGTCTGTGGAAGAAATCCTGTAAATCAGTCTTCTTTCTCAGATTGCAGTGTTGAAACATCTGTATGTTGGATGTTCAAAGTTACAACCTACAGTTTATTTAATGGTTTTTTAAGACAGCTTGTTACTTGTAAGGACAACAGTGCTTCTTTGTCTGTAGTGCATCGTATCTCATATACTGTATCCTTAACTGGAGGAGATTGTGTTAAAACAGTTCTTTGGAAGTCAGTAGTTTTATGCCTATTACACAAGCAAAGGATGTGCTCCAGGATCTTTTCAAGTGCTATTGAACTATGTTACAAAGGATGTGTGTGAAATCAAACCAGAAAGTGAATGTGCCTCATTTTCTTTCCATACATGATACTGCAACCCACCAGTGCATGCACTGCACAGACTGGCAGGGCAGAATGAGAACCTTACTTCATCACCACATTTTGTCTTAGATTTCATGTTCCATGGAAGTCCAGTGCTGCTTCCTTTGAAATTGATGTTTAAATTACCATTAAGCTTAATGAGCGCAGAACTGGTCTACCTGCCTCAATCTGAGAAGTGACTCTAACACTAGACAGCTGAAATGAAGTCAAAACTTTGTACAAGTCTTTTCTGCATTCAGCATGTTGTTACGAGTGTCTGTGGACATAATCAGCGGAGAACATTAACACAACAGGCTGTTAGCACAGAATTAATGGTTCCCTGATGTTAGATTAGTGCAAAAGGAAAGGCATAATGCTTATCTGCAATGTACAGAGCACGAGGCCAGTGATAATGCTATGTTTTACTTAACTTTATTTCTCCACATTTGTTTTTCTACATGTTGAACATGTTTCTGAGGGATGTTGGTACTATTACTCTTTCTTCTCCTCCCCACCTCCATACATCAGAAGAGAAAAACTCAGTTTTTGACTGGTATGGATGCATCTGCACACCAATTTTCTAAAGGCAAAATCGCTAGATATTCACATTGGATATACCCTAAAACAAACTGGAGTTTTAATCAACAAGGCTATGCTGCAGAAACACAATAAATGAGAGTCTGATTGGCATGGGCAACACTGAGGTCTATAGCACAGCTGTGTCAAACCAGGTTAGTGTGAATTAAAGTCTTGGGCATAACTTGTTCTGACAAGAGATGAGGCAGTGTGTGCCTGTGAGGCTATTACATTACGGGTATTGCTCAGCGGGGTTCGGCAGAGCTATGCTCCAAGAGTGAATCCAGCCCAGTGCTTTCAGATCATAACACATTTACCCTGGAATAGTGTTGCTAGAAGTTTCAACCAAAAGGGAACTTGTAAGGTCATTGACACAGGATTTGTTTTGGCTTGTTTTGTGAAGGTAAAAGTAAAGGTGCTGTAATTAGTGCTAAAGTTAACTACCAGAATCAACTATTAAGAAATGATGGGTTCTTTATTTCTTTCTCTCACCTGATCAAGAATAGATTTTTTTTTCCTGAAGGCAATGCTTTCATTAGACACAAATTGCAAGACTCCACACAGAGCAGCTGAGCAGAACTGTATGGTGTGCATCAAGCAAGAAATCACTGCAAGTGACCTTGTAGTGCATTTTGAGCTTAAAATCTGTTAAATGCAGGTACCAAAATCCAGCTGCAGAACACTGCATAGGATGAAATCCCTTTGAATTGATATTTCCCCTAAATTAAAAACAAACAAACAAACAAAACCCAACAAGAACCAAGAGCTAAAACTAAATACTCTTTCGTGCACCCAACCCACAAAACAGAAGATTCCCATAGAAATCTGTGTCTAAGATAGTCATGACTTAAACACAATGTATGAGGTAAATTCCCAAGAAAGGGAGTAGTCTAGGAGACAAAGCTGTAAATAAAGATACACATTTGGCAGTGACTTTATTTTTTTTTTTATTTAGTCCTTTACCCCACTACTTCTATGACAGTTTTACAGCCATAAGTTCATCTAATTCTTATCAGAACACTGCATAAACTTTCTGCACTGCCTGATTGTTAATTCTTTTACTGCTCTTCTTTCTCTTTCTTACACTTACAACAACTGTACAATACCCCTCACCAATGTCTCTGCTACAATGCATATCATTCTAATTCTGGAACACTGTGCTCCTGTTCTCTCCTCGTTAGATTATCATCATCAGAACAAACAGAGCAACACTCAAGTCAGACGAGACAGGGGTTTCTCAAGCAGTGCACACAAAGGATGTCCTTCTCAGTATTCTTTTGTTTCTGCTTGTAGTGTATCTTCATTTAAAAAAGCCCAGACCATAAAAAAAAAATTGTTGTCCTCTGTACTGTGTAACAAGGTCATGCCCTCAGATGTTTACTGAAATTCATTTCTTTTGTAGCTGTGGTCTTCTGTCTGCCAAATGTCTTCTCTGCCACTGCACTGCACAAAAGGAGGGAAAGAGCCGTATGGAAAATCCCAGAAAGATTTCCCTAGGTTATCTTGTGAATTTTATCCATGTCGGTTTTGAAGACTTCAAGCTAGTCACAGCAGAAACAGTATTTTATTGGTGCTCAGTTAAGGCCAAACATGTTACTGCTTGACCAGATGGTGGGTCAGTAAGCACATAATGGCTAAAGTGTCACCTCAGGAACAGGGTAAAGAAATAGGGAAGTATATTAATTTCCTTGTCTTACTTAGATTACCTGGATGTGTCACAAAGATAAATGCATTCACCAGAATCTGAATTAACCTACTTCATTAATTAGACTGAAACTACCTACAAAGCCAAAACACTTAAAGTTATCACCTTTTTCCAGTGACAGCTGTCCATCATGAAAACACAGATGAGAGCAAGATGAGTGCTGGACATTTGGAAGTTTGTTATGAACAAGGAGCATGTTTCTACAAAAGCAAAGCAAAAAACCTCTGAGAACAGCTTTGAACAACACCTTTCCAGGCAAAGGCTGCTGGCTCGTTCATTCCCGTTTCCCGTGGCCTGACTTGGAAAAGCTGTGGTGTGACTTTCCAAAGCATGAGGTACCTGCAGGTCTCAGAGCTCTACCAGTGTTTGCGCCTTTGTTGTTGCTCACCGGTAAGCCAGAAATTGCCTGGGCATCTGTAGTGAAGTCCATTTCACCATTAGGTGCATATAAAGTTAAAACCTCAGAAATCTACTGGGAATCAAAGGCTGAACTTGAAAACATTAATCTTTTTAGATACTTCCTAATATATCTCACCTGAGAGTCTATCTTTTTGTTTCTTCCCACTCAGACACACTCAGCTTTTTCTGTTCTGAGCAAATAATATAATCAACTGCAGCAATGGTAGAGTTCATAAAAAAACATTTGGTTTTGCTCACTGTAGCTTGACAAGTACAGCAGTAGCACAAGAACAAAAGGAGAGACAGAGCAATGGGATGTTAAGCAAAGTTACTTTCCAAGCAGAAAGGCAGAAGCTCAAGAATCAACAGAAAAAGATCTGTGATTTTGTCCCAAAGAAGTCACTGTGGTCATTCTCCCTAGGCAAGATTTCAACCATGACAAACAAGAGGGATCCACACAAAGGTAAAAAAATAGTAATGATAAGCCTGGGGAAAGCTCCCCATTTATTTGGCTTTTGTAACAGTAGAACAGGGACACACTGAAAGGCAGGTATTTCAGATCAATACCAGGAAACAATTGCATACAGATAACAAGTACACAAAATTGAATTGAAACCAGTAATTTAGGAGGATTATAGAAGGACTGGATAACAGACATTGGCAGCATGGAATCCTGCTACAGGATGTTGGTGAAGACTAATTACTGACCAAAAAATAATTGTGCTATCACCATGAGAATGATAAAAATTTTGCCATTCTTTGTTAGGCAGAGACAGTGACCAAAGAGGAGGTGGTGAAGGGTGAGGAACATTTCCTCAACCCTTACAGCAAAAGCCACCTCAGTTGCTGAAAACAGTCATCATAAAAGAGATGTCACTTGGTGGCAGTCAGTTCCATTACGGTTCCTCATAAAAATAAAGCAGATTTGCTTGTAGTGGTGGGTGTTTGAAGACACAGATACTGACAAAACAGCACCTCCTTTATCTTCACATTTTCCTCTTGATGTCTCAGTAGCACTCCCATGTCAAATATTTAAAAGAAAAGCCATATTTTCCCAATCAACATATTTCCTCCTCCAGAAATGCTAAGAGAGACTGAGCACCAGAATAAGAAAGAAACACAAAGAGGGCAGCAGCACTGTACTTTCATCTGCTACAGCAAGCAGCTGTCAGCACTAGTATGGAAATTACCTAACAGACAGGCATCCAAATTTATGCTAAGTAAACATTTCTTGAATCTATTACCTACTAGCAGGAACCTAGTTTTTCTCTGGTCATTGCTCTGAGTAGTTACTTCCCAGTCTCTTTCCTATTGTATGCACATACACCAAGCCTGTCACCTCATTGTGGAAAGCCGTCAGGTTGGTCAAACATGGTTTCTTCTTCATAAGTCCATGCCAACTACTTGCAGTCACCTTCTTGTCCTGAACAACATCTGGAAATAGTTTCCAAGGTTAGCTGCTCCATCACCTTCCCAGGGATTGAGGTGAGGCTGAGCAGTCTGTAGTTCCTCAGATCCCCCTTCCCCTTCTTGGAGACAAGAGAGACACTTGATTCCTTCCAGTCCTCAGGCTCTCTCTCCAGTCATGCCCCTCTCCTCTACCCCCTTTAAAAATGATTGCAAACAGACCATAATGACACAGGCTATCTCCACCAGCACTTGTGGCTACGTTACATCAGGCCCACTGAAGTCTGCAGGTCCAGTTTATTTTTACATTCCCTAACCTGATGATCCTCTACTGAGAGTAAATCTACTTTGCCCGGAACTTTCCCACTGGTGCCAAGGGCAAGTCTCACCAGTAAACACAGAGGTGAAGAAGACATTGAGTACCTCAGCTATCTCTGTGTCATATGTCACAAGGCCCCCTGCCCAGTTTAGCAATGGGGCTGCATTTTCTCTAGTCTTTCTTTTGCTGCTGATGTCCCTGTGGAAATCTTTCTTACTGCAGTTCACATCTCTTCCCAGATTCAACTCCAGGTGAGCTTTGGTTTTCCTAAGCCTGTCCCTCCATAGTCAGACAGCATCTCTATACTCCTCCTGGTCCACCTGTCCCTCCTTCCACCTCCTGTACACCTTTTTTTTATGTCTGAGTTTAGTCAGGAGTTCCTTGCTTATCCATGCAGGTCACCTGCCCCTTTGCTTCATTTCTGCCTGTTGGGATGGACCATTCTTGAGCTTGAAGGAGGTGATGCTTGAATATCCACCAGCTCTTCTGAACTCCTCTCCAGGGCCATATCCCACGGGATTTTTCCCAGCAGATCTCTGAACAGGACCAGTTCTGCTCTCCAGAATTCCAGGGTGATGATCCTGCTGTTTATCCCTTCCATTCCCCTACCCTCATTACGATCTCAAGGTTGCTGTAGCTGGGCTTGTCCCTGACCTTCACATCCCTGACCAATTCTTCCTTGTTTTTAAGTATCAGGTCCAGCAGAGCGCCTCTGCCCCTTGGCTCCCTGATCACCTATGTTGGGAAGCTGTTGTTTATTTTTGCATTGGAAATGTCTTGAACATCAAATTTATTACTCCAAAAACACAGTAGGTAAAGAACACTTTTTTTTTTTTGGAGAGAATAGCTTGTTCCTTCATAGATGCATGCTCATTTTAGTGTCCCTGCCATTGTAGTGACACAGCTCTTCTGTTCTGAAAAAAGCTCTTAGACTATCTTGTGCACTCTTCTGCACAAACTGCTGCTCTCTGTTAGCTGCATTTATCACCATCCAATCTCTTCATCATCTGTAGGATGACACTGAGTCATTCACTTTCCTTAAAAGTCAATCTCTTCATGCCAGTCTTGTAACACTCACGGCAACTACAATTTCGAACCTCTTGTTGCAAAGAACAACTCTAGGATTTATTTAGCTTAACTTTGCCATAGAGACAGTGTAGGGTTCTCTTGAGAGCACATTCCACAATAAACTTAGCTTTTTCATTCAATCTGTTCGCTGTGAACTAGATGAAGCAATAGACATAATACAAAAATGCATTACAGATAAAGAGGAGTCAGAACAATTAAAACATCCATATGGCATATGAACTGAACTATGGGAGAGAGACATCTACAAGAAAAAAAAAGAAAAAGAAAAAAAAAAGAATGATTGTTTTAATAAAGGAGTCAGCAAAAGTGAAGAAAAAAATTTAGAATGGCCAGGAGGTATGAAGACAAAAGAGGATTTGGTCAGTGCTTCTCAGTGCAAACAGTAATGGTACCGAAGTCTGGAAGTCAATGTCAGTGTGTGTGGAAACAATAATGAAAGGTGTACATCAGTTGTCTAAATGTGCATACAAAGTGTGGCATCTGATCAGTCAGACACTCTGACAGGGGCTTAATCGTAGTTTTACTTTTTTCAACTGACTGAAAATAATTCTTACCTTAACGATAAAATTTCTTTAACAGGTATCCTTCCTCTAAGTTGTGTGTCTTCATTGGCAGAAAAGAGTTGCCACTTCCTGGACACAGAATCCAGGAGCTCAACAGGATGCTGTAGGTTTCTGAGCCGTCATATTCAATTCTAGTGGGAATGTAATTCTTTATTAAATTGAAATGAATAGGTACAGAAAAGCTGGGTGAAGTGCCAGGAAGGAAGTATGGGCTGGATACTCCTGCTGTTTCATTCTTTAACTGCTAAAAACCCTCTTTCAGCCACTGCCAATTCCTCTCTATAGCAAAGAAAGAAAATTGCGAGATCTGTGCTATGAATGAAAATGCCTAAACACGGCGACATGGCAAAAGCAAGGCTGTCTGATAATTTGCCGCATTAGAGGTCTAATTACCTCTTGGAGGACCAACAAGGGGCCTGTACGCAACAGTGCCTTTCAATGGGTCACAGTCTGGTGGTGGTGGTGTTTAGCGTATGCTCCAAGGACTTAGCACTAAGGCTGCTTGGCCCCAGGCTGTGATGCTGACCAAAGACACCAACCTAAATGAGTTAATTCCCAAAGCCATTTCATGGGAAATTGGGAGAAGAGGTCAGAGCAGGAGAAATGGTAGGCTGAAAGAAAGCATAAGGAGGAAAAAAGGAGAGAGAAAGACACCTGCTTATAATGCCTAATTCAACAACCCTTACAGAACTCTTACAAAAAAGAAAAACAAGCCCTCTGACCAAACTTGGGCAGAAACACATAGTAAAAATTCAGGGCTATTGTGCCTCCTAACAGAAGGAAGTTTTTATGGATTTAATTTATTTTCTTAATTAGTTTATATATACAGCTCTAAACATAAATATTCAAGATAGCCAACTTTATACAGGAGAAAACTTATGGACCTCCCACAAAGACTTTAGTTGGCACTGAGGGAAAAAAACACTGCCACAAATAAAGCACTTTATTCCAGTAACTTACTGCAGCCAGAAAAGAAAATGGAAATAGCAGATCTACTTCTTTCCAGACTTGAGGTCAACTGGAGAGGAAGGAACTTCTTTCAGCCTGAGCAGGGTCTTCCAAGGTCTGAATGTCAACTTTATTATGCCAACTAATTAAGACACAGACAGAATGAAGCTTTGCTTGAGCAGCGGGATCCCACCACAGGATTCAACAGACAGTACCAAATCACATAGTGTGAAACTCCAGGGCTGGTTGACATAGAAGCAGAATAAGGTTGTCTTTCGCTTTCTTATCTGAGATTTCAGATTCTTGCGCCATTAAAAGGTTCAAAAGCTCTGTATGCTACAATGGTAAGCTATTCCTTGATTAACTAACAGCAGCAATTCTGTCATGGAAGGAATATTTCAGCTTGTTTTGACCTGGAAGTCAGGAAAGAAATCACTTTTTATTTCTTTGAGTTGATATAGTAAAGTGGCTTTGAGTTTCGTGACAATGAAGTCAAGGTTTACATTTTGTATGCCACAAGTTAAAAGGAAGAAGTCTGCTCCAAAGAGAAGCCATGATCATCTGAAGTTACTATTTTGATTAAGAACTAAATATATTTCATAGGTTGGGTTTTGGATTATGATTACTGGTGCTGTCTTGCTGGTAAAAAAAAACGTCCACAATGAGAAAAACCCTCTCCTTCCAAACTTGAAGACAAGCGAAAAAGGTAAGAAAAAGTAACCAGGAACAGCCCAAGACTAACACAAGCTGAAAGTTTGCAAATAAGAGCCCCTAAATTTGATTTCTAACCATACACTGACCTTGGGGACTTAAGCACTTCCCTGCACATTAAGTCTTTGGTACTTTTGGCTTTTGCTCTCTGCTAAAGGTTTATTTCCATAGAAACAGCCACTGTATTTATGCAAACAAGGAAGTAGATTTTAAAAAATGACTTTTAAAAGAAAACCCACCTCTTTGTACCCGTATGTGCCAAAAGGTACTAGTTGAGCAGCAAACCGCATCTACACTGCATCTTAAAGGTTAGACTTGATGATCTTAAAGGTCATAGAATCATAGAATCATATGGGGTTGGAAGGGACCTCTGGAGATCATCTAGTCCAACCTCCCTGCCAGAATAGGTCTACCTAGAGCACATTGCACAGGAACTTGTCCAGGCGGGTTTTGAATGTCTCCAGAGAAGGAGACTCCACCAC
>JAOQGH010000019.1:28954108-28974398 GCA_025769975.1 Gallinago jamesoni | reverse complement strand
TTGCCCAGGGAGGTGGTTGAGGCCCCTTCCCTGGAGACATTCAAGGTGAGGCTCGACAAGGCCCTGGGAAACCTGGTGTAGTTGGGGGTGTCCCTGTGACTGTGGCGGGGTCAGACTAGATGACCTTTGAAGGTCCCTTCCAGCACAGATGATTCTATGATTCTATGAAACAGTCTGCTTCCCACTCACTGTACACTTGCAGCTAGATCCTAGCACCACTGGTCCTCCCAAAATACTTCCTGTTGTGATGCTGAAACCCAGGCTCTGCTTATGCTACATCATTATTCACATGGAAGTAGGAGCAGTCACATAGATGTGAATTAGAAGAAAATACTGTTCATTAAAAATAAATGCAGGCTACTAAATAGCTCAAGGGATCAATAGTAAGATCTGAAACCTGGCAGCTTAATTTTCATTCAGATGGGAGGAAATAAAAGATGAGCTTGACTTATTCAGACAGGAACTACTACTATTTGTCATTTGTTTCCTGGTTCACATGAAATATTGACAGCATAACTCAAACTCCTCTTGGACAGTACCCTCAGTGCAAAGCTGGCAGTGACTGAGATGCACTGGACATCTAAAAAGACTCCTGACTAGGAGCATAAAGAGCAAGATCCCTTTAGCCTGTAACAGTGGTTTCTCCCATTCAGACTTGAAAATATTTTCGTGGGTACCTGACCATTTACAAGCAAAAGATGAAAATTCAGCTATGTATCTTCTACAAAAAATATTTTGTTGCCAATTTGTAACAATCTGTGTGAGCATTAATACTTACATAAATAGGACTAGGGATTTTATTTGGTATTAATTCCACCTGCCTGTCTCCCAGCTGGGACTCCCCCAGGCACAGGCTGCTTGAGCTGCCTGTTTGAGGTCTCTTGCTTGAGAAAGCAGCTTTCCCTGAGCTATCCTCCGCTCCTTCCCCTGCGGCGACGAAGCATCTCCTTGCTGGAATGGAGAGACCACGTGGCCAGAGATGGCCTTTAGAGACTCCACGCGCTATCACAGTTCCTCACAGCCCTCTGAAGGCATGTCTGTAAGACCTTTCATCAGGCTGAAATCCATTTCTGTGTTACAGATCAAGAGATGCTTCAGCAGAGTCTCGAAAATTACTTTCTTGATCATGAAAGTAGGTATTTTTTAAACTTCCTACTCATTCCTCGTGTACCAAGTTTCATTTTCATTTGAAAGTTCCCCAGGATTTGCCCTTAGGAAAGCCGAATTGTCCCTGCTATCTAAAATCTGAAAGGCAAAATACAATCCTGGGGATCATTTAATACACAGCCAGTGGGTTCCTGCCTTTGACATGATTGAATCCAGTATAAACCTTGGCACTGATTATTTGGTGTAAAGGCTAACAGAAGACAACCGACACATTTATGTGAGACAGAGAGTGTTTTCTGGCAAAACTAGGGGGGAAATTGCCCTGCCAGTGAACATGCAAAAAGATAAAACCTGTCCATCCTGAAAATGTTTACACCTGGAATGATACAGCCTTCAGAGAATATTTTCTGTAGCTGTCCTCATGGAAGAATATTTTCTGTAACCTCTGTACCAAGGATAAAAAACGTATATGAAACTTCATGTTTATCATTCCAGCATTTTTCAGGACTGAACACTGTAGTCAAGTCAAACAGTGACATCACATGGTGTACCCTCAGACCTTGTGCTCGCTGAATGAAGAGCACGCACCCAGCACTGCAGCTGAACCTGGACAGATGAATAAAGGCTGGCCTTACTCAAACAGGGCTGTCATTTGCTCGGTCACAGTGCTTATTAATGAAGTATATGGTAAGACTGAGGTGAGGACTGATGGCTGAATAGGGTGACAGGACCCTATTAGGAGGCATGATGCATTGCAGACAGTCTTCTGGCAAGCCCTCAGGGGACCTTCCACTTTCTTTTGGAGTGGCAAAGTGTGAGGTTGTCTTGTATGAATAATCTCTTTTTTTCTTTTTTAAATGGTGTGTGAATTCTGTGCAGTACATATATTTTGGAATGTAAAATTAGGATCTTTTCACGAAACTGTCACTGTCTGGCATTGTGCTTGTTTGTCCTGAACAGAAACAATTCTGAGGCAAGTTAAAAAATACTTTGCTATGCAAGCTGGCACAGCTAGTTTATTTAAAAATACCTAGAGTTTGCTCTTTGCTCAGCAACTCCAAAGGCCAAACAGCCTCAGAGAGACCACCTGACAGACTTCAAGGCAGGTGAAGTGGCTGGAAGTGAAAGACACACCATTACACAGTGTAGATGGTGCCTTTGTTATTTTGTAAGGTCAATGTCCATGATTCACTTTACCTACCTAACGTTACTCTGGCTGATCCCATAGAATCAGAAGGATTAAAGGCTGATTAAAGCCAGCTTAAATGAGGCTACTGCAAAGAAGCGGGAAGGAAAGCAGCAACACGGACGTCTCCAAGGAGAATGCCATGAACTCTTGGAAAGCGGTGAGAAGGCCAACCATGACCGCCTGTTACCTTGTTCCCCAAGGCCAGAAATCCCTTCTCAGGCAGATATTAGGCCATTAAAACAAGCCTTCCCAAGGACGCAACCAGTGCTCTGTGATCAGAGGAACAGTGACACAGGTACAACAGGCAGCAAGGCCACTTGCTGAATTCAGCAGGGATGTCACAGGTGGGTATAAGATAGCTGCACTCACCTGAGCTGCGAGAGGTGACAGCTGACCACTCTGTCTCCCTTTTTAAGCCCTGTGCACCATCCTGGGAAACATGTTCACCTGGAAGAGCTGCTCTGAATTAGCTTCTACTCCAGGGACTGTAGGGTAGTGTCTCTCAGGTGCTAACTTGCACTGGGATCTGGCATAGTTGGAAAGGCAGAGCATGCCAGCCCCAGACATAGCCAGAATGACAGAGTAACTGCATGGCACCTCCTGAGGAAAAAATGTGTCACTTGAGTGCTTATGAAGAATAAATTCAAGCTTCTCCCTGTAACCTACAGCTTGGTGGTTGGGTCTTAAGTGGGCTGAACCTGTTCTGGGAATCAACTTGCTACATGTAAGACAAGCTTTTTTTTAAAAAAAAAAACAAACAACAAACCAATAACCAACCCTGTCCATCTCATGGAAATCATCACTGTAATATACCTAGATTCTGATATGGACCCTGCTACACAGTGTCTCTGTATCTTCCAGATTCCCAAATAGTGAAAAATTTGATTAAAGATGCACTTGAGATGACCAGGATTTAAATCTTGACTGCCACACAGCAATAGTAGGATATAAGAACAGCATGAAGAAAGGGCACCAAAAGTTACATTGAGTGGTGCAGCAACAGAAGTTGGTCTAATAAGGATTTCCAAAGCAGAAGTAAAATGCTCTTATTTTGATAAGATTGCCCCTTCTGTAGTTCACGTGAATTGTTAAGCTTTAAATACCTATTGTAATAACTATTTCTAAGTGTTTAAGTGCACCGACATGGAATACTTACTGTCTTTTGTGCATGTGCAGAATGTCAGACATGCTCAGCTTCACTGCTTTGTTCCTTGACCTTAAGAACTGCTCACAGAAACTTCAAAAACTGTAGGAGCACTGACATGTCTCTAGGGTTGTGGCAGCAGCACTAATGGCAACAAGGTGTCCTGGTCTCAGAAAAGGAGAAGCCCTAAGTGGATGGTCAGACAATGCCTTTTCCCCCATCTTCTCTTCCTCATTCATGTTAGAGGGACAAAGGAGATGGGAAATAATGCTGCACAATGAAGCAGTAACTGCTTCAAGTCTGTAAGGCATCCAAGTGCACATAAAATCGATTTCAATGGAAGGTGATGGACAAAAGAGCATCTATGCTGGAAGCCCAAGGAGAGAATGTACATAATAGATACTAATACAGTAACATGGGATATAAACCATGACACCAGTAACACAAGCAGATATAAATCTGCCTCATCTACCTTCTATCCCTTGTTCAGCACAGCAGGGTAAGGGGTGAGGGACTCCTAAAATAATACACAGTTCTACTGCAAAGGAGTTAAAATTGTGTATCATTTGCCTCTTCACCTGCCCTGAATCTACTTCCCTCTCTTCCTTATCATCAACACACACACATAAACCACTTTTGCTAACCCCATTTGTGAACCTACAGAACTTGATTAACAGCCAAGTTTCAGCTTACAGTTCAAGTCCCTATTCAAAATCAAAAATGTATGGTTTTGCAGAAATTTTGAAATATTTCAGAGGATAAGCAGGGGGAAAGTAAGAGACAAGTCTAAAAATCCCTTTATAAAAACTTCTCCTTTTGTTTTTCACATGTTGTAACCTGTTTTCTACACCAGACAATGTGTTCAGCAACCCCTTATTGTCCAAGCATTTTTAATGAAAGCGTGACAGTAGAGTTGTTAATGAAGTCTTTGGGTAGTTGACAGGACTGAGCATGTACCAACAGCACACAGCTTGGAGGCTTACCACTGCATCACTGTCTTACTGTGCACAGAAGCCGTGGCAGTATTTGCCATGATACATGTCTCTCTGCCTCATCCATCACTGAATTCCCAGCTTTATTCACGAGCCGAGTGAGTGAAGAGGACACCTCCACGGCCAGAGAGGCGGTGGTCAGGTAACACTCTGACACTTTTATTCTAAAAGCAGAATACAGGACAAGGCAAACAAAACTATATGTGGGTCTGAAAACATAGCCAGTGCAATAGTTTGTATTGAGGATGAGACTCATTGATGCAGGATGCCATTCAGATCAAAGAGTAAAAAGTTTTGCATTTTGTGTATTTGTTTCAGAAGGCATGTGAGGGGAAAAGAAAAAATATTAATAGCATTTGAAATGTATAAAAGCTGTTAAATGTTATTCCTCTGGTTCACTTGCACTGCTGCCTACTTCCCAGGAGAAGCAGATGCAACAAGAAAACCTTCTGGTATTTACTTCACATTGAGTATCTTCCTTGGTGCTCAAGCTACACTGTTTCAAATCCTACTATAAAATGAGTTAATTTCCCTCAATACGGATTGTAGTACTGTGCTTTTATTTATGTATTGTCCAAAAGGTACCCCAAGTCCACATAAATTTGTACTGGAAAGGGAATCCTGTAAAAGTGTGCTTCCATCTTTAACACGGACTTCTACATACGTTGAAAAAATTACTTCCTCCTCTTATTTTTGTAAAGAATTTGGAAGGATACATATGACAACAATTTACTTAGAACCTTTTTCTTCATAGACTGATGTGCTGAGAACACCAGAAAAACACCTCATCGTGAAAAATGCCTTAAGTTCATATAGAGAAAAAGCAAGATAATGACTAAAAATCACTCTGGGCAGAGATGAATTCAAACTCTAAGCAAAGTAACGGGACCAACTGGAGCAGAGGCACATGCGTAACTTAACAGTCATAAATCAATTTTAATCTAATGATAAAAATAATTGCATTTCTTCTTGAAACTTGGAGGGGAAATTGAAAATATTTTGAAATTATTTAGATCTGAGAAAACATGAACTGCAGCTAAGAATTCAAATGTATTTCTTCATGCAAACCGATATCCTCATATGACTTAGAGTTGTCGACTAAAAAAAAAAAAGTTACTTTGATTTTTAACAGAAATGTTGGGTCTTCTTATTTCATTTTTTATTCTCCAGCTGAACACTCATCTGTAAATAATGAGTTCTTGAAAAATAAATCAAACTGGGTCACTGCAGAGTCATCAGGGACTCTGGGGACAGGTAATGTGATACTGTGCCTTTTACATCTAAATTGCCAGTTTAAATCCAGTCTAGGCCAGCAGTGTCCTAAGCCTACTGCCAGATGTTTTCTGTCATGCATAATGGGATGGTAGACTTTTTTCATTTTGCAGTGAAAAAATAACATTTATACATTTAACATTTATACATTAACCATTTATACATGGTACCACAAAACTGTCATTGAAGACAGTCTGCAAACCAAACTATGCCATATCACAGAACGGCTGAAGTTGGCAGGGACCTCTGAAGTCATATGGTCCAAACCCTCTGCTCATGCAGGGCCACCCACAGCAAGCTGCTCAGGACTATGTCCTATGTTCTATGTCTTTTGAATATCTCCAAGAAGGAGGGGAGGCTCCACAGCCTCTTTGGGCAACCTGTGACAGCACTCAGTCAGCCTCACAGTAGAAAAAAATGTATCTTTCTTTGTGTTCAGAGGAAACCTCCTGTGTTTCAGTTGGTGTCCATCATCTCTGGTCCTGTCACTGGACACCACTGGAAAGACACTGGCTCTGCCTTCTTCGCACCCTTCCTTGAAATACTAATTTACATCGAAAAGGTGCCTTTGAGCCTCTTCATCTTCAGGCTGAACAGGTCATTTTTCATACCACTGCTTCAGATACTGGTCTCATCAATGTGGCCCTCTGAGAAATACAGGGTCTTCCATTCAGATGGGGCACACATTAGGAATGAAACGTTTGCTAAAATTAAGCAAAGCTAAGTTATCTCAGCACAGGGCTAATACACACAAAAGGGCACCAGAAAAACTTATAAATCACATTTCAGCTGAGCTAGACAAATTAGAAGCAAACAAAGCAGCAGTTAACATACTGCAAGATAGTATAAAAAGAGATGGTGATGTAGATGTACATGGAGAAACACACAGTTCAGACAACAATGAAACACGCTGTTTACAAATGAACTCCTAGGCTTGCACATCTACTCAATATAAGTTCAAATCTCAACTTTGATTTTCCGGAGTAGCAACATTAACTGTAGATATGTAGTTCAAATCTTTACACTACTCCTTCTTAATGCATCACAACTCTGATACCTCAAGATAATACTTAAAATAAACTGACTTATAGGTGGGTTGACTGCCTGAATCACTAATTGTATTCCTGCCCACTGAAGCCTACGGACATACATTTCCTGAAAGAAAAAAGAAATGTTTCATTACTTAATCCCTTAAATTGTAATTAGGTCATGAACTGCACTTTTACTTCAAGCTATTATCTTACTACTACATTTTTTTTTTCTTATTTTATCATATATTGTGTATCTTATATCTGTCTCTGAAGGTACTTCTATGGTATTTGAATGAGTTCTTATTTTACACACAGGACATAACACGGTGGACCTCTCTGCAGGAGACATTCTTGCCTTCTTATCCCTACTATAGAAGATTTTTGTGGAATGCATAACACAAGGCTGCATCTATTAAGCTAAATTATCTCTTTATTAGGAAAGCACCAACACCACACTCTTCAAAATTACTGGAGTTTTATTTGCCTCAGGCTTATGACTTGCAACCAAAGACATTGTGCAAAGAAAGCAAAGATTAAGTACACTTTAGGGAAAAGGTGATAACCCACATTGGTAACATAGAAGATCAGTCTGATGAAAGAAGCCATCCATTACACTACAGAGATTGCAATATTCAATAGCATTTTTTAAACCCAACTTTTTTAATTGAGGGAAAAAAAGTTAAGCAAAGTTTACAGTAGACATAAATTTGATACAATTCAAAAAGCATTTTTCTGAAGATCCCCAAGCATAAAGTGGAAAAACGTATATGGGACAAGGTGGATGAAGGCTAACTACTGTACATTTATAAGCTATTAAACAAAGTTGCATATATGTACCACAGTGTAAAAAAACAATACAGAACAAATAAAAACTTTTAAAACTGCCTGATGAAAAATAAAATAACCAGCGGCTTTTAATGGCTTCTCCTGGTTATCAATGCTACAAAAGATTCTATTTTTTTTTGTCTTTCCGATGCCACTGAAAAACATCCAAATGACAAAACCAGGCACAATCAGATCATTACCAAGTCAAAACCAGTCCATAGAAATATACTATCAACCCACATTTTCCATCAAAAGCTTTTTTTCTGTTGTTTTGTTTTTAAATCTTTTGAGGCCCATTTGGTCACAATATTTTACATTTTTTTCCCTTTTTTACACCGTGATACCATATGTTTGTCTGGCACTATCCTAAAGCTAATTTATAGAGAATGAGAATACAGAAAAAACCAATGTCTATTTGACAAAATGAATTCACTGGGTGTAAAATAGGAGAAGGGAGAAGAGAAGGGGAGGGGGGTAGTTCTGCCAAGAAAATAAACCCTATGGATCACTCATCATCACTTCCGCTTGCTTCCGACTGGTCCTAGAGGTAAGAGACACAAGACAAGTCAGAAATTCTTCACCAGCTATTCTGTGGAGTTTGTTAAGGAAAAATAAAAGAAAGTAAAAGGAAGAAAAATGACAAACTGACAAATCAAGATAGCCTTAAGAGAGGTACTACGTTATCTTATACCTCACTTTCATGACATTTCATTTAATTGCTGTAGACTTCTTTAAAGAAGGAAAGACACAGAGTCAGGAAACACTAGATCTTTCTTTCTCCCTAGACACTTAAAAACAACCAGGAAGAGGTCTGTTTTAATTTGCTGCAATAGTAGAAGCACCCACCAAAAAAAAAAACAAAAACCCAAAACCCCCAAAAAACCCACCAAGAAAGAAAGAAAGAAATCAAGCTAAGAGTTTTTCATCTGTGGACAAAAGCAAACAGATCACGAGGTTTAAAGGTTCAATTAAAGTAGGAACAGCTCCGAGAAATTACCTCCAAACTTCGTGTCTTTCAGCACTGGGACCAGATCTCATCAGCACACCCAGATACAGTTAACACCCCCACCCAACTTTCTCAAGATGATAAATACAGATTAAAAATGTGCTTAAGCATGAATAATTGAGAATTCTGACAGCAAGCAGGACAGGGTAGAGACGCAATCACTGCAACCACTTCCACAGTCTCAGTCAACAAAACTTACATTATCATCTTGATCCTCATCACTATCATCATCACTCACGACAGGCTTGGCTTTTGCTCGGCTTTGCCTCTTCTTGCCTTTTCCTTTCTCCCGAGTTTTTTCATCCTTCTTATTTAGCTTGATTTTGACTTTCACTGATTTTGCTGCAAAAAGTTTAACAGTATACATTAATGTAACTTTCACTTATCAACTTTTAAATGCTGTCTCTGTTCACAGAAATTCATGGCTGCTATCAGCCTGGAAAGATATTCCCCTCTGCTCTTTATCTGCACTGTGGGACAATGAAGTAGAGGCATTTGCTTTTACTTCTCTAGTTCTTGATAGTTTTGTAACAATAACTTGTATTAAACTGCAAAGAATAGCTTTAAGTTACGTGCATCTTTTCATTCCCAGAATGCATGGTGTCTACAGGTATATACAGTGGTGTCTACAGTATATAGTCCTGTGAGAAGACACACATTGTAAAATATTTCTTCCTTGCACATAGAAATGCTTATCCCTTGCACAAACAGAATTTTTTTTTTTATTTTAGAACTACAAAAATGCTATGTCGAGGTGGCTGACAATTTTTGAGTTGATACCTTTCTGAAGAATATGTTAAATTCCCAATTCCAGAACATCCACTCATTTCCAAATGCACTGCTTAAGCTGTGTGCTTTGCACACCCTTGTGTCATACTTGGAAGAGCACGTCAGGACCAAGTACGACAGTTTGTGTCATACTGATGGGGTAGCTGGAGGGTATAGGTAGACGTTTTGGGAAGCAGGAAGTGGAATTAAGGGATCCCTTTTTTTTCCACTGTATCATGTTTCCAAGACTGCAGGACTGAATGAATGTCACCTCCTGCTTCTGAAACAATCAGAGCTTCACTTGTTGCACTGAAGAATATTTGCAGTATCTTCTGGTTCTTAACCAGTTTTGTATGTCACAACATGCCTGAAGGTTGACCATCCATGGATAAACACTGTCTCTAGACTTTCCAGGCACTTGTATCTACACATAACTTTAACAGAACCAAAAGGGTTTATAAACTACTCATGGCCAGTCAGATCTGCTTCCACAAAGCACCTCTGTGATTTGCTTCTGGCTTAAAAATAGTTTACTATACTCCAAGAGGTATATCCAGAACACAGCCAAGAAACTTAAGCCAAATGTTAATACCCAGAGCAGCAAACTTAGTAAGAAGTTACTTTCACCTATGGAAAATAGAACCTTAAAAATCAGTCTCCATGCAGAAATCAGATCATCTCCCCTTCCAACCCCAGATGTACTTTCTTCTCAGTATTTAGCAGGGGACTCACATTCTGACTCTGATTCTTCTTCTTCATCATCTTCTTCATCATCATTGCTTTCATCCTCACTTTCTTCTTCTTTGGCAATCTTCTGTCGTGCACTTTTGAATACAGACTGAAGAACAATGGAATCCTCATAGATCTACAGTATGAATACAAACCTGTATCAAAACTGTAAAGTCGAGCAGTATAAAAAATTCACAGCATAGACCTAAATTTCCAGTGCAAACCCACAGAGTACATGGCCTTTTTAAATACTGAATAACAATGCTTGCTGCATGAATTTTACAAGAAATGCCATTGTTAATTTTTCATGCTCTAAATTAAGAAATTTGTCAATAGTGAGCCACAAAAATACAACTCAAAATGTATTATATCTAAAAAGTTCAGATAGACTGTTTTCCTTATTATTGTTATTACCACAGGAACTACTATGCATCTTCAGTAGATCATAACAGCCTTGAAAAACTGCCAAAGCAACAGACTTCAGCAGTAAGCACCTTAATTAAAAAATGGGTAATAGTTAGCAATACAGTTGATAATGACAAATGGCTAACCCTCATGTTAGATTTTTAGTTTTTTCTAAAATCCAAAGTGGCTACAAATAAAATAAATTCTCCCAAGCAGCTCATTCCTTCCTCCCTATAAGATCTAAAATGACCCCCAAAAAACCCCCAAAAACGCAGTCTTGTTCTAAACTTAGCACCTGTCCTCAAACATTCTGTAGCTTGCCAAGTATCTTGGGTACATCAGATTTTGTCTTTAACCTTAAGCATGACGGGACTCAAGAGTAGAGAGGACTACATTTGGCTTGTAACACATTTCTCAAATTAACCCAGTAAAAAACTTGTTGTCTTGCTGAGTATCTGACTGGGACTTCATAATCACCTTAACAACTAAGCTCGTACATTTAGTTTTGTAAAACATCAGAAGCCAACCACTGGACAATTCAACACCAGACAATTAAGAACAGTTAATAGAAGGGTGCAGAGTTATAGACTGTATTTGGTTTTATCATCATTATCACTTGAACTACCTTGGCTGTCATACTACTTTGGCTAAATTACAGATTATATTTCTTCTACAGAGATACACTGGGCATTTGTGAGAAAGATTACAGAAGGACTTTTGGCTGCCATTATACAATCTGTATGTGAAAACCAATAAAACTGCTCTAATACTTTGCAGGTTCAACAAAATGAATTGAATACTTACATGAACTACATAACCTTTTGTTTTTCATTTGACCGCCAAGTCTTTTTCAGAAAAACTGCCTCTCACTGCAGATTGTTCCCCATTCTGTAAGTAGCACTGTGCTTCTTGTTTTGAAATGTTTGACTCCTCTTGACCATGGTAAAATTTCTTTACATGTATATAATGATTATGAATGTTTTGAAAAGGCTTTTCTCCTATTATCTGATGACATTAGTGGGTTGAGTGACTCCACAGCTTCCCTCCTCAATGTCAAAGGACTACTGACTTTCTCTTATTCCTACTTCTTTGCAAGTCAGCTCTCGATAAAAGCCCCTGAGTTCCTCCTGAAGGCCAGCCATTTTTCTTATGCATAGGTCTAGCATATTCCATTGTTCTTAGAAATAGCTCTTTCAACTTACCTTGTCCTTTCTCAGACCAAACACTGGTCTAAGACAAAAAGAATTAAGGACATGTACAACCTTACATTTTTTTAATGGTCACTACGTATTTAAGGTATCACTGTAACCCAAACTTTTAAACATAATTTCTTAGGGAAGTAAAGGGTTTTAAAAAATTATTTTAACCTTCTTAATGTGGAATTCTTTGTAATATTCAGTATCTATTTTGATCCAGAAAAAATACAGGGCTGCTTCAGGATAATCTGTGCAAACAAAAGTTTTCTTCTTTTGAGCAAAATCCAATTCCAACAGGTTTCAAAAAAACCCAAGCAGTAATGACAATAGAACTTCCTTCAAAAAGGGAAAAGCTATGACAACAGAACTTCATGACCAAGATTTTTATGAATGTTCTTGATATACACATACTATTTTTAACCCCTTACATGTCTGTGTTTCATTTGACCATTACAACATGAAAAACTTTTCAAATTGCTGAGGTTGCACTGAGGACAAAAGCCTCAAAACACAAAGTCTGTCCCTCCCTGAAAACCCCTCATAAAGTTCCAGCTTAGATGGAACTGCTTTGCTCCAAGGAAAAGCAGCATGCATCACACAAACAGAACAAACATGTTGAATTTCACTTGAAGTCACTGTGTACTTAAGCAGCTGCCTGAATTAGTCTTTTGGTTTCAGGTGCACACATAAATAACCTAGTTTACTTAAGTGAACTGGTATGTCAAAACAAAGGTGGACCCAAACTATTACAAAGAAAATGAGGTAGCCTTAAAAACTGGAGGACTGCTGTTGAAGTGTCCTGCAATTCACTGGAAATCAAAATGGATGGTAAGAGAACTTACCTGAAAGAAACCTAAAAAAATCTTAGATATGAGTTATTCAGGCTTCATGCTATATAAAGTATTACTAGGTCGGTAATTAATGTTGGCAGATTGGACTGGAAAATAATACTGCAGCACTCTGATACAGGTTAGGTTATTTCCAAACACAGCAGCAATATCTACTGAACATTTCTAGCCACTCAGGATAATTCCTGTCAATTTGACCACCTCTGCCTAACAAAAGAACCGTTTCCCATTAGCAGCTTTAGTCATTCTGATGAGAATAATTTCATTATTTTTCCCATTTTTCTGGTTAGTTTTCTTTGTCTATTTTTACATCCTCTCCCAACTTTTACCATTTTCTGCAGTCTAAATGATACTTTTCGGTATTATCTTTCCTTCTTTTCTTTTTTTTTTTCATTTGTTATCATTAGATATTTATAGCTATTTTACTGCTATGTGACTAAGCAGTAAGCTGGCAATTTACACTTGGACACGTAGCAAAATTTTGTCCCACACTTCCTATAATCATTAATTTTCTCATTAAAATATTTTTAGCTGATGTATTTATAGGTTGTTTCCATATAACTGAAGACAGTAAAAACACGTGTACATATTACAGAAAACATTTTCTGTCTCTAGATAACAAAAATAATCACACAATGATCAGCTGTATTCAGCAATCCTTCATAATTAATTGCATGTTTACTTTAATTTTTAGTTCTCAAATTTTAATATAAACTCCTCAGTTTAGCTAAGAGTCATCAGGAATGTTTAGGAATTTGAAGGATGCATTAGTACTAGCAGCATCAGCCTTCAAGGTTACTTTTACTTAGGTTTCTTTCAACATCATTTTTTTCCTCTTGCATATTATGGGAGGTGTCTTCATGTTGTGTTTCAATGTAATATTGTGTTTGCATCACTCTATTTGGACCTCATATATAAAAATAATCAGCCAAGATTATGTTTCACTGTATTGTGAGACAACTTTCTTATCCATCATCCAGATTTTGTAGTGTCTCCTCTAGTGTCAGTGTCCTGTTCTGAATCCACAGTGTTGAGTGCATTCATGTGTGTGAAACAACTGTTGGAGATGAAAGATTTTTGCCATCTAAACCTCTGAGACTCATCTGGGATTTATTATTACTGTCTCTTAAAACAGATACTGATCTTTAAACACTAAAAAAAAATGAACCAAAAAACCCAGAGGGTTCAGAGAGTATAAAGCTTCATACACAAAGCTTTGCTGCTGGACAAACCTTGAACTTATTTCTTCCATTAGCATAACTGAGAGTTCACTACAAGGTATTTCCTCATCATCGCATCCTAAACTGTACTGTTACTTCTGTTCCTTTTGTTATCCACTGCAGTAAAAACAAGCTTATGTATCACTCTACATGCACTGCCTTTTACCACAGATTCAAATAGTCTCACAGCAGCTTTAAACTAAACTCACAGATCAGAAAAAACTGATCTCAGAATTAGAGTCAAAATAATTTCTCTGCATGCACACTCTGCAGCTGTGTCCAGTGAATTCTGGATGATTCTAAGAATCTGGGCATTTTTCTCTATTCAGAGTAAGAATTAAAGCACAGGGTTTATATACATAATATAACAATTCACAAGCACTGACAGCATTAGGTAGGGGAAATATGCTTAACACAAAGTGCTTCATTCAGACCTGTGATCCCTCCAAATTGAATGTCTGAGCATTGTGACACAGCAACATGACATCTTTCTCCAAGTCTCCAAGGCTCCGATACTTATGGTTGCGAATTCTTTCCTGTTGCATTTGTTGATGAAATGAAGAGACGTATGGAGAGGCAGTGGAGCAGAAGGAAAAACAGCACATACACCAAATTAATATTTGATTTCAACACAATAAAAGCTTTCTTTTATTAAAAATGTACATAAGCATCAAGTATCTGTTTAAAACCAAGTCTTAAAACATATTGTTAACCTAATACTCAAAAAAATAGACCAGAGTAATAGAGAAAAAAAATAAGCAATTTTTGTGTGAATTGAGAGGGTCAAAAGCAATAGAAATGGAGCTCTGTTGGTAAAGGAGTTCCAGTTTCTTCTTTCTAGCACAGAAACCAAATAAGCCGTGACATGAATTAAAGTCATAGTTATGACATCACCTAACATTGCACCATGTGCAACGAACAGGCTAAACCCCATTTGCCAAACCATGTTTGGATCTGACCTGGTTGCTCCAAGATGTGATGTTGGTTTAGGAATGACTACATTTCCCTAGAACCATTAAACCCTTGCAAATACTGTATTTTCACTGAAGATGTGCTTGCAGATTCACAGACACTGAGACGTCATCTCTGAAAGTGTTGTTCATGTCACACTGCCACATTTTGATTTGATGTTGTGATTATAGTGTTATACTGTAATACACACTTAAATGAAACTCTTAACAAGGTGTGTAACAATGTTTAAAGTCTAAGCTGTAAATACAGGTACATGCAATATTCATGCTGTTGTCATTTGAAAGACAACTTCATGCTCATTTTCTGTATAACAAAAAGAAACTGAGGAATCTCCACTTCCAAAAATGTTCTTACCTTTATCTTTTTGAAGTCCACCGGTTTTCTAATCAATTCATAATACTCTGGTAATTCTTTCCTAGATGGGAGCTGAATGAAGACTTCACTTAGCTGCCGTCCTGAACTGTTGAGAAAAACAAACCCATAATGCAAAGAATTACTACAACTTTCGCACAAAAACCACACAAACATATAAGATCTAATCATAAGGAATAAAAAAAAATATCAAGAATTTCAAAGAATTAGAAATTCAACCCTGCTCTGATTTTTAAATTTGGTACAGATAATTCATGTACAATTTAAAACATATCCTTTGTGCTGTTATCCTAACGTATCACCACTATTATAGGATCATATGTGTTGAAGGCTTTATAGAAGCAGGATGAGGATTTGAATCTGAACTCAACAGCTGTTTGTCAAGTACAGTCTTATTTTCTCAGTTTTGTTTCATAATTTTTAGCAAGTGTCCCTCCTGTCACTACAAGTTTATCTTCATCTTCATCATTTTATAGTTGTTTTGTACCTCCTCATCATAGCAAACTATTTCTTCATACTTATTTCCATTATACTAGACGTTAATTGCAATCGGACTAACAGATATTACAACAAAAAAAATATTAACTTCCATTAATGACTGTTAGGTTTCTGGGAAGATCATTTTAACTGTATTGAAAATCACTACTGCCATTTATACTTCTTTAGTCATCTAAAATAACATGACGGGTTATCTGAAAACCTTTCACACTCTGTGAACATTGCCTATCATTACAGGTGTTCACGATTTCTAAGATTTCCAGATTTCCCATTGTTCATCCTTTTTTAATAGCTGTTGTAACACTTCCAAATTGAGGATTTTTTAATCTAATTTGTGGCTTCCCAAGTAATGCATGGCTGTAAGTCACCTGGAGAGGAAATCTGCTGATGGCACTTAGGGGATAGTCTCGCCACTCCCCACCCCCCACCCCCACCCCCGGCCCCGTATGTAATTCTTCTCATAGATAAAGTAGCAGAAACAAGCTCTGCTGACAGGAACTGTCTTTCACTGCACATGGCACTCACAAAGAATTTCCCAATCCACATGCACATGCCTCCTTCTCTCACAGCTACTCCAAAAAGCCCCTCATTTGCATCTTTGGATGGTAAACCAGGGGTACCAAAACTTGACAGGAATTGGGCAAGAAGGCTGCCAAATCCTGGTCCCCACCTGAGCTTCTCTCCTGCAGCCACCCTATGGGATCTCACCAGACACATTAAACTATCACTGGATCCAAGGTTAAATGAGGCAATTCTGCCATGGAGAATAACAATGATAAAAAGCACAAAATAGCTCTGCCCTTTATGAAAGTCATGAATACCTACCATACCTTAGGCATTCTTTAAATACCTGAAACAGCATCAGAATTTAAGGAAACACTATTTTTCTTATGGACCTGATAGGCCAATGAGCAAGTAGGTATAAACAGGACTTCCTCATTTCCTGAGTAGTTGTTCACCTAGCCCAAGATTTGTTACTGTTCTCTGTTTAGTCTTGGGACACTGCTGCTCCTTACACACCTTGCATCAGAGAAGAAAAAAAACATACACATTTTAATCTCAGCTTGCTAATCAGTGTCATTCAATCAATACCTGGGGTGCCAGCTGGCAGCTACAGTATTTTTCCATTCAATGCAAACCTAGAAACCAAAAGCACCTGTCTTGTCCCAACAACTCTTGTCTGAATCGCAGCAGCGGAAGCTGCTCCCCTTGATTGCTTAGCAGTACCTGCCGGGCTGCCCCCTGGGTTACTGCAAGACACGCACGTGGGGGAAGGTGCTTCTGGGCACTGCACCGTGAGACACGGTGGCAAACCATGCACCTGTCTCAGAGAAGGTGAGAGTGAACTCTGCGAACTCCTGACCCACGGCTGTCAGGACAGATGGCCCCAGAGACCACCCGCACCTCACACTCCAAGCAGTTACTACCAATTTCAACCACCAAATCTAATTTACTTGGGAAGCACCCTGTTACTGAAATAAGAGGAAATCATAAAACGACCAGGTAATTGTTATCCCAAGTCTTACTATTGCTCTCCTGCCAGCAAATAATTGTGAGACTCAGGCCACTGCACCTCCCTTCTCCTTTGGTACTAATTCACACCAGAGACAAATTCATTGCTTTCATACTTCCCCTGTCAAAATGGGAGGTGTCTATATTATGGTGTTTACACTATGGATTTAAAGGCACCAGTCTTGTTACTGATCTCTGTGAGTGACTATGTGACATGACTATGTGACCATGTGACAGAACTTGTCTTCATCTCAGACTACCCTCTCAAAGAGAAACCGGAAGCTATACAAGGAAAAACAATGTATTAAGTACACACTACACAACTGACTAAATTAAACATGTTCTACTTCTTTGCAAATTGAGGACTGTATTTTTTTTTGTTGTTAACAAAGAGAAGCATTGAGCACTCACAGCTACAACTGAGATCAATGAAATTTGTTCTGAACCTACAGAACACTAAGTATTCTGAGAAATCAGAGTACTTGGAGATCTCTGGTGTCCAAATGGTGTCTTAAAATTTAAACTTCTATTCCTCATTTGTAAAAAAAGAATAAAATGTTGTGAAAAAAGTTCTGTATCTGCAAAATGTTCAGACTCCTTATAAGCATTATAAAGAAGCCCAACGGGAAGTCAACCATTCATTAAGCAATCAGTGCTCACTTTGTATATGCAATGCACTGGTCCTGTGGAAAAGCAAAGCAAAGCAAAGCATTACATAGCATACTGTAATGTACCTTCCTGAAGGAATCACATTAGGTTTCCACTTTTTTTCTGTTGTATCCTATTCTTCTATGTACTTTACAAACTTAATAGTTATTTTAATAATCTGTGCAATATACTGACATATGATACATATTTAAGCTAATCCTTTAAAAATTGTGAAAAGTTGCTTTCAAAACTTCGTTCACTATAAATGTGGATTTTCTATGCAGAAGGACTGAGTTATCATTGCTGTGTATTAAACTTCAGCAGCTTTTTAACAGAAATATCTATTTGAGAAAAGTTACTAAACCACCGGTGCTGGTATTGCTTCCGCATCTAACAACAAATAGAATGATTTAAGTATAAAGGAAACAGCTACTAATAATCTAATTTTGATCAAATTTTAAAACATGTTTAGTATATTTGTCCTACTAAAAAAGCTCCTGATGATTATAGAGCTTTTTACCTGATGGCTATATTTTTTTTTCCCTTTTAACATATACCCCCCTTATATTGTATTTTATGTTAAAAATATAATGGTAGTAAATTATTAAACAGCAATATCCTATTTTCAAGATATACATCTAGCCAAATGTCATTTGTTAACACGTTCTATTGAACTAAGAATACCAGAAAAAACCTTTAAGCTTTTGCTTGATATAATTAACTGCTGAGAATCATTTAAGGCCGTGAAAGAAAAAGCATTAAGGGCATGAAATATGGAACAGACAGAAGACTAGTGCCTGACTTTGTCTCCTCAGATCAATAACAGCTTATTCTGTTCTATCATTTTCATAGAACCTCCTCTCACAAAGAAATATTATCTTCTGCTCCCTTTGTATATGTGCATCTATACTGTAAATTAATGTGATCTTTTCTTACATAATCTCAAATGGTTATGTTGTGGATACAACAGGAGAAAATTAGTAATTAGTAATGCAACTGTGATTTTAATCCCTGTCCCCAGTTTTGCAATTAGAAAATAATAACAACAACTACCACATAAAAAATCATGCGCAGTAAAAATC
This sequence comes from Gallinago jamesoni, assembly GCA_025769975.1. Taxonomy (NCBI): domain Eukaryota; kingdom Metazoa; phylum Chordata; class Aves; order Charadriiformes; family Scolopacidae; genus Gallinago; species Gallinago jamesoni. The sequence continues at coordinate 28,955,582 of JAOQGH010000019.1, read as the reverse complement.
ACTTATGGTTGCCTAGCAACTAGCAGGATACATGCTGAAGGGAAGAAAGACCAGAATAAATTAAAAGACCTGACTGCAAAAGAACTGTGAGTGACAGTTCACTGCTACTGCATTAGCTCAACATGCTAGTCCTGTGCATGCTCATGTAACAAATACTTGCATGCTGTGTGAATTTAAAATGATTAAGAAATACTGCTCGTTTAAAAAACATTATTGCTTAGAAAAACATTTATGCTCAATAATTCTGGTTTTATCTCATTTTTGTCAAACTGCTTACAAGGAACATAGAAGCATATATTTCCATCCACTTAGTCAGCATTATCTTCAGTAGAATTAAATGCAGGAACAATTAGGCCTCACTTGTATGAGGGTCCTTTTGCATTTCTTTTCCCTGACAGTATGTGGCCAGAAGCAAGCCACTAACTCACCTGTCAAAAGTATTAATATTATCAACACCCTTTCTCTTTTGGAATCAAAAGCAGAGACAACTATGAAGTTGAACCTACAAGATGTTCTCATATTTCTGGCAAATTTCTGACTTTATCAAATACTGCAATTCAATTCAAAATGGGCAGAATGAAGGGTCCTGCATGCTTGCCTTAGAGAGCACTCACAACCAGAAACATGGCGTGCAAGTTAAAATTTCTATTCAAATTCAACTTGCAAAGATGCTCCTAACAAAAACGACTGTGCAGGGGGAGGAGAATTAAAAAAGGTTATATAGCAAGGTGGTTACTTTGCATTTAACAACTTCCAACAGTAACTGAGCTATGCAGGGAGATGATTCATTTTCATTAAATGTATTTAATGGTTACCCATTTTTAGAACTACCTGCAGTAATACATGGTGGACCTGTCCCCATCACTGAAATGGAAGTGGGTAAAAATACTTTAAAATATAATTCCTGATTCTGAAATACGGTGACGTGCTTCATAACTTTGGCTTGGCTATAAATAAGGTTTATTTGCTTTGCGTGTTTGAATACTCAAGGGTACCAGTTGGCATAAGTAATTACTAGTTAGATTAGTAATGGCTAATTACATTACTCACCATTTTACAACAGTTAAAAACTGGCAACTCGAGAAAACAGCTGGCAACAGTCTGAATAAAATCCATTCCACCCAAAGAAAAATACTCTCTCCCTTGAGCTATGTCCTGTCAAAAGTAGAATGCTACAGGCACAAATTTAAATATTGTGGCTTTAACGATGCAGCGATCAAAATGTTAAGCGCCACAGACAGGGGAAGTCTCTTACCAAGCAGGAAGCATGGACAGGGTACAACAACCCCAATCCAATTTTCTGACCAACTTTATTAAAATGTGGTCAACAGGCACCCACTATGGCCAGGAGGCTTTGTGAAGTTAACTGGTACACCATGCAAGTCCTTACAAGCAAGTAGCTTGGAGAAGAGGAGGCTGAGGGGAGACCTCATTGCCCTCTACAACTACCTGAAAGGAAACTGTAGAGAGGCAG
>JAOQGH010000019.1:28927986-28954008 GCA_025769975.1 Gallinago jamesoni | reverse complement strand
TTTGTTTTTTTAATGTGGTTGGACTTGATGATCTCAAAGGTCCCTTCCAACCACTAAGATTCTGTGATTCTGTGATCACAAATGAAAATCACTGTATGTAATAGAGCTATCAGTGTCCTGGGACTCTTGAAGTCAACTGTTGCTATCTAAACAAAGCTAATGCAAACTAGCAGTAGCATCAAGCTGGCACCTGCACACAAAACATCAAACTGTGATGCAAGGCACAGGAGGACAGTGGTTTTGCAGGGAAGCTGAAGGATTACAAGGAATGAAGTATCATTCTTTTTGTCTACTTAATTTTAACAATCAGGAAAGGGAAGTTACACTTGTCTTCCTCTAAAATAAAAAAGAAAGGAAAACCTTCAAAAGAGGGAAAGGATAGTTTGGGGGACGAAGCCTGCATGTGCATGATGCAGAATCAGCAGGTGAGGCTCAAATTTGGGATACAAATCCCTTATTCTGAAAAGAAAACTTATCTCCAGTAAAATCGTCTCTGCTTTCTAAAGGCTAAAGCATTTAAACTGGACATATGAACTAATTTTGCTTTCTGAGAACATAAAATACATATTACACATATGATTCTGTGATTATCCATTTCTATGGGCGTTCTTAACTTCAGAGGGAAGGAAGGAAAGGTTAAAAGCATCAGAACTTGAAAAAAGTGTGACAGTAACATTGGACTGATGCATTTCAACTTGCTCTCTTCTAAACAGGTGTTTTATGCTGCAGGATTAGAACAAGGTACAAGACTACAAAGGCACCTAAATCTTAGGTGTATTAAGAAATAATTTCAACAAAATCCCAGATTAAGGTGTATTCTAGTAAATGCAGTCTGCAAAGGTGATGCAAATACTTTCCACTGAAGAATCAGGATCAACTGTTTAACTGGAAAGGTGTTTCCAGGTCCTTGAATCTTGACCCTGAATTATTTGTGAATAATCATACAGTTTTTTATTCAGGGAACAAAGCCCAAATCTATGTAGATACTTCTGCACCATGATTCCATATGGAAAGTTTCCAGAACTTGTTAATATTAACATCTTGAATGTATTCATGATTGTTTACACTCATATCACCTTGTGATCGCCATCCTGTATTTTACATATTTCCACACTCGCCCTGTGTTTATGCTTCCCTTCTTTCCCAGGTGAATTTACTGCGAGTAATCATCTTCCCCTCTCAGATTGTGCTGTGTTTAGATAAATAAACCAACCTGTTTCCTCTTGTAAGACTCTCACATGCTACTTATCATTGAAATAATTATTTACACTTGTCTCGGTGTAAACCAATCTTTCTTGAATGGAAAAGTATTCTAGTAGTACACACAGCAACTCAGAAGCATTACTGGTGTCACATATAATGGCATACATATAATGAGTAATTTCCTCATCCACACAGGTAATAGTTCAGGGCCTATTTTCTTACAGCTGGACAATACTGATGGCTCATAGTTAGCTTTGATCAATAATTTCTTTGCCCAGGTCATTCTTCTTCTGTCAGTTCCACAGGATGACCTGCCAACTTAAAGAAAAGTCTCCTATATTCAGTCTGTAAGCACCTTATAATAGACACTGAGGTACTATACGTCATGCCAGTTCTTTTACTCCAGACTTAACTGTGTTCAGTCCTCCATTAATACCATCCCAATATTGGTATTTTACAACTTTGTATTCTGGCTAGGACACTCATCTTTTTAAATAAATCTTCACAAACTTTCATGGTGTCTTCTTTCCAGTTTGATAGTTCATTTTTTAATAGTGCCTTCAGTTACATCTTTTTCCTTGTTTTCACTCAGTTTACAGAGTCCAAACAGTCTCAGTTGAACATTTTCACTGTGCCTCACATCACTGCCCTTCTCCTTTTTTACTATTTCATTTATGACATGGGAGTCACCCCAGGTACCAGAATTCCAGGAAAATAATGCAGTTAGGCTGCCAGTCAAGTCAAATCTCAGCAAACACACTGAAGTTTTCTCTTGTTCAGTGTGTTCCTGGTTCTCTGGAAAGATCCAAAGAAACTCAGCTTGTAGCTATAAATTGCTCTGTAAGAACTACTAAGCTTATCGTTATTGGAATGTTTAATTAAAATCAGTATCATGTTGGGATGTGAATAAAAGGAAATATGAAAGTTGCTATACAGTACTGCATAAAACAGCAAAACCTAACAAAAAAGCTTGAATTTGTAATGAGGACATGACAGAGATAAACAGTAACTTGACCTCAATGCTAACTTCCACTGTCTTGTGTGGAGTTCAACTGGGGTTTGCAAGTAGCCGTATATCTACCTCTGAATTTCCTCTTCAAAGAATCATATGCTGCATTTCTCTACACTGAACGTTTATGTCAACTGTTGCTAATGTGTCCCTTTAATCTTATTTTGACCTTTTATAATAATTGTGTAGCTTAAACTCCAGTTTACTAGAGCTTATGGCTTCTTTTCTTGTAGCCAGTAGCATTCCTAAAGATAGGCAACCCAGTCTGTTTTTGTTGGATGTTTTTAAATATGGGAGGAAAGCACTGTATTTGTCCCCAGTTGTCTACAGCAGAAGTCAAATAGAAGAGTAAGGAAAGTATCCTTCCCTGCATCAACATTATACAGAATCACCACACAAAGCAGCCAACTGGTACTCCAGATTTTTGAGGGCACACGGAAAAATTTGTTTTTAAAAAGAAAGATTTTAACAAGAACAGAGAAGTGGTTCTGTATTTAACAAGGAGCTCTTCTCAAAAGCAAGGGGAAACATGAGAAAAAGCTCAGAGATTTATTGATTTAACAAGATATCTTGGGGTTTTTGCCTGCTGGCTTATTATCTGCAAAACTTTCTTAGGACTGTAAAATTGGTTTTGACCAAGTAACTTAGGCCAAAGTAAGTGAGATTTTGAATGGGTGTCACCTGACCACCTTTTGGGCCACAATCAGCTCTCCATGGTCCAGATCAGCCTTCTGGACTATCATAAATTAGAGATGAAATCTCTATTATCACTGAAAATTTAAGCTAAAGACAAAGATAATTTCAAGCATTCAAATACTCAATACCTAAACCCCTTTTTTTTTCCCAGATGAAGCTCATGGCCTACTTTTCTTCCAATTAACCTGTCCCTCTATACTTGTCCCAATTGCCTTCACACACACAAAAGCACAGAGCTGAACAAACATGAACCCCCAACAAGGATGAAGGCTTCCAATGCCTAAAATCCACTTAATTCTAAAGCTGCAAATCCTGAAAATGTTCAACCTTAACCCTCCCCAAATTTTATGATATTAAGGTTTCTTGATGCCTAAATTACAATTCTGTTCTGTCCCGACTTTCGTAAGATTGGATGGTTTGATGCTAGCTCACAAAAAATTCAGAATACTGGAACTTGGAACTCTTTTGCACGGTTCATTGCACTGAAGAGCTCAGTTTAACAGGCATTTTTGACACCTAACAGAATAGAGTTCTGTACATTTTTTAAAGTGGGAATCAATTCTGTCTTGCATAAATTTCTCTCCTGGGAGAGAAACAGTTTGCCTTATCATGACATTTTAGCATAGTGGTTAACTTGTTTGACAGAGATCAGATATGAACTTCCTGGGGCACAAGCAGTAGGCAAAAATCTTTTACTTCCCCAGTAACTATCAGTAGCTATGTGGAAGTAACTTCATTTGCTATTTAAAAATGAGAAATAGGCGCCCTGATTGGAAGTGCTTGGCTTCGGGAGAAGGCTCAAGGCCAGGGAACTAAAATGAACGGATGCTTCCTTGCAGCCCTGACTGGGATACCTGAACCTAAAACACTTCTCCCTTCTCAGCTATTCTGTTAGTTGAGAGTCACAGCAAGCTGACTACCCTGTAATCAGCTTCCTGCTCATCATAATCATTGCTGTGAATCCTGTTCCGATGTAACAAACTTTTCAATGTACACTAGAGAGAGCTCACGAATCACAGAAGGCTACATTTCAACAGTTACGTGCCAGAAAAGTCAGGCATTCAGATATTGCCCAAGTCAACCTTGTGCAGGCAGAACCAGAACAGTAGTTGCAAAAAAGGAACGAGTGCAACTTCCCATTTGAAGTCACAGACCGAAAGTCGTTTACATGCAAAAATTATATTATTATGTTTGTGCAAGTCATCCAACAAAAATACTTCTTGATTTTCTCTGAATGTATTTAATATTCATATAATATCCTTATATGATTTAAGTAAATCAGTGTACATCAAAGAAGGGATAAGTACACTTGGCGGCTTTCCTGATTTTTGGCAAATACAGTTAAAAAATACAATGTTCTCAAACAAGTCTGATTCAAAGATGCTATGAACAAATTCTCAATTTCTTTTTCATGAAGCACAGGTGATTTTCAGTTTGAAAGCATGTAAAACAGAAGTCTTCCAATGACATCTCAGATTAGAAGCAGTATCTTTTCCTAAGGTCCAGATATTTGGTATTTTGCTATAGTGAAAATTGGGATTTCTTGATAAATAGGCCTCCAACTCACCTGAGGACAATATATTGTGCTCAGTATTTCTACAGTTTTCCTTTTAGCAGCTCAGATGCTCATGACTCGAGCCCTACATTTTTTGGGCAGTGTTTCAGGTTATGGTGAGACCCATGTTAACCTGCCTTAATAAATATGTAGTCATGTACATGAAAAAATTGATCTTAACACATGCTGCATCACTCAACTGCAGGAGACTGCAAGATACTGAAGGAAAACCTATCTCAAGTTAAATGTTCTTAAATATACCTCCTGAGCAGAATGACTTAATTTCTAAACAGAAGCTCGATGCCCACTTTTTCAATTTCTGTTTCAACAACTTCCTATAAGATGGATCTTTAAAAAACCCACTGCAAAGAGTGAGATTTATAGGATCAGTCCCTAAGTGAATTACTTTTCAGAAATGCTGAGTCAGCAAATCCTTTTAAAGACTCAAAACAAAAATGAAGCCATGAAAAAACACACAGAGACATATCAACAGAGAGGGAGAGAGGACATGCAAAAGAAAGACATGACCTCCAAGCTCACCTATCTTTGTAGTTTATCACAGTATCAATGATAGCATTCATTTGTTTTGTCAGTTTGGGTGGGTTGGGTGACAACTTCTCTGCAGGAGGTCTGCCTCTTCTTTTCTTTGCTTTCTCTCCATCCTCCTTCCCAGAATCTTTATCCACATTTCTTCGTCTCTTCCGTTTTTTAAGCCGGACTTCCTCTTCCATTTCTTCCAAATTGCCGTCTTCAATTGCCTGACAACCATGGATTCAAAAAGAATGATTTTTAAACAAAGAGATATTACAAAGGGAAATAACAAACTGTATTTAAAAACAAAAATGCAGCCCCACAGGATGTAGACAATTCAACTCAAAATGTTCAGCTTATTTATAAACAAGAGTACAGCAAGAAATTGAGTCATTAGCAATCAAAGAGATACTAAACATTAATTTGTTCTAAGAATCCCACTATCATCTAAACAGATGCATGTTTATCTGAACCTTGAATTCCACAGTTTTGCCACAATACTGTGGTATTGTGTCAATAAATGCACAACAAATGTTCATCTGTTCATGTCAATGGCAGTTCTGGCTTATGCAGTTCCATGTAAAACAGACTTTGATATCGCATGTTTTCAAACAGGACAATCTAAACCGTGCTTGCTCCCAAAGCCAGAACACACACAGTTCTTTCTGCACAAAAACAACACACAGATACTTGACGCAAAACAACTCAACTTCACTTCCAAATAGTTTAAGCAACTTCCAAATTGCATAAGAATTAAAACCATCTCTAAAATGTATCCTTTTCTTCTCAAATAGTAACCAACAGACAGGCGGAAGCACCGTCAGTACAGTGTTTTACTGTGAAAAGCAATCGTAACGTGGGATGCAAAAAAACCCCCATCAAACCCCGAACCCCACACACAATATCACAAACAATGAACACTAGTTTCAATTACCTGGATGTATGCTTTTAACCAGACCCAGCAGCACTATGCAGAGGGATAAAAAAATTGCTACAGAAAACCAAACTAGGAATAAAGGGAACCTGTTCACACAATGACTATCAGATCCATGTGAAAAAGCAAGAAACTGAACTTTTCTTTATTTGGGAATGCCAACAAAAGAAAAGAAATAAAAACACCAGGTCATAAAAGAACTAAAATTAAAAAGAAAAAAAAATAGAAAACAATCTTAAAACTAGGCTCTCTGATTAATTTAGCTTTCTCAGAACATAACTGATGTTGATATTTGTCACTCTTGTCTCTCAATATTGCCTTGAGTACATGCAAATGCTAATCAATCCTTTCTCGTAGCTGAAAGAGCTCTAATCATAAGGTAATTATCTTCATTTCTCCACAGCAAAAAACATGGCTAATATTTATGATCATGTGAGCATAACAATCAATATAAAAAGAATGATTACAGCCCAGACGTAATTTTTCTCAATTGTGTACAATGTCTCTTGAAAAACGTTTTGTGAACAAAACCTGATGCACAACACAAAACAACCTGGCATGTTAAAAACACTATTGGGATTTCGAAATCTGTTTCCTATGCATCCTCCGATGTGCAAATCCACAGAACAAACACGAACACAGAATCCTGAGGGACAGCCTGAAACTAGGCCTTAATAATCAAAAGAGAATTTACATCATGCTTCCACAGCGTTCAGATAACCACTATGAAGGAGGCTTGAGATCTGATGAGTTAGGAAGAAAAAAGAAGGAAAAAAATAATCTGCACATAAATTCATTAATATTCATTTGGCTAACACAGGACACCCACTATAAACCACTGCAGCTAATGAAAATTAAGAAAAGGAAATTTCTCTGCATATCTTGGAAGCTAGAAAATCTAATAATAAATACAGCATGCAAGGCTGTCAACAGTTAATGTCATTGCTCTCCTTAAGCACTCAGTTGTACACTGAAATACGGAGAACACTGACTTCTCATGTGTTACACACCTACACATGCCTGTGATGTAGTTCTACTGAATCTTCAAGACGGCAATGAAAAAGGATATTTACCTTACCACTATCAGCAGGCCGGCTATCGGAAATCACAGTTAGTGGGGATAAAATTAACAAGCCAGCAAAGCAGCGAGCTGCTAGTCTCTTCATCAGCTGATCAGGAAAAAAAAGAGAGCTGGGGAAAGGCTATGTTTTCATATACAAGTAATTTTATTTTAGTGAAAATTTAATACTGAAAGGGTTGTGGATACTCAAAACTGCTGTTTCATTCTACCTACTACAAGGCCCGAAGCCTTCCTCCTTCAGCCTGCTTTAATATTGACAACTACTTATCATATTTCTCCCGTTATTATTCTAGGCATCCAAATTAGATTTTTCACTGGGCAGTTACTGATTCTTGTTAGCATTTCAATTATAATAGCACTATTAGACAATTTCATGTATGATTTTAAAAATAAAATAGGCTGCATGCATTTTAAAGATGCATTTGTTACAGAAAATGTATTCCTATTCCTCCGCAGTGAACAGATCAGATTTTGGTTATTGAAACTGATAAAAAAAAAATCTATTCTGATTTACAAGAAATTAAGAAACCAAACCAACTTATCATTTTGTTAACTTTGGTAACACTTTTATGTCCTTCAGAAAACTGTCATTCACTTAACTAATATATATTTATATTTTTGATTTCTTGACAAATTTTCTACCACCAAACAAATAACATCACAGAGTTACGGTGCTGTCATCACCAAGTTTGCTAACATCTTATTTTAGAATTCTGCACAAAATTCTTGCTCAAAGTAGAAATATTTTGAAATAAAATATCAAGACAAAGAGATAAGATAAAAGTAAAAAGATTTTTTTTAATATTACACATAGAGATGTAGTAAAGACAAAAAATAAAAATAAAGCCCAAGTAAACTCACATATACTCTTCCACTCTTAAAATTAATGACTGGTAGATAGAAAATTAATTCTTAGCATATTACAGAAATGCAAACAAATACTAAACTGTCTACTTAGCTAGTAATATATCAATGGATTACTACACTCAGCTTTCAAAATGAACATGTATGAATGTAAACTCAGACAGTTTTCCTCAGTTTAAGACTTCAGTGACACCACTTGAAAATCAGTGTGACAATACCAGCAGTACAAAAATGTTATTGTGACTCCTAACATTACTTCTTAAGTGCCAAATTTATATTTTGTATATAAACAGTAATATTTAAAACTAAACCTATAAGATTTATGCTGCCTCAAAAGGTGGCTTAAAACTGTATCACATAAATCAATTATAAACAGAGATATTCAGGCTCTGTGCATGTCTACACATATGATCCATGCATGTGTGTATAAGCAACAAAATATTTATTAAACTAACGCATATGACTGAGCTCTTTGTTAGAAAAGCTTACTAATCTAGGGCTGAAGTGCCACACCGAAGAGAATACCCTTCCAAACCTTTACCAGTACAATAATGATACGAATCCCAGACACAAATCTCCAGTTTCTGACAGATGATGGGCTGTGTGAGAATGCAAGATACCACAGACATCTCCCATGCCCAAATGCCTCTGGATTAGTGAGGTGAACAGCAAGGGAGTCAAGGAAAATAGTACGCAAATAAAAATTTAACACTTTCCTTCCCTTAAAGAAACAGAATAAAAGAGTACAAAGAAGTTTGGAGGATTCAGTTTTTTGAAAGAAAACTGTGAAAATTTAATGTCAGATGTTGCAAAGGATTGGACACCTCATGAAGGGCAAGAAACACCCGTGGAAGTGTGAGTACCCAATGCAAAGTCCAGTACTGACAAAATCTTCCTGCTTTTCTGAACCTTATTGCTGTATCCTGCTCCACATACATAAAACTATTTCCTTGCTAAAGAGCTAAAAGCACACAAACACACAAGGGCACCAGAATTTTAAGAGCATACTGACCATGGATTAAAGAAACCAAACCGCCTTCCTTCAAAAAGAGGTGCCCCCTTGCCCCCCAGAAGAAACCCTAATGAAAAATAAAAAACAACCCAAAACAGAAGTGAATTTTTCAGAAGGCAAGCAGAAGTTACTTCAGAGGCTGCTAGCCTTCCTACTGCTACTTGCAATTACATTCTCCTCTTCATAAAGGAAAGTAGCTAAGGTGGAAGTACTCTTGGTGAACATGGATACAGCTACACCAGCACCACAGAAACAAAGTAAAGATCAAATGGGAACTATTTTGTTTCTCTAATTGAAGAGCAGGACATTACAGAAGTATTCTTAACTTGTTGAGAACATGACACAGCCCTACGACTGAACACCCTTTCAGTTGAGAATTACAGATGTAAATAAGCACTAAGAGCTAAAGCTCTGAAATTTGTTTCATGACTGCCTTCTGCAAGTTAATAATTGTGTTAGTCTTACATTAGTTTTAAAATTCGTTTTACAGGAATCAGATAATTTGAGTGTCATGACACAGTGAATCAATGGAGGTGCTCAGCATAAAGTTAGTTTTAATGTCTCCAGTCTGTCTCTATTATTTAGATGACCCAACAAGACACTGCAAGAATATCACTTATGAAAATACTGCAGGCAAATTTATGGGGGAAAAAATAATAATCTTCATAGACTCACAGTTGTAAAGGAATAATCTTAATGTGACCAAAGCTATTTTTCAAGACTGATTAAGCTGAATTAATTTTATTTTGCAATTGTAACTTCAAATGTTGTTACTAAATGACAACAAAGCAGGAAATAACTATGATTAAGCCATGGTGTGCATTTTTTTGAAGTTAATATGATATTTGTTTTTTAATTGTGTGGAGAAAATTATCAATTATTTAATGTGCATACATGAAGATAATATTCAATTGATGTAACTAAGATGCATAAAAATGGCAATTTGCTTTTGTACATTTGCTTTTGTCTAAAAGATTTATAAATATAACACAATTATTTTTTTTCTGTACAGAAGGTCCTACTTCTTCAAGTCTCCCTTGCTAAATGTGAATTAAATCAAAAACTGAAAAATTGTAAGAACCTCTCAACAAGCTTGATAAGGACAACAAAAGTCTGGGGGGTTTCTGATGACTGCCGGTGCCAAAGGGTTGCTGAAGTAAAATGGATGAGCAAGAAATCCAAGAATACCTTTGACAGGAACTCAAGTAGGAATCATTTTATTTCACACTAATCACAGAAAGGTCCTGTTTAGGAAAGAGGACTCCGACTGTCAACAAGTCCTCCTTGGTACTTGCTTCAGTCTTTCCATTTGTGAATGATTTATTACATAAATTCTCACCAGCACAGAAAAACAACTGATGGAAGATACATGTTTCCTGGATTCAGGTTCCTAAGCAATCCATCTTGAAGTCAAATCTAACATGACAGAGATGCCTCATTTTTTCCCCTTTATCTTGTTCAGTATGATGGAGAGGCATATGTTTGTTGCATAGACAAGATTCATGAGCATTTAGTGACTGTTTTTTTCAGTGAGGAAGAGTGGAAGGGAAAGGTTTTCTTCCTTTTTTACTTTTAACAGCATATTCTCCCTGACTCATCCAGATTTTAACTCAGGAAAGTCTATTTCAGCTGTGTAAAGGACACTATACTGACAACGATATTGTGAAATAATTGGTACTGCATCATGCTTTTTTTCTTGACCAAGGACATTATCTTCCCTAGGAGAGAGGGCAAGGAAAATTAACTGCAAAAGGAAACAATATTTTCTAAGAGGTTCTAAGGGAAGATGAGGGAGATTACTTTTCTCACTTTTTCCTAAATTTCTTTAAAATAACAAGCATGGTATTTAATCAAAAGTGTAACACTCTTCTGTCCCAAAACAGGAGATGTTCTATTTTCCTTGGCATCTCACAGTTTAGAAGGAAAATGAAATTAAGTTGTTATGGCTTAGTTTGTACTCTGGGTTTCACTTGCAGATAGTCCTTCTTTGGTAGAAAATAAAACTTTTACTGGAGGGACGTATCATTCTGTTATCCTTCTGAGATTTCTTCTTCCATTTTTAATGATTTGCTAAAACAGTTGATTAATTACTTTAGAACTTACAAAAAAAGTTTAAGGTAATTTAGTAGTATTTCTGGGAACAACCACATTCCAGTCAAGCTCACAGGCAAATGTCATACAGCAGGAGGAAACGAGCTCTAATGAGGTCATGAAGATACTCAACAGTAAAGATCAAATCCCAAATCAAGGAAAAAACAGGAATTCTACGGCATTCCACGTATTTACTGTCTCTCTGTCAGATAAAGCATTGTTTATTTTACAAGGAAGATCACGAATACAGAGAACAATCAGAAACACCTTTATATATAACCACTAATAAAGAGTTAGGTAGGAAAGCTTCTCTTCCCAGTCTTGAGACAAGTATTTCCTGTTGCTCTTTAGCTTGTCTTTCACAAAATACTGTTGCAGTTGCCAAAGGCCATTGGTTTCTTAGTACAATACAATCTTACTTTATCTTTTTTTCTTTGACTAATAGGGCTGGTTTTATGGACACTTACCTTTTTAATAGACATTATATTCTTCAGTTGTAGAAAAAGGTAGGAAATCTTCACTTTGTAAAGTGAAGCCCTAGAATAAGTTAATTATTTGGCTCTCAAGTAAACAGATATCCAATGATGCCTTCTAACTGCTCAGAAAAATATTAAAAATATTTTCTCTCTTTTTGATCAACAGACTAACAAAAGGCTTCTATTTTACAGGTGAGCGTAAACTTTATGCATGCCCTGAAACACTACCTTTCTTAATGATGAAAAATGAAAAGCTTTTAATACAAAGCTTAAACTGCCACTTTTATGTATTTTTGAAGAACAAGCAGTAGCAGGTAGCCCTTTAAGACAATTCAATACAGGTGGTTTTTTTTAGTAACTTTGCAGAATTTGGAGGAAGACAGCATGAAATGAAACTAAGTCAAACTTTGGACAATTTACTGAGAAAAGCTAAGTTTTATTCCAAAACAACATTTTGTGAGGCTGACTTCTATCAGTGATGCAGTGAGTTCCATATTTTCAGGATGCTTCTAAAGCTGCAGTTATCAGACTATGGCAGGACTTAAAATAAAGCTCAACCCTTTAATATAGAACAAGGGGTAATGGCTTTAAAGTAAAAAAGCACAGATTAAGACTAGAAGTAAGGAGGACATTTTTTACGATGAAGATAGTGAAACACTGGAACAGGTTGCCCAGAGAGGTGATAGATGTCCCATCACTGGAAACATTCAAGGTCAGACTGGATAGGGTTTTGAGCAACGTGGTCTAATTGAAGATGACCCCACTCACGAGGATGACCTTTAAAGGTCCCTTCCAACCCATCCAAAACTATTCAATGATTCTATGGTTCTATGAATATGCACAGCACAGTCTAAAACTCAAAATCTAACATCAACTGTATCTGTCTAGAAGGCCTTTTTGGTCTTCTGGGATAAATTACAATGCAAATCACAGTCCAGCTAACAAAAACTACTACCTAAGCAAAGGCTAACTTCAGAATACAAAGAAGATTCCTGGAAAGACAATGAGACTTAAGAAGAAGTGAAGTTTCTCAACAGAATAATGGGTAGTATAGTCTAAGTGCATATACAATAAACTACAGCAAGGCTGTAGGCAGTGACAAAGTCCTATGGTTCTGAGTTTGAAATCCAGCTAAAAATATTTTATTACACTGTCAGCTGCAACTGTATGTAATGGATATCCATTAAACCAAAATTCGTAACACTAAACTTGACAATTTCAGAGTACAGGATGAAATTACAGGGTTATGATTACTGGAAAACTTTTGAAGGATTTTAATTTTTTAAAGGTAAAATTCCACTAGAGTAAGGAAATACACCATTCTACTCATCCAGCAAGAGTACTTCAAGATAACTCAGGAAGCTAATTGCCTAAGGCTTAAGACATGCCTAAGGATAGGCTCAGGAGTTTTTGAGAAGTTCGGTCTGAAACTTTCCTGTTCTTCCATATCTGCTAAGTTAGTACTTCCATACTCATTTGCATAGAAGATGACACAAATTTTTTCATTAAGCTGCAGATTTCTACAGAAGCAGCAGAGCTCTGTGTATGTACACTGATCCATCAAAAGGATTAACTTTTGCCTGTCATGCCTGCTTCATGGAAAACATCAGTGTGAAGCTTCCCATCACCTGTGCAGATCTGATTTTGAAAGACAGCACTTCACAATAACAGTCTCTCAATTTGCTCCTGATGACAAGGCAAAATATGAAATTCTTCACTCTGTGTAGAGTGAATAAATACTTCGGCAATAAAATATGCTTGGAAAGGTATGGGTAACTTCATACCCATGTCGTAAATGCATATCAACATAGGAAAATTTATTGCCTCTATTCAAAAGCTTGATAGGTGACAAAAGTCACCTACTGCATATGACCTACTACCATTATTGTCAAGGCATGTCAGAGAACATAACAATGAAGCAGACCCAATTATTAAAGTATTTGCTGCTTCTCTTTCCATTGCCAAATCCTCTGGCAGCAGTAATATTTTAAACTTTAAAGCAGACTTTGGTTTTTTTGTGTAGTTTGTGAAATATTTAATAATTGTTTGTGTTTTAATTTTAGAAGCTCATTTGAATTTTGACCTTCCACGTGAAGATTATTTCAGGCATTTTAACCACAGGGTTAAATATCTGCATGCAAAAATTTGCACTTGAAGCAATAATATTATAACAAAGCCTGAAACCTAGAGTTTTAACTCATGGCTGCCAGGCTAAATAAACTTGTGATGTCAGAAAAGTATAGCTATTTCAAATAAAATACAGTTTACTTTAGTCTAATGTTAGCAATACTACTCACATTTTGTAAAAAACACAAAAAGTTGTTTTCTGACACTATTATTTAAATGTTTTCTAGGGCAGAATAAATGTGTAATGGCCACTGAAACTGGGTTAATATTTGTTATGGTACTTTACATGTAACCTCATATGAACAAAATCACACTAAAAAAAAAAAATCCTATGAAAATATGGCAAGATGTAGGAATTCCTCTGAAAGAGCTGTTCATATTTCCTGACCTGAGGTCTTTCTCACCCAAAAACTATTTCTGGACCACTAAAAATTGTCATACTGAAGAGGTATTTCAAAAAACTTTTTTAGTTTCTAAAATTAATACTCTCAGTATCGCCTCCAAGATTCTGAGAAAGATACCCAGAGTGTAAATCAGGTTATTTTCTTTATAATCTAAAAAACCCATCTTACCAAAACAGAGAACCAAATCTATGGTTTGGTTGCCTTTAAATTCCCTCTCATGCATCAAAACCCAAGAAAAGCTCCTTTCATCTAAACTGCTCCATTGTTTTTCATTTCACTGAAACTTACAAGTATCTTTTTCGGTTTTGTTTTGGTTTTGGTTTTTTTAATTTTCTTAAATAGATTCTGAACTGAATTTCCTGAAAAGGGCATGAAAGTTAGTATTACTCAGAACATAAAAACAGCCTGGCTTTGTGAGATCCTAAAGTCACATCTAACTTCCTAATCCTTCAAGAAACCAGCTTCCACATGCATAGAACTTAACAGCCTTACCTTGCACATTAAAAAATAGTACCTGGGGCATCCTGATGATTGCTGGTCACAAAACAGACAACACCCTGGGACAGTGAACTTTTTAAGCCTCCAGTGACAAAGTCTTTTAAAAGTGTCTTGTTTTTCCCTACAGCTTAACAAATTCAATTTGATCTGCAATTCAATACTACAGAGCAGAGTTTAGATCAGAATGCAATTTTCTTCAAATGCCCTGGGCAAATACTCACCAACTCGACTGTTAAACAGGTTTAGCAGCAAGTCAGGAAACTCTGCAATTGTAACCAGAAATGGTATAGGCGAGTAAGGAAGAGAGAAAACAAGTGGTGGAGGGCTATCATGTACATGAACTATTCAGATAAAATATGTTCTGGGTAAAAGGTTATTTCTTTTCTCCTCCTTTATAGGACCTCAGCCTTCAATATAGACTACATTTAAAAAAAAACACAAAACAACTCCATTACAATTAAAACTAAAAACCAGTGATAAAAAGTGAAGCTAAAACAATTATGAAATGTAATGCTGATTTTCCACACAGTTATTTCAGTATCTAACAAATGCTACTGTAAGATCAAATTCCACCATCGTGGTTTACAAAACAACATCTTGAAGTATTTACCTAGTGTTACTAATTCTAAAGTTGTATACATAAAAGTGAAGCTCTCTCAGAAAACACAAACCTCACTGAAAACTTTTAGTAATTTATGTCAAGTTGAAATAACAAGCTGGCCCAACTTCACTACCTCTGATGCCAGACCTAACTTTCAACAGGTCTAAGACTATTAGAGAGTATGTGAAATCATAAAGTTATGTAAAGTTCCAGCTGATGAGAAAACAGTTGAAAATATGTCCAACATCTTCCTGCTAGGTAGCGTGATTGATTATACCACATAGTTACCTTAGTTAGTAAACATAAACCAAAAAAGCAAATAAAATTTATGTCAAAATTATGTTAAACAGTTTTCACCAGATACTCTGTATGTATGAAAGCCAGCACTGGTTTTCTTTAAATGTAAGTAAGTTTAACTAATTACAGACAAAATGCTTGAATTTCACTTACAATTTTTAAATCAGCAAAACAAGCAGTCCACAATAGTTGACTTTTGCACGTCTGCATGAGGTAAACAAGACACTCCTCATTTTGGACTCAAATATGCTTGCTTCCCTGGCCAATATGCAAAGCTATTTCAAATTGAATCCACAACTAAGGAATTAAACTTCATTCATGTCATCTAGCCAGCAATTAAATTGAATGAGAAGCTCAACCTAGGTGAAACGTCTTAAGAGTCTTGCAAGCACTCAAACAAATCCTCTGATTCTTGAAGCCTGCCCTAAGCAATGCAGTCCTGAGAGATGACCCCTCTAGAAAATAATCGGTCATGGGATCCAGCGAAGTATTTTGCAGTCCTGTTAGAAGTAGTGCAGGGATAGAATCTGCTAGAGCATGAAATACCTCCAGAATATAAATGCTTTCTAGTAGGATCAGGAAGCAAATTCCTCCTTCCTGTGTGTTTTTTGCCCTTTTTTTTTTTTTTTTTTGGAAATATGGTTGTCATGACAACAGCTACAGAACAGCAGGCTGCAGCGACAGCTAGTGATGAAAACTGCTTACGTCTTAGAGCTTCCCTGGGAGGCTGTTATTGAATTTCAGGTTCATTCAGGGCAGCAGCACAATCTCACTAGACAGTGAGTATGTCCATAGGTTTGGCTTTTTGGCTTCTGTAATTATTTTGCCTCCTGCTTCCAAACTGAGATAACTTGACCTCCTAACACAGAGGGAGCTGACATACTTTGCCAGTACGCATGCATGTGTACCAACCTTGAGGCATATGGCAGATCCTCTGGGGATCTGCCATGAACTTAACTAGACTCTTCAGTGCTGGGTGTATCAGCAGATGGCTCAGATTCCAACTAAGAAGGAGCAGGAAGCTGATCATCACTGTCTGAGTTGTGGCTGCTGGCTGAGGCAAAACTCCACAGACACATAAAGTCAAGAGACAGCTGAGGACTGGATATTCATATTATGAAACCAACTTATTAGTTAGAAATGCAAAGTTTTACTCCAGAAAACCCCGTGAGAAGATAGTTATAAAGCTGTAACAGCAGCCACAACATGAGATAAAATGAGGGGCATCCCTTGCTGCTGGTAAATAAATTTCATTCTTCTGTAACACTGCAATAAAACCAGAAGTATCTATAGTTACATTTGGAGAGTGGCATGAAACAAAACATGGGTAAAAGGATATCTAATGAATTAAATTACCAATCTTAATTCAGAATTTACCAGCTCTTCAATTTTGTCCAGTTTTACTGACAGAAGCAGTTCACTGCATTCAAGTTAACATGAAATGATTAATTCAAGGTTTTCATGCAATATGCACATACTGTTACAAGTTAAAGTGACAAAGCCACAAAATACAGATGTTTATAAACTATGACAAATTTCTATGTTTACATAGTTAAAGATTCCCTTGAAAATGTTGTTCAACATTATCACTTTTTCTTCAGTCTTCCAGAGATGTCATTCCTGAACACAAAACTCTTACATTCTCAAAGAAGACATAAAAGTGATGGTGGTAGGAAGCCAATGGGTGTGAATAAGAACTGTTTCACACACACAGAGGAAATAAGATCATGAAAAATTCAGTTCCCACCCAATGGAGAGGAGTTTTTATGCTGAACCTGCATAAGCAGTGTTACACTATAAATATAATTCCTCTGAATAAAAAGTGTGAACAGTATTAGTAGTTCCTACTACAAACAAATGCAGCCACTTGTTTCAACACACTCTCAAGTCCATCTGAAAGCACAAGTTAAAATATGTATACAATAGAGTCACAGTAGTGAATGCTAATCACTGTGAAGCAATCTGACTTTATTTAATTTGAGAACATGCTTAACAACAGCGG
The DNA here is from genome assembly GCA_025769975.1 of Gallinago jamesoni. Lineage (NCBI taxonomy): Eukaryota > Metazoa > Chordata > Aves > Charadriiformes > Scolopacidae > Gallinago > Gallinago jamesoni. The sequence continues at coordinate 28,936,627 of JAOQGH010000019.1, read as the reverse complement.
GGAGGAGGGAGACTAATTTTTCTCAACAAGCCACTTTGCAAAAGGTATGTACCATCTTGACTAGCAAGGTTTCTGACCTGGCCTCACACAACCATCTCAGAAGCAAACAATGAAAACAATTACTATAAAGTAAATGGAAAACTGGTAAGAAATTATTCCAGAATAGTCCTTAATGGCTCTTTAGCAAATGCTCCAGTTCTTTTTAGTGGTTTTAGTAAGACAGAACAGAAAGTATGCCTGCTAAATGTCTAAAGAGCACCAAGCTGACCTGAAGTTCACCTCAGGTTGGGCTTAAAATTCAGAATAATATGGGTGAAGAAAACTTGGCTATCATTCAACAAGGGTATGTGCAAAATCCTTTTCCTAGGAAGGAAAGATTGCTATATAAAACATGATTCTGAAAAACTAGCCAGGATGTAGATGCACAGAAAAGGATTAAGGGCTTATACTGGATCAAAAATTCAATATGAGTCAATACCTTTATTGTTAGAAAATTAAATAGTGGATCATGGGGTGTAAGTATCCTAGAAGTTATGCAAAAGAACTACTCCTTCTCCTTATTCAAATGGGGTTGCACCTGGAATTTTGATATCTAGGTTTTGACCAAACTTGCAGAAAGACATCAGTTGCACATAGGAAAAACACAGATAGGGGAAATCAGTGAAAGCAATCGAGATCTAGAAAACAGGAACTATGGGAAAAGACTGAATAAGCAGTGGTTGTTAACCTTAAGATTTAACTGAACAGGGAAACAACTCTTCTATGACATAAAGAAATGTTAAAAAAGAAAGGCAGCAGCCTGTTCTCCATGACCAGTGTGGTCAGAAGAAGATGTAATTGTCTTAAAATCCAACGAAAGAATTCAGAAAAAATATAAGGGAAAGCCAAGCACTTAAATACATTCCCCCACGGACTTCTAAATTCACTGTCTGGGAAGGCCTTGAAGAACAGATCAGATGAACATCTATTATAAATAACACAGGACTGGCTGATTCTGCCCTGAATAGGAAGACAGATTAGACTTGGAGGGGGGGGTGGGGGGGTGGTGGTGGGGGGTGGTAGTGCACAAAAGATGCAAAAAGACACAAAAGCTGAAGCAAACTTCTACATTCTCATAGCCGGAGTATTTCATCATTAAAAATAATTAGCTTAAAGTAGCCTTAAGCAGAATGTACAATATACTGCAAGCACTTCCACTGAAGGAAAGTGTAAATGTTCAAGAATTCAGATGGGAGTTCATGTTTCTAGGTCTTTTTTCTCCAGTGACTACTTGCAAATATCAAGTATCAAACTTCTGTAGTTTCATAAACTAGCTTAGATTTACAGCTGATGTATAATTCAAATCTTTGCTCCCCTAAGCTTTATAGCCAGCAGTAGACTCTGGATTAGCTCTTAGAATAGTACTGCACAATGCACAAACATCATGTTTGCAACTGAAGTCGGTAAGATTTCTACCTATCTTTTGCAAATTATGTACATGTAAATTCATATACAAATGTACATTCTTGTTGGCATTAAGTCTGTCAGTATTCTGCAACAAAACATACTCTGTCAAACCACTTAGACTAGTTTTGCAAATAGAACACTTGAAGTTTTTAAAATGATGAAATTACCAAACTTCCTGGTTTTGAGAAGACTTTCCAACAATCAATTCTCACCTCCTTATCAATCCTGTTACTACCATTCTGAAAAGGCACATGCATTAGAATTTATTAGATATGTTTTTTGCAGAAGAACAGCAAGAATCCTCAAGTACAACAAAACCACAGATTCGGTCAGAGTTAAGTTTAGAATTTTCACTTTTAATGCCTAAATTCTTACACCATTTATCAAGGGTTTTGAGATCAGTGGAACAAAGAAATGTTCAAGACTTGGAAATGAAACAGCGTGAAATACAACTTCTGTGAAAGTTTCCAAATTCTTAAAAGGGTTAAATTCAAGTATTTTTTAAAAAATAACAACACACAGAGCTGTAATACACACTGATCTCTGGTCTTCTCCACTAAAATAATTCTTCACATATCTTAAAGATGACACTTACCAAAGAGTCTAAAGACCTAAGAAATATGTCCAGATCCATGGCAATAGAATAGTTGCAATAGAAAGCTACCATAATCCTGATTCAGCATTTTAAGTTTCAGCAATGCAGCTTAAAACTTATGCCCTCGGCACAGCCGCAAAAGCTAGATAATAAGGGTATTTAGGCCTTCAAAAATAAAAAAAAACACACCACCACAAATCCATACATTTCAACTTTAAAGGAAAATAATCAAACAACCAAAAACCAAAAATTGGACAACCTACCCGCAGCCATTGTTTCTCTGTGAGAGCATCACTGTAGTCCACATCCCTGCGTTGACGGGATCCTCTTCCAAATATTTTCTCTTCTTCTTCTTCACATGTAAGCCTTTCAACTTCAGCATCATCCTTAATAATCCAGGATGGTAATTCATCCTCCTCCATCAAGCGGGGCTTACGTTTGGGGTTTCTGGCATCCTCCCTGCGACGGTCCATGTCCATGCGCTGCAATGGCAGGTGGGAAAAGATAAAACAATTCTAAGGGCAAATATCAAAATGAATCATGGAAATTCCTGGCTATCTAGCGATACTTGAAACTTTACATCCAGTTTTTCACAGGAATTTCCCTTCTATGATATTTCTAAATACTTCTAAAATGCAACCAAACAAAGAAGCTACACTTGATGGTTGATTTTCAGTCAACTTCTGTACTCCGTAACTACTTTCTACTGAAGTAACTGAGACAACACAGTACCCTAAGTGATACAGAGCAGATCACAAAAACACTATTCTGGTAATTAAACAACTCTCTTCCTTTTGCACAGGTTTTATGGTTTCTTTGTATCCATAAAGGTGATCTCCAAATACAAATCATTCCTTGACAATAGCCCCATAAGGTGTTATTATTATGTAACTAAAAAGAATAACTGCAAACACACTAGTTTTGTAAGCCTGAATAGCAGAAGAGGAAAATTTAAAGGCTCTTATTGGAAAAAAAAAAATCAAAAGAGGAATTAAGGAATTCAGATAAAAGCTTGCCTACACAGTGTCAGGAGGCCAATGTGCTTAAACCACTCAGTTTTTCCTGATCTTACTGCTGTACTAGGCAAAATCAAAATACATACAAAAATATCAAATAAGATTAGGTAAAGAATATTAGGTAAAGAATTGAGATGTAAACCTTTGTTAATTGAGATGTAAGAGATACAAACACCCATTAGTTTTTCCTTAGGATACTACTCAAATACCTTTACCTCTGGGAAACCTTTTGTCCTATCTTCCCATTTCTTATCAAAACACGTATTTCCAAACCAAATCTACCTTATTTTATTGTAACTAATACAGTAACTGTATTTATACTGTCCTAAGTAAGGCTTAAGTGCTGGAAATAAAAATATCCTATGTTGCCAATGATGACACATAAGTGAAGAACTTAGAAATGTTGGCAGGTTCAAGGCCTAAAACTTCCGGTTTAGAACAAACCACAGAACACTGCTGTCCTGTGAACATTTATCTTACACTTTCCAAATTGTAACTAAAATAGTTCTTAAAAAAACCACCTAAGCCACACAGTGTAAAACCAAAAATTTATACACACAGATGCTGCCATGTTGCCAGTTTGGATTTAAGGAGATTTTGTTGAGAGACCTTCCTTGAAAGGCGACTCATCCACTCAAAAGGCAGTTTTTACATCAGGAATCTTTATTTAAGTAAATATAACGTTAAAAATAACTTTTTTTTTTTCTTTACAGGAACTTGTTGAAGCACACTATTATGAAATGACAAGAGTTGCACAGGTCACATTGAAACACTAATTTTTCTCTGAATATTTGCTAAACATTTTTAGTGTATGACGAAGTGCCATCATTTGCAACAGTTGCAAAAGGAAGGACAGTGTAAGGTTTGACACTATCTAGAGTTTTACCTATTGTTACATACGTGGAGCCTCTAACCGTCAGGGAAATTAAGTCCACTTGTAGGCATCCTCTTTCTGAGCAGCATACTTAGCTCTACAGCTACATCTCAGGATCTATGCCAAAGAATACTTCTGACTTGAAAAGTGACTACAGAACAACTTCTCAAGGAGCTCTCTTGCCTAGTGTTTTGGAATTGCTCACTTTAAATAGCAAAATGCATGCCTTTACACCTCTAAGCCTAGTTAAGTGAACAAACCAAAACACATTTTTCTTGGATATTGTAGTTTGCTTAATTCTGATTACATCTGCACAAACTTAACAGAGGGAACGAGGTGGCACAGGCATCATTGAGGTAAGGAGAATACAAACCTATCTTTATGTTCTTTATCTGACTATGCAAGACATAAAATATTGATAAAAAGACAGACACTGACTGCCAAACTTGTTTTTCAGACTTTTATTTTATAATTAAATAGTTTAGTAAAACGAAAAAAATTATCTTTATTAACAATTAAAATTAGTTCTTAGCCATTAATATTTAACTTCACTGTTTCTACTATTTTCAACCCCCTTGCTTTCAAAATATGTTAGCTTTGCATCTTCAAATTTTTATTACCTACTGCTAACTCTTTACTCTCCCTTAAAAACTTTTATGTAAATTATATGAAAAACATAAATTCAGCCCACACAGTGCTAGAACTGTCTTCACTTTCGGCCCCTCAACTGTTTTACTGAATGGCTGTTAAAAGAAATTTTCTCCAAACAGACATAAATTCATCAGCTAGCCCCTCAACTGTTTTACTGAATGGTTGTTAATAGCCAGTTGTAGAAATTTTCTCCGAACAGACATAAATTCATCAGCTATTTTCAATCTATGGATTAGTTCTTTTCTTCTGGGGCTGAATGAGAAGTACTGAGAAGCTTTTTCCAACAGCTTTCACAGAACTCAATCTTCAGCCAATACTTTGGCTGAAATTATTCCTTTTGAGATTTGGATCAAATAGCCACCTCACAGTTTCTGTAATATATATCTCCTTACACCCACATCGCTGAAGGAAAGTTAAAAAAGACAGGTGTCTGTAAGCACTCACTTTCTGTGCAGCCTAGTTTCAGGGATTTCAGTTCTTCTGAAATAACATGAAATGTAACTTAACACAAAAGGACTAAACTGGCAAGTAAGCAACGACAAAGGCACCGTCATGTGGGGGAATATAGCCTTTGCCAACTGTGCACCTGACCAAGCATCACTGATGTAAAAAGGGCCCCTGCACGCTTATGTAACAATGAAGTTTTGCACATGAATCATTAAGCAGAAGATGGTGAGGACTAAAAACCTGTGGTCTGACAAACAGTTGTTTCTGTGGATACTACCCAATGCACTTTCATTCATGTACATCAGCATCTCTCTTGTCCCACTTTGCAGAACAAAGCAGCCTCTATAGAATTAGGGGGGATGGTGCTTTACCTTCAGTACTCAGGTATTCTCCTGTTGCTGTGTCAGTAACTCTCAAAGGTCCCTCAGCAATCCTTACAATGTACACACACTAAAAGTCAAAAGCCGTGCCTACATTGACAATTCAGTAATTATTCCATCACTGTTGTAGCAGCACTAACAAAAAGGGAAGTACTAATGAGTTGCTTGCATTTGAATCACTTGATTCAAATCAAGTTGACAAAACCATCAGCAAACCCCAGTTAACTCAGAAAGAAAACAACACTGTCAGTTGACTAGTTTACTATCTTGTTAAGTACCTCATAGCCCAGAAGTGGCAAGAAATTGAAAAACAAATTTAGCAAGCCAAACTGTGACTGTCAGTTTTGCACTGTAAATTTCTCAGGTCATGCCACACTCTTCCTCCAGATTGCCACGGTTCCACTATGCTGTCCACAAGCATCTCTGAAGCCTTTCTGTCACTAAGAAACTCCGTATTTAAGCAGACTACCCTTTTTATCTCAGATAAACAATGCAAGTAAATAAAGCCTATTCTTCCAACAAAGTTTACCAAGATTTGAATGACAAAAGTTGAAGGCCTTTGTTAAAAACACTACTTTCTATATATACTCATGATCATATCCTTACCATAAAGAGATCAAATTCCTCCTCCCGTCGAGCAATCATCTGATTCAGAGTTTCATCATCAGGAACTTCATCTTCCTCCTGGTTATATGGATGGATAAAGGTATTAGAAATAGAGAAGCTACATGCAACTCAAAGTAACAACCTCCATCAGGTCACTGTTGCACTGACTCTCCTTCTGGCATGGCACGTGTGAAACAGTCAAAATGAAACTAAAACTTTTAAAATGTTCACCAATTCAGAAGTAATGCAAAATAGACATAATTAGAGAAATGACTGGGACCTATTACGACCTTCATAAATTGCAAATGAGGAAATGAGCAAATATGCAACCAGGAAATCTTGGGTTGTGGTTTTCCTGGGTCAGAAGCACAGTTAGAGCTTCAGTTAAAATATATGCATTTCCGTTTTGCTGTTCTACAGTAGTCCCTCAGACATACCATTCTGCATTAAGAGCTCCTTGCTCTCTAAGCAAGGAGAATCAAGAACTCCTTGTTAAACGAAGGAAATAAAACATGTCATTATACTGGAAAAAAGCCCAGCTGAACGCTTTTTCTCTTGACCGTTATCTGCTTAAAAACTAAGATATGAACCACTGACTTCAGACAAAACAGATTATTTCATAAAAACAGAAACAGTCCTGGGATAAACAATTTAGAATGGCAGAATTCAACTAAAGATGTTAAAGTTGAACAACTATGAGACCCATTTTGACACATTCAAGAGTCCACTTCATTCAGTTTCCCTCCTTGAATTATTTTGAAAGCACATGGCATTTCAAATCTGACAACAGGTAACTGGAAACTATAGAACTACAGACCTGTTCCAACATAGGATTTACCGAACCTCTGTTACGGTATGCTGTAGAATTTTTCTTGAAAACTCATGTTTTATACACAGTGGAATGGCAGTATAGAAGGCCAAAAAATAGCATCCAAAAATCTAACATTCTGCAGCTTTCATTTTTTTCAGAAATAAACAGAAAAGGCCTTCATCTATATCCACACATTTATTTTCCCTCCACTGGCAAGATTTCTACACTTCAGAGAAAATACAGTTCTTACTGATGCAATTCCCAACAAACACTTCTATATCTTAATATCCATAAGTACACATAACGTACATATAATTTAAATTTTAAGATGAAAAAGGCAACAAGGAACATAACAGAGAGCTTCTAGTCAGTACTCCTTCAAGTGTTCAAGAAAAGGAAGTTACATAGTTACACAGAGAAAAAAAAACAAACAAAAAAGGAGTAGAGAACCCTTATGACCAATGAAGAACGTGACCCTCATGAAAGTTTCACATGCTTCCTATCATGTCAAACAGAGCAACTTCTAACCTGAAAAAAAAAAAAAGCATCCCACAGCAGAAGCTGTAACAAGAGTGTCCACATAATCTGTGGTTAGCCTGAATAATTCTGTTGCCAACCAGGTAGACTTGGCAGAAGAAAAAGTTACAAACACTATTGCCAGTGAAAAAATGCCTCCACGACCAAGTTACTTATAATCACCTGTCATACATTCCTATTATTCTAATATATCTTTCTAAATATACAGAAATTACCTCTGATTTATCTAGTACTGCTAGAATTAAAAACAGGAGAGGAAAAAAGAGAGAAAAATACAGAGAGTTTTCATGCTGAATTTATGAAAACTTTTTAAAAAGTATGAATAGAATACGGTGCTCTACATTTGAGTGCAAAAAGCTTTGATATGGAAGTTTAAAGCATGATTAGCATGGCAATATTTAAATAGGAGGTCAATAACCAATCCCTTTATTAAATGTGCTTGTCCGTATTTGCAAGTCAAAGTTGTTCCAATATTAATAACTTTTAACTGAGAGATTTACTTTTTCGTGTCAATCTCTCATTTGATATTCAAATTTCATTTCCAGTGCTGTTGCAACGAAGAAACAACGGCTGACCAGTGGTGGATAGATGGTGTGAATTCAACCCCTGTTACTCCCTCAGCAGTTTCAGTGTCTGGGCAAAGTTTTGCATAGTCTCTGCCCACAAAGAAATTTTACTTCAAAGTCTCATCTTCAGTCTGACTGTTAGGCATCAGACTGCAATACCAATGCTTGCTTTAAAGACTGACACTGGGTTGCAGCAAGCAAACCTTAGTTATATCTGTGCTTGCTTCACGAAGGCAGACCAAGTGTATTTGAACAACACACAAGAACCGGATTGCTCTGAAATCATCTGTGACGTAAGGCATGTCAATTAGGTCTGAACTACAGTCCTGACTTTTGAAATATTTTCAGATACATATTTTCTAGGGATTTGAAAACATAACAAAATTATGTCAATTTTAGAAACAAATCCAAAGGCTTACTGAAAATTTCTACTGGTTTCAGGTTTATCTATGTACTCATACAAATGGTGTTTCACTGAATTTCACTGAATTTTTTTCACTGAATTTTTTTTTTAGAGTTGGAAGGGACCATAGAGATCATCTAGTCCAACTCCCCTGCTGAAGCACGATTGCCTACAGCTAGAGCATGTTACTCAGGACTGCATCCAGGCGGGTCTTGAAAATCTCCAGAGAAGAGGACTCCACAACCTCCCTGGGCAGCCTGTTCCAGGGCTCTGTCACCCTCACTGTGAAGAAGTTTTTTCTCATATTTG
>JAOQGH010000019.1:28910254-28927886 GCA_025769975.1 Gallinago jamesoni | reverse complement strand
GGTGCAGAACCCTACACTTTTCCCTGTTGAACCTCATGAGGTTCTTCCTTGCCCAGCTCTCCAGCCTGTCTAGGTCTTGCTGGATGGCAGCATGGCCCTCCAGGGTGTTAGCCACCCCTCCCAGTTTGGTATCATCAGCAAATATGCTGAGGATACACTCTGTCCCCTCGTCCAGGTCACTGATGAATATATTGAACAGGACTGGACCAAGTGTTGACTGCTTGAGAACTACAGCTTCACATAAGCAAAAATGATACACATACATCATTCTATTTCTGCATTCACACCCTAAATACAAGACAATTACTGATAAAATTGACTGTTGACAGCCTTCTTTAATTCCTTACAAGAAGTACTAAAACAACAATACAAAATTCTATCTTAATGATGTACTAGCTTTTTCTAAATGCACAAGAAGACAAAGAGTTTAAACTTAAAGTTCAACTATTGAAGAAACAGACTCCTTGGTCTTTGACACTTTACACCATGTAACAAAGGATGCCTTGAAACATGGCTACAGAACTTTCTTTTCTTTCAGCGTGCATACAGCACCTTTTGTACAGACATACAAGGCATACTCAGGGGCAAAATTTGGTTTCACACCTCTGTGTCTTTAACTAGTACTGGGTATTTACAAGGAGGGAAAAAGTCATTGCTCAATGGCATTTTTTTTGGTCTGCATTTTCAATGTAATTGATATATTTATACACTCTCCCCCAAGTGAGGCTTTCATCTGAACACTGAAATTTGTCCACATTAAGAGAAAAGTCTGTAGTGATAGGCAAAAGAAGGGGTTCACTATTCCACAATCACAATTCCAGAGAACACAAGGAAAACACAGGTGATTCTATAACCTCACCACTTTTACAAGGAAAAAATTGACAGCTATTTTTAAACACCCATTTGTTTCTTAAAGAGGAAATGATAACCACAAATCCAGGCTGGACACAGCACTAGAAAGAAACAGCTATTTTGCTGGCTTGTCCTAAGCACATTAACTCTTATCCAGGATAGAAAAGAAGCACTGTAAGCAGGGTCTTTAATGACTCAATCTTAGTAGTGCTAGTTTCTTAGCATGTCTGAAAATCAGGTTACCTAGTTTACATATAAACTGGATTTCAGAACTCTTATAATCTGTTTTGGAAAAAAATACTTGTTTGAATATTTGTTTGCCAAAATTATAAAAGGGCAGAATGGGTTTAAATTGCAATGCCTAATTCTACATGAAATTTTAATCATAACCATTACATTATAAACTCTTACTGTGACCAAATAAAAAGAGAAAAATTAAGTTTCTTTCACTAGACGGTACGAATATGATGACATTTCTAATTTCAAAGGAGATGACAAACTTTGTAACTGATAAAAAAAATAACTTAGTACTTCCTGAAACATTCTCTTACTGATTAACTACCCTACCTCATTTTCTTCTTCATGCTCCAATATAGCCTGTAGGAAGGCTCTCCTTTCGTGGCTTGAAGATTTCTGATCAAACATTCCAGCCTGAATAACTTTTTGATCTACATTCAGCTTATACTTTGCAGCAGCAAGTATCTTTTCTTCCACACTGTTCACAGTGCACAGTCGCAGGACTCGAACTTCATTCTGCTGACCAATTCGGTGAGCTCTATCTTGTGCCTGTAAGTCCTATTAAGCAAAGAACATAGAAAGTGATTTATATTGGAAGTGTGCTACACAAATAATTCTCTGCTTAAAGGACACTATAATGCTGAATTCTTTTTGGTATAAAAAGGAAGTACTCAAACAACAGTCCACCACAATTCAGATGACTCATTCTTCGCTGCTTTCTTTCCCAAAACTTCATCAGACTTAAGTGGGGGAAAGCCAAAAGGCAAAAACATGGACATGCAAATGAAGTTTGGTGCAAATGAAGTTAAGCCAAAAACTTCTTGAAAGCACATGTAGTGACTGAGAATGGCTAACGTATTTACTTCTTCCCTTCTATTCAAAGCTCACCGCCTTCCAAGCCAGAATGAACCCTAAAGTAAAGTACCTCTTAACTGCAGGAAAAGAAAGCAACAAAATTACTAGGAAAAACCCCATATATATATTTGTCTACTAAATGCCTAAATATGTTGACTAAAAATTATTTGACCTATTGAATCAGCTTTGGAATATTTTTGCTAAAAAAGCTTAAATATGATCTTCCTGATTGAAATTTCATATATACAAGATTGTGAATCAATGCAACTATTTTTCGGTCAGCTGACCGCACTTAAAACTCATGGAAGTAAAAAGTACACCTGCAGGTCACAAGTCAAGAATTTCTTCTATTAATACAAAAATCTTATCTAGTTTCTTTGGGGAAAAGAGAAATCCATAACTCCTACAAATGATGTGCTTCTACTTCAGCATAGTCAGATAATGAATGTTATCAGTTTTGTGCTACCTCATAACATAAAAGTTTCTTAATGTAGAGAAAAAGAAAACAAGCAATGACTTTTGCACCATTTGAGCTTTTACTACCATTGTTAGCTCTTCCCTTCTACAATTCCCTTCCCAAGCATTACATACAATGCAGCTGCTGCAACCTAAAGGTGTATTTGAAGTTTGCATTAACAGGGAAGCTGAAGCTACAATATGAATTTTCTTATTTGATCATTCTCAGAAGCACAGGAAAATGGTAAAGTGAGGAAAGAGAAGTTTTTACTTCTCTAAATATGCCATTTAAGTGCTAATTTCCTGAGATGCACACCTCTCTGCACAGCCTTTACTAAAATATTGTAACCTGCCTACCAAAGACTCAAAATGGGGTGATATATATTAATGTCCTAAGGGTTAAAGAATGAGTACAGTTATACAAATGAAGCAGGTCTATAAGCCCCCTGGCTCTGAGTATTTCTTGAGACTCAAATAAAACACATACACAGACACAGAATTACTTAATTGATACAAATCAAAACACTTCCTGATTGTAGCAATTTGCCTCACTAATTCCTCCCAAAGCAGCATTTTTTGATTTACCTTAATCCATTCCTTTCACCTCAGGCTATATGCCCAATTTAAACAAGAAACACGAAAACGCTTTATTTCTTTGCACATTTCATAAAGATAAGTAAATAAAAAAAACCTGGTGAGGATTCCAGTCACTATCAAAGATTATAACAGTATCAGCAGCCTGGAGATTTAAGCCTAGCCCTCCAGCCCTTGTACTCAGCAAGAAGATAAAGTATTGTGACCCAGGTTCATTAAACTTCTTCAGCAGAGCAGCTCGATCCTCTGATTTTGTTGTGCCTGAAAAGAAATAAAAACAAAACCCACCTTATAATAAAGATGGGAACTGAAATAATATAAACACAATGTCAGTTGCTAAAGGTACACATGGAAGGGAAATTTTAGCTCATTTGCTCTTTCCCATCTCTGCCACATTTTCCATAAACAGAATAAACACTGGCCACAAATGCTTTGGTCAATTGCCTATTGCATTTAAGGTTCGGACTTCAAAATATCTCTTTTAAGTATGTCTTTCAACATTTCAAAAGTGGCTAACGTTGCACTGTTTTATGGCTGACATAAATTTCAACTGAAGTTATATACATAAATAGGAGAGAGTTCCAGTGGCACAGTGACAGAGCTCATTTATGCCTCAGTTTCATTACCCTGTTTTACAATTGAGGATAACAGCAGTTCAAGTTTACGTTCCTTAATATTTGCATAGGATGAGAATATCTCCCAGCATTATTTTTTCTTCCAATTAAACTGTGAAGCAAAGAGCCAGCTTAAAACACTGAAAAGAATATTCAAAAGGACCTAAAACTCTCATTTTAATATCACTGTTCTTTATATTTTTTATGAGTCACTGCTTCCTGTTAAAAAGATACTCTGATAAATGCTGCTGATCCTATGTAATACTATGATGTGTATGAGTATTCATTATTTTTACTTAATGAGTTTAAGAAGGGCAATACAAGGCAGAGATCATTAGCAAGGAAGACGGCCAAAATGGTAACTTCTTTCAAACAGGTTCAAGCCTCAGATGGGATATGCTATTTTTAGTTATTTCCCTTTCAATATAACTCCACTATGTTTCTAAACCATCTTTTCATTCAAAGGTAATAAAATGTATCTACTCATGAAGTAATTGATGCTACTGACATTCCTGTGAAATTCAGGAAGAAAACTACAGGTACTAGATTACCTGTCACTGAAACTCAGCTAACCTGTGGAGAACAGCAGTTGAACTCTAAACAGGTATAAATTAAGTAATTCCACTCGCGTTATCATCTCCCATCATCAGAACATTTTCAGGCAACTTAAACAGTGACAACTGAGGGATACTCAGAATTACTTGATCCCAAATTAATCAAATCTACCGAGAGAGGCAAAAGTACTCCTTGCTCGGTATCTTGTCTGCAAGAACAGGGAAAATTCTAGTAAGCTGCAGCCTAAGGGTCTACTGCCATAACTTCATGATAAATATCCTTAGAGACTCTTTCTTCATGGATTTGTCAAATCATTTTTTGTACCTGTTCGCACTATTGTGCAATCACTTCATAGCACTGGTGTGCTAGGAGGAGAACCTGGGCCTCCCATGCCCAAACTAATGAAGTATGCTACTTCCTAACTCATTATTTGTCCTTTTTTTTTTTTTTTCGTTTAGCTTACCATCAAGACGCAGGTAAAGGAAATTTCTAAAGGCGAAGTAGTCTTCCATAATGGTCATGAGTGACGTCATTTGACAGAAAAGAAGTACACGATGGTTAGTAGCTCGTAACTTTGGTAGAATACGATCAAGTAGCTCAAACTTCCCTGAGGCCCGATAAAGTTCAGCTCTGTTGAAGAGAAAAAGCACAGTAAATGCCAGAATAGCCCTCATTTAGAAAAGTTTTTAGACATCATCATGACAGTGTATAAGAGAGATTAATTTACTTAAGATAAGACTAATAGCACTTTCTCTCTTTAAAACTGTTCATCATGGTTAAAATAAAAAAATAAACACCCATGGGAATTCCTATTTGTAAAGTATTTTTCTTCAGTTACAAAAAGTGTATGGAGTTTCAGCCACACAGAATACCTTCCTTTATGAAATTTAATTCTGTTTCATTATTTATGAAAACAAACATTATTTCTCAACTACATAAGCATTTTATTGGTTAAGGCATTCACCTGCTAGTTTTGCTTTCAACTGGCATTCACTGCAGCTGTCAGTTGTATTCAGCAGGCACATGTTAAAAACAATTCCCTTTCCACTCAACTACTATGCACATGACAGTGAAATATTCAAAACTGAACTAACATACAGGTAGAGTTTGAGAGAGAATATACTCTTTAGCCATATAACCTTCATAGTCATGAACAATGTTTAATGGCTTTGATTAGCTGCTCTTCTGTCTTTTGTGCTATGAATTACAATACAGACTCTTAGCACTGAAATTCACTGCTAAGTAACTGAGAAAAATCAGTAAAAGTAAACAGGATGTATAAATAAGTATCACAGTGACATGATTTACAGAAGTAAGTTTCATGTAACTTTTTTCTAGCCTTGAGCCTGTACTCTCAAAATACAATTTATCATTAACAATGGTATACTTAAATCCTCAAGATTCGTGGTCTTCTGATATGTACACATAAGTAAACAGCAAAAGACTAAGCTGTTTAGGAGACAAGTAGTCTGCTATACTAGTTAAGCAAAACCAAGAAATGTAATTAACGCCTAAACAGGAAGTGGGTCAGATGGAAGATACACACCTTTCCTTTAGAAATCATCCATTTCTAGTCAGCTGCACAGAGAAGTGCCAAGAACAAAATTTAAATCTATTTCATTTCAAAGAACGGAATACATGCTATTTTAATTTTGGAATAAAGATGGTAAAGAGGGAAAAGCAGAAGACAAAAGTAACAAGAAAGAGAAGAAATCCTCATTGATACCTCTCTAAAAGAGTCATTCCAATGAATTTCATATGGTACATAAGTTATTCATAAGTAAATCTCCTCTGCCTGTCCTTCAGAAAGAGATGACAGGTCATAAAAAGCTCATAACACTAATAGTACTGCTATCTTTTGCTTTAGATATGTGCCCTGTGGCTCCTCTGCCTTTCTATAAACTGCTCGAGTTTGTTAGCATGCACCTTCAAGAAAAAGAATGCGATACATTAGTTCCAATACAACATTATGAACAGGAGGAAAAACTGAAAGAGTTACCCGTTGATGACACCATTTGAGTAGCCTAAATGTTCAGCGAAGGACTCCTGCAGAGTTATAAGCAATAAACAGATTATTACAAACTGCGCAGTAACCAAAAATTAAGCATTTTTACATCAATTAAATCGGGGGTTGAGTTCATACTCTTGGAATCCACCTTGTAGCAACACTGATCTGCTTAATGTTTTCCTGTGTAACTATTATTTAAAATTCATGGTTTGCAGAAGTCGATTCTGTTAGCATATGGTTTACTAGACTACAAATACAGTAGAACCTAATTAATTGATACTAATTACTGGAAGACCCATCTGCAAGTTACTCTAGTTAATTAGCATACAAGAGAAAAAAGAGTGAAAAATACAATAATAATACATCACAGTATGTATTTAATTATCATTCATAAATGTAACTACATTCCAGACATTTACAACATTTTCTATCTTTCCACATATATTATTATATTCATGTATTTTGGGTCCAAATGAAAGATGCTATATAGATAGTACATTGTCACTCAAATAAGGTGGGTAGAATAGGACAATTTTTGTTGGTATCATAAAGATAGATCCTACACACGGTGTTTTGAACTAGTGTCTCTCCATCATATATTAGGTCTAAGTAGAGATTAGGTTGCTCTAGATGTTTTAAACATCTAAAATTAAAAAAAAAAACCACCCAACCTTCTTTTTTTTAAAGACAGTGTCTCCACAAGATTAAATGCTGTAAAACTAGATTTCAGATTACCAATAAAAAGCTGGCAGTTGGCCCCTTGGTTTGTTGAGAGATATAAGTTGTTTAGCTTAGATAAGTAAATTTTAATTAGAATAAGTAACTTCGGGGTATAATACAGTGTGATTTCTGCTGTTTGCCTAGCTTTACTTAGCGTGAGTAGCTAAAATCACTAAAGCCTTTAGGCCACAACAGAGTTAATTTTCTTAGTAATTTTCCTAGCAGCTGGGACAGTGCAGTGTTTAGTCTTTTAGTATGATGAAAATACTGACAACACAGTGACATTTTGGTAGTGTTTTCCCTAAGTCTGGGACTTTTCAGTTCCCTATGTTCTGCCAGGGAGCGCAGGTGTACAAGACACATAAACCAGAAGATAAGAAGGCTAGCACTGTAAGCAGAGACTGCAAATCAACAAAGATAAGAGCAGTCAATGGCCCGCCTGGACACAGAAAGAATTAAAAAAATTGTTAGAAGACCCAAAATTATCGTTCGGATGCTTGAACAGTGCGTGAAGAGCACATGAAGGGCACGTACAGAGATTGCAGGAACTCTGATCCTAGCAGTTAAAGACTCCGGTGGTGTGTGTGCAACTCCTTGAATGCTGTGTGAATGCTCAGGCAGTGGCTTCTCCTTTAACATGTTTATAAAGTAAGTGATCATAATGACCATGTTTTTCAAATGTGCCTTTTCAGCAAAAATGATGTGGACAGATATGTCCCTCCCACATGTATAAACTTCACCAGCAGTTTTCCATTACATTAGCCATCTGATAAAAGCGACTCTCAATATCAAACCTGTCAATCTTACCTCAATGTGCTGAAACATGTATGGGTGATTGCATATCTTTCTCAATTGCATGATAGTGTTCATAAGAGTTTTTGCTCCACCTTTTCCCTGTGGGTACAAACAATGCAAATCAAATGGTTAACCAAATTTCTTACCTTACTAATGATGTTTTTGAAAGATATTTAAAATAGTATATACTAATACAAAATTATTAGTATATATATAATTATAATTATTAGGCATAATATACTTCTACCCCAACCTGAACACTGCATCACTAATAAAAAAAAAAAAAAAAACAAAAAAAAACCCCAAACAGTAAAAACCCAGAAGCTACTGTGCAGTTGTCTTGCTGTATAAATTAATCAATCATAAGGGTGCTCCATAACAAAAAAAGGAAGACCCGGAAGTAATCCACAAAGTGGAAGATACATTATTGAATTAAACTCGGCCAGGTTTTTCAAACGCAGCCTGTTTGCAGAAAGGCATTGTAACTACAGTGAACACAAGTAGTATCTTTTCCTTGTGAAGAGTGCATGAGCTGCAGTCTTGTAAAACAAAAGCATGTTTGACAGAGATTTCTTTTCCCATAGCAGATACCTGCAGTAAGAGCCTAAATATTAATTTTATAAACAGGTATCGTATTGTTAACATTTTCATCATAACACATTGCTTCCTATGTGGTTTAGTCTTCATTTGTACCTTCTTGTCTTTTTCAGAACCATCTGTGAGAAGGATTCCCTTGGCTTGCATGTGACGATACAGGATCTTCTGAAGAGCTGACATATCACATTTGATCACATATTCCACCTAGTTTAAAAAAAAATGCCAACCATAAACACATGGACTATGTTAGTAGAATGTAACTGCAGGTTCTTGTTATCCTAAAACGCAAACCATAAACCTACTAATTTTTTATCCAGATCTTAATACCACATATGATTTCAGTGAGGCAGCAATCCAACTTCAAGCACAGCAACAAGTATCTCAAAAGACTATCTCTGAAGAGTCACAACTACAAGACAGTTGGATTCTAAAACTGTTACTGCAGAATTGCAAAACATATTTTTTGTTCATTCGGTCATTTAGAAAGTTTTAAAAAATGTGTTTTTTAAAGACTTAAAAGATTTATAAGATCAAATGAAACTGTTACACAGGCTTTGGTTAACAAGCTCAGTCCTCATGGTTAGACTAATTGCTTTTTTTGTAAACAAGATAATGGAAATAAAAAGAAAGATGGTCCTCTGCGTACCAGTGTGTATGCAACTTCTAAATCCTCGTCCTCCAATGCCTATTAATGGATTTATCAAATACAGTGTCCCTAACTGGCAGAAATTTGAATAAAGATGTCAGTAATATTTTTAAATATAAGTATGCTCACTCTCAAATGCTTCTGAGGATACTGAGAATCTGACATGTGAAGGAACAGGAAGTGACAACAGTAAAAACATTCACAACGTTATAAAGACGAGAAAGGAATTTCTGAAAAGCCTTTCCTTTGAGTGCTAGTCCTTTCAGCCAGTGCTAGTCAGCCCATAACACAACTCAAATATTTCATTTTGGTATGGTTTTAACACAGATGAACTTAGCACCAAATTTTCCTAACTACACCTTCAAATTTACTTTCTAACTCAGTTGCTGTTGTTATTCTGGGAACAGTGAATGGGAAAAGTGATGCAGGATTGCAGAGGACAGGGTGAGGCAAAGTAAGTGACCCAGAAATAAAAACAATGATCTTTCAAATCAGAAGAGAATTTTATGTTCTGAATGAAAAAAACCTGTGCAATTTCTACAAGGCTCCTGGAATATTAATGCAGGAGCAAAATCTGGCTTCTTTATAAAGTCCAATAGTCCTTTAGGAATCTCAGTGAACTAGCTAAGGTTCTAACTAGTGCAGGAAGGATGGAACAGGGCAAAATCTAATCCTCAGAGTATGGCTGACTCACAACTTGAAACCAGGTATTGTGGAAAAAAATTGCATGTCTTATACGGATGAGTACAAAATGAATTAGAGTTGTAAGACTGGTGAGGAATCCTGAGAATGCAGAAACTTCAGAGCATCCTCAGTGGCCATATTTCTTTGCAGAGTTATAAACAAACCAACCAGAATAGATGCTAAAGAAGACCTCTTCTGTACAATAAATCTCAAAAATGAACATTACATAATGCTTTAAAAATGTATAAGACCCCTTCCTCTCATTGCAAACCTTTTCTGGCAGTTGAGACTCAACCTCTTTCTTCAATCTTCTCAGCAAGAAGGGTCGGAGCACTTTATGGAGACGACGGATGATCAGAATAGTTTCTTCCTCATTTAAGTCAACCTACAGAAGTTTATAAAAGTCACTACATGGTGATTCAGAATATTAGATAATGTATTCTCTCACATGAACGGTTAAGCAGGTGCAATAATTACTTGCACTTTGCAACTAAACTGACTCTGAGTCAAAAAAGCCTCAGATACTAAAATTTTCCAGCATTGTAAGAAAGGTGGCTTTTAGTTACATGAATTCCCTAGAGTACCAGAGAGAGTTCAAAGACAAATCAATCTGAATAATCTGCTTTCTCTTTTCATTAGTGGTTTATTTCTGATGTTTTAAAAAAATAATAAAATAAACAACAAACTGCCACATTACCCTTTCTCCAGTCATGGCAAATGGAGCGTTGAACCACTGTTCAAAGGTGCTACAGCTCTTGAAAATGGTTGGGAGGAGGAAATTGAGAAGAGCCCAAAGTTCAGGCAATTTGTTCTGCAATGGAGTCCCAGTCAACAGTATTCGCCTAGGGGCCACGTAGTGAGTATTCAAGACCTGAGTCAGCTTGCAGTGATGGTTCTTCATTCGATGGCCTTCATCTACTATCATGTACTTCCATCGAATCTGCAAGAAAAGGAAGAAAAGTTGGCAAAGTTAAAGCAGATTACTGTTACTCAAATTCCTCCCAACAGGTGTAGAACAAAAATATTTCAAACCTGAGACATCAGTCATTCTCGTTTACAAGGAAAGCCTAATCATGCATTATCCAAGTACCGGTGTCCTTGCAAGCAGAAAAAATAGAAACAAACACTAGGTATGCTGAATCTGATGCTGAATTCTGACTAGAATTACAACAACAAACAGCAGATTCCTCCCATTTCTGGGAATGAGATTAGGATGACTGGCTCTTTCTCTTCAAGGCCAGAGTACATTTCACAGGGAAAGGAGAAGACCACATAAACTTCAAATAAACCTATCTGCAACAAGAACCTTGAGAGGAGACAAAACCATTTTCAGACAAAAATAACAATACTCACAAACAAGAGACACCCTGAATTTTGTTTTGTTTCAGCTAATCCTATGTTTTTACTCAAGAAAGAGGCAGCATAATTACAATTATCTCATCTCAGTTTCTATTTAATGTGAAAGCTTAAATGCAGTCATAGCAGATGCTGAAAGAAAGTTGCTCAAACTCTCTGTTAGCACATAGTGGGCAGTCAACACATCTGCCACACTGACCGTATGACTAGAAAAGCCTTGGTTTGTACTTTCACAGGTGCTAACATTGCATTTCCCAGGACATGTTGCATGGCACAGTGCTGTCCTTCCTATCTTTTAGGAAGGGTGGGCAAAAACTAGAGGGGAAAGAAAACTCCACGGTCTCAAGTGTGCAGAATAATGCTAAGAAAATTCACTGCCTTTGATCAGAGAGGAAATATAAATAACTTAAATATGTAGTATCTAAGAGTGAAAAATAAGTGAAAACGAACAACAAAGGGACAGTACAACCGTATGTTTTCTCAACATGGCTAAATACCTCCTTAGTGTGCTTTGTATGTACATGAAATAGTTTACAGTACAGTAGCTTTCAAATTAATTCATTACATTTGAGGCACGTCTATTAACAGTTAGTGAGCCTTTGAAAACCGGGTCATATACAATAAAGAGTCTGGATACCAAATTCATGATAAAGTTAACTATTCAGTTATTTGTGAAAAAGTGCCCGCATAGCTGGAAAGTCTCTAGTAAGAATGAGCTTCAGATCAGAAACAATGGGGAAAAAGTTAAAGTCACAACTGCAGTTTAGGCTAAATGCCACTATGCAGAGGGGAGAACTGTCATGTTTTTCCAAGGGCAGGCAGATATTCAGTACTGAGAGAATTGCATAAAGGAATAGTCTTCTGCCACATTCAGGAAAATGCTGGTGTCTACAGGGAGAAGAGAAAGAGAGCTATGACTGAGAACTCCAATTAAAAAAAAAGAATAACTGGAAAGTAAATGAAAGGTTTAACTTCTATTGGAAGACAGAACAACAATTCAGGACCTCCCTATAAAACAAATGTGATTTGTGCTATGCACCTTTTGAAGGTGTCTTAAAGGTCTTGTGGTTAAGAGATGACAGTCATATTACCTTAGCAAGGATGTGTTTATCCTTTATTATGTACTCATAAGTAGTCAAAAGAACATTAAATTTTCCACTTCGAAGCTGAGGAACGAGTGAGCGGCGCATTGCAGGTGTACCCTAAAAAGAGAGACAGAAGTAATTACTCTTTCTTCTGATGAAGAAAATGTATTATTTGTATTAATTAGCCGATACAGAAACTGTAATCCTACAGTACTGCAAACAATATATTGATGCCTTCCAGACTTCTTCAAGTTCTTTCCTTTCCCTAAACTGTTGCAAGACTGTAAAGCTCTGTTTATGAGGCACAGGAAAGATGTAGCTAGCGGTCTCGTCTCCTTACAAATTGCTTGGCTGCACCAGTACTACAGTAGCCAAACAGCAAAGTATTCTGCTGTGTATAAAATGTGAAGTAATTATCATCTGCATTACTCTTACCAGAAGCCTTGCAATGTGATAATTAACAATTTTATTCTGCATTTCACTAACTGAAAGTAATGACAGTTTACTAGAGTCTTCTAAGTGTGATGAACTCTCACTGCTCAGTACTTGACATAAATGACAAAACTTCACAAGCAAATAGTTTAGAAACACATGCAGAAGCAGAGGAAAATCTAGGTCTATTCTCATTCCTTCAACTCTATAATCATATAAAAAGCAAATCAAACCTTGTAAGATATCTTCACCACAGAAGGAGCCCATTTGTCAAATTCGTATGTCCAATTGGATAAAGTCCTACGATAGAGATCATAAAGAAAAAGTAATATATTTCATCATTTGCGGATTAAAGTTTATAAATGTTTCCAAGTGATTGCCAACTTTTCAACACATCATGTAATCAATGCCCATAATTAATAGCATATTTTTAAAAATGCACTTAATATAATGTAATAAAATACAAGCAACTCTGAGAGGAGAGTAACCAGAAAAGAGTGAAACTCTCTTTCAACTCATATTGTTGGGGGCCTCTCTGAAACCAATTCAGAGTAGTATTTTATGAGCATCTTTGTATTTTGTAGTATATTAACAATAAGAATCATAACCCTGAAGAAAAAATAGATTTGCACATTCTTTTATACTACTCATCATCCAAAAACTTATGTTACAACTTTTCACAGAATCATAGAATCACATGGGGTAGGAAGGTACCTCTGGAGATCATTTAGTCCAAGCCCCCTGCCAAAGCAGGTCCACCCAGAACAAGCTGCACGGGAACTTGCCCAGGCGGGTTTTTAATGTCTCCAGAGAAGGAGACTTCACCACCTCCCTGGGCAACCTATTCCAGTGCTCTGCCACCCTCAAAGTAAAGAAGTTCCTCCTCATGTTTAAGTGGAACTTCTTACATTCAAGTTTGTGCCCATTTCCTCTTGTCCTGTCACTGGGCACCACTGAGAAAAGACCGGCCCCATCCTCTTGACACCCACCCTTTAAGTATTTATAAGCATTGGTCAGATCCCCCCTCAGTATTTTCTTCTCTAGACTATAAACACCCAAGTCCCTCAGTCTCTCCTCGTAAGAGAGATGCTCCAGGCCCCTAATATCTTTGTAGCTCTCTACTGTACCTTCTCCAGCAGCTGCCTGTCCTTCTTGAACTGGGGAGCCCAGAACTGGACACAGTACTCCAGATGGGGTCTCACCAGGGCAGAGTAGAGGGGGGAGGATAACCTCTCTCAACCTGCTGGCACAGGTTGTACCTGATGTACCCCCAGGATGCCAGTGGCCTTCTTGGCCACAACGGCACATTGTCAGCTCATGGTCATCCTGTTGTCCACCAGGACTCCTAGGTCTTTCTACTCAGAGGTGCTCTTCAGCAAGTCAGCTCCCAACCTGTACTGGTGCTTGAGGTTATTCCTCCCCAGGTGCAGCACCCTACACTTGCCTTTATTGAAGTACATCAGGTTCCTCTCTGCCTAACTCTCCAGCCTGTCCAGGTCTCCCTGAATGGCAGCACACCCTTCTGTTGCGTCAGCCGCCCCTCCTAGTTTTGTATAATTAGCAAACTTGCTTAGGGTACATTGCATGCCTTCATCCAGGTCACTGATGAATATACTGAAGAGGACAGAACCCAGTACTGACCCCTGGGGAACACCACTTGTTATAGACCTCCAACTAGATTCTGTGCCCCTAACAACAACCCTCTGAGCTCTGTCTTTCAGCCAGTTTTCAATCCACCTCACTGTCCATTCTTCTAATTCACACTTTCTAAGCTTACCTATGAGGATGCTGTGGGAGACTGTCTTGCTGAAGTCAAGGTAGACAACATCCACCGCCCTCCCCTCATCTATCCAACTAGTCATGCCATCGTAGAAGGCTGTCACATTAGTCAGACCTGACCTATTTTGAAATATACTCTCATGAAGCTGATAACAGGATCCATGTGTGTTCTCTTTGAGCAGAACTACTCATAGTACCACTATGCAGGTCCATTTTCACACTGTGTTTCTGCTGTTTAATCACAACAAATAGATTTTTATGGCTAACCAAGTTGCTATCATGATACAGCAGTAAAAAATAACCTTGAGGATTTCTGGTTGCTTTTTCTTTTTTCCTCTTTACTGGGCCTAAGGCAGCAGTCCTAGCTATTAAGAAAAGGCAGGGAAATGTGGCTTTCAAAATGTATGCAAGAAAGAAACTTCAGCTCCTCTCTTTTAAAAACATATGAAAAATCATTACAGGGTACTTAAAAGAAGTAAGATTTTTTTACTGCGCCCATGTGAAATCTGACATGAGTAACACTCTAACTTTTTTTTTTTAACTTTATAGGCCTTCTACCACTCATTTCTTTTCACACTACAGCTCACCGTTTTTATTCATACAATTATGAACTGCTGTGGTATTCATGTTAGTTACTCAGTACTGCAGCACAGCTAGAAGACAGCATACCTCAAAAGAAATCAAGAGATGGCCACAAATAAAGTTTATCCCAATCTTACAACAGATTTGCATGCTCAGCAGAATTGGTGGACATATTATCTAACAAAAAGGCCAGGGAACTTCTACACATCAATCAACTCACACACAAAAATAAGCACAAAACTCCTCAACAACCCACATCAGTTTTACAATGCCTGACAGTTCATATTTAAATCACAGCACTTCACATCACTGAAAGCCACATCTCACCTCTGGAGAAAAGAAAATGCATTAAGATAGATGTGTAAAATAACTTGTATCTTGGAAAGCTAAGGAAAAGCAAAAGGGAGCAGCACAATAAACAATCACAATCTGGACACCTGACCAAAGCGTGAATCATTCATCAAGGCTACATTCATGGCTAGTTATACAGTACTTAAAATATCATCCAACCTCATTAAAGCATTACTTGATATCACATGGGGCGCCAGCTGTTTAAAGAATTAAACAACAGATTTTTAATATCACAGTTGAAAGTTAAATAGGTAACTGCAGGCATGTAATAAAAGGAAATACCATCCCCTCTTGTGGCTTAAGAGTGAACTACAGTAAATTCACTACTCAGTTTGCCAGAAGAGTGGAGAGCGAAACTAACTTAATCAAGTGCTTAATCAGCCTTCTCATCACCCTTACAAAGCCAGACAATTACCTGGGAAGAAATTATAAAAGAAAACATTGAATACGTGCTCAGTGTAATCCTACTGTGCATCTGATCTTGTCATTACATGAAAAACAAGTGTGCGTTCCAAATAAACCAATCTGCAATGTTTAGAATAGTAACAGCAGGAAGTGATCCTTCACTTACGAGAGGGGAACAATGATGAGATAGGGGCCATTAAGTCTTTTGTGCTCCATCAGGTAGGTGATAAGGGCAATGGTCTGTATCGTCTTCCCTAGCCCCATTTCATCAGCCAAAATTCCATTCAGATTGTTATTATAGAGTGAAACCATCCATTCCAGTCCCTGGAGCTGAAACGAAGAATAATAGTTTCAATTATTTAAAACCCAGACAAATAATTAACAGCAGTACTATAGAACCAAGGTTCTGATGTCCCTGCCTACTCAGACATGGGATTTCCTTTAATAATACTATACGCATAAGGATCTCTGGCTATCTTAACACCTTCTTCTCAAAACAAAACCAAAACCAAGATGCATTTCTGGTAATATCTATGTGAAAATCATCACTTCTGTTTAGCAGAGCCCATAAGAAGTCAGATTTCATATTTTTGGTACTGCATTCAAAGCAACACTGGCACTCACATGTAAGGTTGATAAATACTCAACATTACAAGAGTTTGTTCTTCAATTTTAACACTGTCAAATGTTAAGCTTTTTGTGTATATTTCATGTGATTTGCCTGTGTCAATTAAAATCTTTTAAAAACAAATCCTTCAAGTTTGCACAAAACATGTAAGCCTCACACTTGCCAACTGCACCACCCGTATGCTAAAGCTCTTGCAGCACATTTCCATTTACTGTCTGCTGCCCGTATCTCCACATGCCAGAGCAGGCTTCCTTTGTCCAATTATGTCTTGTGTATAAAATCCGAGAGCTGGAAGAAAGCCAGAGTACTGTAGCTAAGAAACGTCTACATAACAAGAGTTTCACACTCCAAGAAATACTGCTAGAAAGCACTGACTCAGAGTATTCCCTGGTCGCATGGACTTCCATGTAAGTGTGTACCACATTACTCACGAAAGTGCAGAGCAAGTTTTTGCTTCTAAGATCCAGACTTCTGACCTGTCTTGTGCATAG
The DNA here is from genome assembly GCA_025769975.1 of Gallinago jamesoni. Lineage (NCBI taxonomy): Eukaryota > Metazoa > Chordata > Aves > Charadriiformes > Scolopacidae > Gallinago > Gallinago jamesoni. The sequence continues at coordinate 28,911,164 of JAOQGH010000019.1, read as the reverse complement.
AGAGAGAAGTAAACTAATAGGCCTAAGAAAGTTCAGAGAGAAAACACTACAAGCTTGAAGTAACTTTCTGCTGTCCCCGTGAGAAACTATCCAAAATAATGTTGCCAGCTTACTGGTTTTGTGTACATGCTGACTGCTTTATATTTAGATATTAAATACTCAAGCCACCATCAGAATCTGTTCTGCAAGTGCATGTTCTACTTACAAAGTGGCTTCAGAATTGAGAATGGGAGAACTCTTTTCTGCACCATTAAACTTTCTCTGCTGCCAAATACCAATATGAAGGAAAAGACAATCTGACTAAAACTGACAGTAAGAAACATGGAAAAGCAGAAAAGAAGTTAAGAAGGAAATAAAATGTAAAATCTAGAGGACAAGAAAATAGAAGGAGTGATGGGGAGAGTTGCAGAACAGTGTCCTTCAGAACGTTCTTGCTAGAACCAAAGCCAAGCCTCAGCACTGCTGACATAAAGCTCTTTAGACAAGTGTGCCTCCTACCTCTGGTGCAATTACTATGTAAAACAGACATCATAAAGAACAAATCCACTTACACAATTACTAGTTATCATATTGAGCAACTAAAGGACCTGCTCTAATTGGTAATCTCTGTTACCAAATACCTGTCGGGTAACTCTACAGACTGAATTACTTTGCTTTGTGGCACACAGGGAAATTGCATTGTAAAAGACTGATCTACATAATTTAAGAATATTTTTATGTTCCATAAGTTGTGGAGGAATGGCTGTCTGTAAGAGGACATGACTTGATTGGGATGAACAAACCAGTTCTAGACACTGGATAAGGGGAGATCCAGCAGCAGGCCTGAGAATGGTATTGTCCTCTCCCTGATCCCGCTTATTTTAGGGTAAACATGCTTTTCTAGCCTTTGTTTAAGATTAGTAAAACGGAA
>JAOQGH010000019.1:28874065-28910129 GCA_025769975.1 Gallinago jamesoni | reverse complement strand
CGCCTGCTAGCGTGTGTATCTGCTGTTTGCCTATATAAACTCTGCTAAAACTTGCAATAAAGGAGAACGAACCTACTCATATTGAGACTCCGTCGTTACTCTGGGCCCGATTTCCCACTCCAACAATAAGTAATTACAATTCAGGAAGTAAAGGAATTATCACTATCTTAATTTCCCACCCATGAGTACTTTAAGTCAATATGGCCATCAAATTAATATTGTTGTACACTATTCGTTTAGTATATTGGGTAAGCCTTCCCAGACAATGAATCAGGCCTCTTTAGTAAAGAAGGCTGCTGCCTCCACCTGTTGGCTCCCTTTCACTGGGTGCACAAGCTGGACAACATATTGACAATGAGGCAGCAAAAATAAAGAGGGCCTCATAGATGAGAAACGTGGCATATTTCTCTACACAGTTTGCCTTGTCTTAGTCATGGCATTCCTCAATGGTGCCAGAAAAGTTACTTAGCCTATCATGTCCAAAAATCAGTCCCTGAATGACACACCGCCCTTTCTGTTGAGGGTGCATAGTGAGACACCTTGAAGTGCCAAGGATTCACAGCAGAATTCAAATTCAGATGCAGTTTTGCTATGAACAAGTAGGACCATGGGATTATTCAGTTTGAAATAAACTTCAGGCAGTCTCCAGGCCAATTTCCTGCCCAAAGCAGGTCCAGCTAGAAATCTGTACAATAGCAGAAGGGATGAAAACATGTACCAGTGACATTTTTAATCATGCATGAATCTAGCTTATGTCAGAATACAGAAGTTTCTAGTTACTAAGTCCACTGAATGTCTGTAAAGAATATGAGACATCAACCTCCATAGTAAAATATTTTTCTTGTTTTCAAATTTTATCTATCACTGCACTGAAATATGAGGATCTGATTAAAAATAAAATCCTAAACTTTTTAATATTAGAAGATAGGTATTGTTAAGCCTGCACGAATGAAAACAACAAGCAGAATTGAAATTCCATGTCAGTGAGGATAGCAAAACCAAAAAATTATTGGTCTGCCATGAAAAACAAAAAAGTTACAGGTATATGAATAAAGCTGGTATTATTGTTCAAGCAGTATATATGGAACATTATCTGTGATAAGTAGCTGTCACTGCATTATCCATCTAATTTCTAAATTCTAACCTACTTGCATTTCTTTAACAAATTTTCAGTTTGCCACTTGAAATACCACATTGAAATGTCAAGCATAATTCCAAGTTTTAAATATTTTAATGTTTTAATGATTTCTCACCTGATAATGTTTTAGTGTGCCATTAATAAGAAGAGAAGACTGCTTTTCTACCCTTTCTGTGATTGCATGAGCAACTGTGTAGTAGGACTGAGACCCTCTCGCACTACATTGCATGCTATATTCATCATCCACATCTTGCTTGGCTGTCCTGGAAAGCAGAAAAAGAACTAAAGTCAATTCCCACAGACAGTTTTTTTGACCATGGGCCACATATGTATGTCTACAGAAACTCTACAAATCCCCACATGTGGCAAGTACACCAAAGAGTGCAAACTACTTTAAAAACAATACACAGTTAATACCAAATGATTGTGATCTGCTGCAGACGCTCATGCCAGAGAAGCTACCACAACTCACTGTAACGTAGAGCAAGTTACTCTTTGGAAACGCCACTGTAACAAATCACAATTCCTAGCAAAAACCAGCACCTAAACAACACTCACTCAATGATTTGCTTTGCATCTTTCTCAGAAACTTCCTCACTATTAGGATCCAGGAGTATCTTCTCATCTGCTTCCAACCTGCTTGATTCTTCTTCATCATCCTACAGAATACAGAAAAAGAACTCAAATTCTGGGAAGTGCAACATCTTCCTAAGTCATGCTTTCAACTGTCATTCACATACTTGTAGCTTTCATTCATTAACACTTTATGAGAGAAACCCAAATCAAAATGTTCAACTTAGGCTTATTCTGCAACAGAATTGCACTGCAGCACAAGATCATTTTTGACATACGTTAACCCACAGGAAGTCATGATACTTTGAAATAAAAAGTATTTTCCCCTTTAACGCCCTTACTGAGAAGCCTTACTCTGTCTATCAAATTGATGGAGAGTATTCCAATACTGTGTACACTTGTGTGATAATTTAATAAAGCTTAAAAAACTGCCAAGAATTGCAGTTTTAGGCTTCTATTTTCTTAACTTTTTAAAAATAGACCACACTTTTACTCTGTTTAAAACAACGTGATGTTTTCTGGCTACAGTTATAACAGACAATGAACTACTTAAAATCTCACTAATGAAGATGGACAAAACATTGGTCTGAATCATGTACACTTAATCTCCTAAGAATGATTTCCTACCTGTAAACAACACCACTGCTGAAGAATCTATACTAAAAATGTAGTAACATCTCTTTTAATATTCATCCTAGAATCTAACAGGTAGGTATCAGGCCCTTCCCTCCTTTCCTAATACTGAGAGTCTTATAGAATCGTGTTAGCAGGAATTAGTCATACAAAGGCATGTACATCATACAGTCCAGTCAGATTCAGTGGTCATTTGGTATAGTATTGTGAAGACTGCCAGGCTTAGGAGCTCTGAATTCTATACCTAGTTCTGCTACTAGCCTGTTGATTAAACATGGTCGTTCTCTACTCCTCACTTTTGCTCTCCTTTACAAAGTACTTGTCTGAAAAATGCTACGCAAGTATCAGTATTGATTATTCATAGTGTCTAATATTATGGCCCTGGAGGATAGGGATCTTTGCATGTGTTAATTTTAAGATTCTTTTCAGTATTTCTGCAACAGTAACATATAAATTACCCTTAAAGTACTGAATCAAGCCTACCCTAAACAGTCTGACCCTAAATCCTTAATATAATCCCATTTTAATAAACATAATATATAAATAATAACTATGTTATTCAGAACTGTCAATAAAATGTCCACTGCATAAACATTAAAGACATTAACTTAATAGAGCACAAAGCCACAATACAGCCTTTTATGACATATATATTTAAACAGGAACCTTCTGATATCCTGTGGTTCATAATTCTTTAAAGTCAGACTGAAATATTTACTTTTCCTAAGTCAGACTACCAGTTTGGCATTTACAGCATATATAAAGGGCAACTGCTATGAACCGAGAAGAACTACAAAACCAGTTGTTTTCCTGTTTTTATTATTCTTAAAACTCCCACTATCGCTTTCCTTATGAAAAACAGGAAAACACCACATGAAGTACTTGGTTTTTACTATATTGCTTGTATATTTCTTTTAAAGACACATACCTCCTCCTCATATTCAGAGCCACTTTCATCTTCACTATCTGACCTGGGAGCAACTTCATAGCTGTACAAAGATGACAGAAATATTATGAATTACAGATAACAAGAGGAGGGATTAGGTTCAATACATCTCCTACTCAGCTTACACTTAATAAATTAAAAGGAGAATAGACTAGACAAGACTAGAAGAGAATAGAACAGAACAGGTAAAAAAGAAAACAAGCATAACTAAGAGAAGCCCATGAAAAATATCAATGCCAATACAAAAAGCAGCCTACTTTTATGCTAACTGCTTACCCGGGGTTCATTTCCAGCCAAGCATCCAGCTGACTTGCTTTTGGTGCTTCTGGTCCAAGAAGAACTTTGCCTGTTTCAGTGTGAGTCACTTTGACTGGAAGGTCACTCATCTGACTGCTCTCATCTATGGGCTAAAAATTCAAATGAAATCTTATAACATAAGGCAACTGAATTTCATGCTTGTCATACATAATAAAAAGAACTAATAGCACCTTCCAAATTCCAGATGCAAACAAGCAGTGCAGTTTTGTTATAAGAAGCCGCCCCTTCCCACATGGCTATCAAGCAAACACTGAGTCACAGTATTTCTGTATGTAATATATTCTATGTGACATCCACAAATACATCACAGTATTCCAAATAAATTAACAAGAGCAGCATGGAAAAGAATACACCACTGACTTCTGTGAAATGACACAAGGTATGTATGTTTATAGGCATTTAACCCTTTTATTTATACCAATATACATCTATAACCAAAACCATACATTGACTTTATGACCTTTTCTCTTATATGGAGAAACAAGGATGTAACACTGTAGCTAACTTTTTAAGTAAAGGCGGCCTATTTTAAAGATTCACTGTCCTGACTTCTTTAATTAAGTTGATAAAGCACCAGCAATAACAAAACATTTAACTTATTCTGGTGATCTAACAAAACCAGAATGGCATTACTTCTGTTTTCTCTTTGCCCTGTTTTCTTTGCCCTCAGATTTTTCTACTTTAAAACTTTTTTGCCTTCTACTACTGGTTCTACTGAAGAATCTTTTCCTCATATATATATATACACAAACAAGAAAAAATAATTCTTAACATTTATAAATTCGCACAAATACTGAAGTTACAGGAATGTTATATGCAATTTTCTTGTGCAACCGTAACTATATTAAAGGATTTTGCTATAACTCTACCTACATCAGCAACAGTATCACTTGCAAGTATAAAAAAACCCTGAAAGTAAAACAATAAATACAATTCTAAAGTCTTTATATAAAAATAAAATGGAACAGAAAAATGGCATTAACAGAATAGCTCTTAATGAGGCAGCATATGCTCAAAATATTATTCAAAGAATGCCACAGAAAAATTGGTCATTTCAATTTGGTTCTGAGGAAAAAAGAACTTCTAAATGTCTTAAGCCATCATACTACTATAGTCTGTTCTGTGTCTGAAAGGTAAATACATGCAATGACAACAATGTAATTTATAAAAATGAGAAGGTAGAATATATCATGTTTACAATCTCATTTTATAAAGTAAATTATGCCTACACATGGGCTGCAAGAAAGCCATTTAATTTTAACATGTAATAAAGCTGAGAGGGATTCTTCTCAGTGATAGATTCAATATATTTTTCTTTTGTCTTCAACTTTCTGAAGAGAAACAGGCTAGCATAAATGTTAATCCAGCTAATTTTTTTTCCTGGTTATAAGAAACAGGTCTTTCTAGAACATTTATGGTGAAAATTTTTTCTTAAGCTGTAGCAATGGCATACAAAACAACTATTGGATATTAAAAAAAAACAAAACCAAAAAAACAACAACAAACACATACCCCCCAAAAAAGAACAAAAAAAACCCCCAAAACACACCAAACCAAAACCAAACAAACCACCTTAGAAAATTCATACCTCTCCATCAGGACCAAGACCAGATGCCATTCCTTCTGCATTTTCTTCAGCCTTCTACAACAAAGAATTGAAAAATATCACAATCAGTTTACAAGTATAGAGAGAATATTTCATATGATATAAGTGTTTTGGACCATGAATATATTCCACCCAATTTCTGAATTGTCTGGGACGCATGTAATTCAAGGTATAGTGGCTAGAGGTAGAGATAGCCACAGAATAAATATCATATACACAAACCATACACTAGTATGAACAGGGTACCTACAGCACCTCTAGTCACTGTAATAAACTGCATCTATGTGTCTGGCCTAGTGAATTTCTGGTTATTATTTATTTATTTCTGGTTTATTCTTATTTCATTTATATAGCCTTCAGACTTCAGGACACATGCCTATCTTTGTTAAATACTTTTTCACTTGTATTACCAAAAATGGAAATCTGGCTAATAAGCCAGACAATTCATAATCTACAATTAAAAACAATTTTGGAAAGCAGAAATATATGTTACAAGGGAGATAAATGTAAATAATGACAGATATCTTGCACTTGTATTTTGGGCTACGGAAAGATGTCTTTAATCTTGTCAATTTAATCCTTGGCAAGGAAATAACAATTTTATAATAGTAGGAAGCTACATTTTCTTCATTCTCTGTATAATGTCAAGAAAAACTCCTACAAACACAGGTGAAAGGTTGCATAGCAAGTGAAACAAAGGGTAACATTTGTGTGCACTCCTGTAATCTTCATAGATGAGCAAAAACTTGGTGGAAAGAACTTAGTAACAAACAAAATACTGCAGATGATCAAGACTGAGCTAAGATTTTTTTAATCCTAATCTTCCTTTAAGTTTTCGGCTGGGGTATTTATAAGCACTGAATATTTATGGGGCATATTTCATTTTTACTTCAGTGAGAGAGTATTATCTCTGTACTGACATGTCCAGAAGACACTCTGTTCCTCATACATACTTAAGCTAAATCTACATAGAAATAGAACGATATCACAGATGTGGATTGTTGAAGGAATTAATGTTTTTCATTAGAGTGTTGCACACTATCCCATTAAGGATTATCTCTACTGTGAATTCCATACATTAAATCAGGTCTGTTCTCACTGTTAATACAGGTCAAGAACACCATTTAAGTTACATCTTTACCTTCTAAGCTGGGGATTGTTCCCATGTTAAGAACACATTCTCAACAAAAATTAAAGAGGTTTTGGAGAGGGAAAGGAGAAAACATGGAGCATTTTTTATGTCAGTAATGTCTGAAATCAGAATTTTTTATATGCTGGCATGCTTAGCATATTTAAAGTGCTGCTGGTAAACCATGTAAATATAATGTTTATATTTGTATCAGTAATTAGCAGCAAACCAGGCATGGAAATGGATTATAAAAATCCTCTTATCCATCCTGCAAAAGATGAAAGGTACAAAGAGGTCACAAAAATGACAAATCATTACTTAATGATTATTTTACAAAAATAATTATTTTTTCAAAAGTAGCACTGTTCAGTTTCCACACATCTCTCTCAAGGGGTAAAAAATTTCATATATACATTTCAGTGGAGAGAGATGAGTGTTAAGAATTTGCCAGTGTAGATGATTTTAGATACTGTGGTATGGGTGTGACATTTGGGTATTACTACATTTATCAAATGGATTTGAAGATGAGATGGCTTAAAAATACTGGCTGCAATTACTTGCCTTCTTTCTTCTCCTTCTCTTCTTCTTCTCTTTGGCTGCTTGGGCCTGTTTGTGCTCCCACACCAGGTTAGTCAAGTTAGCCACATACTCATCTGTCTGCTGCAATAGGTAGGCCAGTCGTCTATCTTTCTTTTGGTCAATCAGCTTACGGTAGCCTTCCTCGTCTTCAGCCTAGCAATACAAATCAGACATCAGTCATGACAAAAAATGCTTCCAAAGAAACATCGACCAACTCCTGTGTCCATAACCATGTGTAACCTGAGCCAGGTCATTATAATCTGCATAGAAGAATAACTAGATGGGTAAAGAATTTGTCATATGATCAAGCCCAGAGGGTCATATATTTGTGTTAATGAGTCATAGAATCATCATGGAATCATAGAATGGTTAGAGTTGGAAGGGACCTTAAAGATTATCGAGTTCCAACCCCTCTGCCATGGCAGGGACACCTTCCTCTAGATCAGGCTGCTCAAAAGCCCCATCCAGCCTGGAACTGAATACTTCCAGGGATGGGGCACCCACGTTTCCAGGCAGAAAAGGTGTGACTTCCAGTGTCTCACCACCCTCACAGTAAAGAGTTTCTTCCTAATAGCTAACTAGGTTTAAAACCATTATCACTACGCCGTCTGATAAAGAGTACCTCTCCAACTTTCCTGTAGGCACCCTTTTGGTACTGGAAGGTTGCTATGAGGTCTCCCTAGAGCCTTCTCTAGGCTGAACAACCCGCAACTGTCAGCTTGTCTTCATAGGAGAGGTGCTCCAGCCCTCTGATCATTTCTGTGGCCCTCCTCTGGATCCACTCCAATAGGTCCATGTCTTTCCTGTGCTGAGGGTTCCAGAATTGGATGCACTGCCCACCCAAGAGGAACAACATGGGAGTGGATAAGAACTTGTGTTTAGTCCTTTGCCCAGCACAAATACAGATCTTTATCTTTTCAGTGTTAGAAGAAAATTTCCTTTTGAGAAAATTATCTGTCATCTTTCTACTCTGGTGTTATTTCATCTTTTACACAGGTCACTATCAGAGACAGGATTCACCAGATAAGCCATATTTCCAAGTCATTCTGGCAAATTCTGCATCCTTATGGCACTGCTTAAGTGTGTTGTTAGGGTTAAGACATACCAGGAAACACTGCTTTCATGTGCTGCAAAGAGATGATGCAGCATTTGAGCATGCCAGAAAAATAAAAGGCAAGCAGCAGATACGCTTTTGCCAATTTTGGCTAAAACAGCAAATAAAGAAAGTATACAACACAGTATAAAAACCAAAACACAACTAGGAAAAATTTTAAAGATGATTAATTTCAAAGACGGCACTATGGGAGATAACAAAAGATCATCTTTCTTTCTGGAGACACACCAGAAACACCAGAAATGCAGGAAGTTGGCAAGAACAGCTGTGATGTTCAAATTGAGCTTGTGAAATTGCTTGTAAAATTCAGTTGTAATGTTCAAGCCATTAGAAGTACAACACTCAAAAGCTACCTTTTTAGAGTAATTATAATAATATTATTATTACTGAATACACAGTCTTTGGTATCTAGCAAAGGTACTTCCTTTATACATTCAATCTTGTCTTGGCAGTATCTTTTTAAATTTTTTTTAATCATTCCAATGCACATTCCTGCATGTAATATATACTAGTATTAATGAGCTGTGACACGATCACCATTTTGGATCATAGTCAATGAAGGACAATCTGTGGAATGAATTCAGCGTTCCTCAAAAGATATATAAAGAGTTTTAGACATAGCACATCTTCTTAGATAACACTAAGCATCTGAGAGGAGAAGATGTTTGTAAAAATTCATTGTACGGATCTGCAAATTCAAAATTTATCACAATTGCACTAAAACTAAATAGGTAAAATAACCCCACTAATGTGACACACTCCTAGCTTTTGCAGAAAGATTTGAGTATAGACTTCTGAGTGCAAAGACCTAAACTGAAAACACCTATGAAGTGCTGTATCTATGATAAGGGTTTAACCACAACCTTGGTGAAGGAGTGAAAGTACAGATATTCTGGAACCACTAATATCCTGTGACATTTCTGGACATTGAGATCCACTTCATATTCTCCAGTAGTGGATCCCAGAATCATAGAATGATATGGGGTTGGAAGGGACCTCTGGAGATCATCTAGTCCAAGCCCCCCTGCCAAAGCAGGTCCACCTAGAGCAGGTTACACATGAACTTGCCCAGGCAGGTTTTGAACATCTCCATAGATGGAGACTCCACCACCTATCTGGGCAGCCTGTTCCAGTGCTCTGCCACCCTCAAAGTGAAAAAGCTCCTCCTCATGTTTAGATAGAACTTCTTATGTACAAGTTAGTGCCCATTTCCTCTTCTCCTGTCACTGGGCACCACTGAAAAAGACTGGCCGTCCTCTTGATACCCATCCTTCAAGTATTTATAGGTGTTGATCTTATCACCCCTCAGCCTTCTTGATATTTTTATTATGTTAGACTGACATAAGCTAAACCTTGTGATGCACAAAAATATTTCTAATGAATCGAGATTATTTTTTTAATTAGCTTTTTTTCCTCCAATTAACATTTTTATGATCTTGGTTAGATAAGATTGCTGACAACTATCTCTAATTATAAAAAAAGCTCTATAATGCAGATTACTATGCAATTTTAAGAAATGCTCTAGGGCCTAAACATTTGTTATTCTCTTATGCAAGTCCTTCATTTACATTTTATACACACTTTCATTTCTCTATTTTTATCATTTTTATATTTTATTATTTCAACATTTTGTTCTGTGATTTTTAAAACCAAACTATTTAGTCCTCATTCATGGTGGGAACAGATTCACACTGGACAGTGACTAGAGTTTTGCATTACATTTGTGTCGTTCTTGAGACGGACACAACACGCACAGAATTCCGTGAGCAAAAGCCCAAAAGACCCCCCTTTATTATTTTAACAAGCCTTTTTATATCTTTCTTAGGAACGTGTGTCCATACATAATTGGTTCAGTCAAAGATCAACAGTTCATAATTGGATAACTTTTTCCTTCTTTGTTCTCTGCTGCAACTTCAGTAACTTTCCTCTGTTGGCAGGCTGACAGCTCCTAAACCTTGTTAACTCCCTTCTTCTCAGGACTCTTCAAGGATACACTGGTATCTGCTCAAGGCAGATGTTAAACTCACATTCCAATCCCTCGGACCAGCCGAGGTTTCCCACACATTTGCACTCATACTAGATACTTATTGGTTTTTATCAGCCTGTTTCAAAGTAGGCCTGTCAATTCCCATTCAATTCTATGTTGGCAAAGTGTTAAAAAAGAGGGAATGAATGTTTTGAAAAAACTTTCCCAATCCTAATTGCTAACATACTTGTACATACGCATTTCACTCAAGAATTATTTTAACTCCTGAAATGTAGACAGCCCACTGATTGCTTCCATGGTTATACACAAACCCATTCTACTCTGTCCTAAGAACGTTACAGCTCATATTGTGATGGTGCAAGGAAGGGAAAACTATGAAATAGCAAGAAGGAGTACAGTCCTGGAATGCTAATGGGTAGAACTGACTGCTACTAATTCCCAAGACACATGCATTACTGCTATTGGTTATGTATCTTTGCATTTGAAATCAGCTTTATGAAAAAGTTGCAGAGTAATGCCATGAACTCATGGAATTCAAACGGTATCTTCAAAATCACAAACCTAGTAATAAAACACACTCCAGTATTTATATAATGGACCAATACCGCTGCAATTATATAACAGTATATGGAATTAATGAGATTAAGTGATGTTATATAGAAATGGCTGTCCTAAATTTCCATGCTGGCAGAAAAAGATAATTATCCTTATGATAAACTTTAAAAAAGAAGTAGCTATAGACTAAAACAAACAGCGTCACATTCATTACCATCATCAGAAACACATATAATTAAATTGCAGCAGTTTTAGATTTATACTTTTTGCATTACAGAGGCTTTATTCAGCAAAGGATACATGGGTGTGGCTGAGATAGTATATGAAATATTAAAAGAATACAGTATGTAATTTTAGCTAAAATAGCCACATTACTTCCTTTACTCCTTACCATTAGTCTCCTCATTCTTTCTTTCTCAATTCTCTCAGTTTCTTTCTTCTGCTCACGCTCAGTGTTGGCATGCCAAGTTGCCACAGCTTTAGAAAGCTTCTGAATTTTCCCAGCAATTGACCGGTGGTACTCTTTAAAATCTTTAGCGTGCTGCAATATGCTATTCAGGTATTCCTAAAAAGACAAACAAGTTAGTGCAGATGTGGGGGCAAAGCACTGGATCTGAAAACAGGAATACACAAGTTCTAATCTTATCTTTTTCCAAGTGCTTACCACATGATTTGGGTTTTCTTTTTAATATTAGAAACTGCAAAGGCAAATAAAATATGTAACAGATAAGACCCGTGCCACAAAGCAAAGTGCATTTCTGCCATGGTGCAAACAGCTAGTAAGTTAAAATACCTGATGCTTCTGCCGACGTTTTCTCTCTTGTTCTATCTTCTGCTGTTTCTCAAGTTTTTCTGTCATACGAGCCTCCCTCAAAGTCTGCCGCTTGCTTCGTTTGTAGGCTTTTGAGTTCAGTGCTGTTTCCAGAGTTGTGTCACGACGCATACAAGCTACTACCTCTTGTCTTAGCTACCAGAGGGGAAAAAAGGAAAAAAAAAACCAAAACAAAACAAATTTTAATACATGGAGGAACAACTTTATACAGGGGTATGGCAGAGTAAAACAGTAACAGTCCAGAAGATGTCCTAGCCTCCTCTTCCCTTTCCATTAAAGTTGTGAAAAGATCCAGCATCTATACAGTTGCAGCAGCTATGTCTGTCTCCCCAAACAAATCTTAAATCTCCACAGGATGGCCAAAAGCGTTAGTTAGTCTTAATCGTAATTTCTTCCTTCTTTACAAGATGCTGCAAATGACTGTCCTACTGCAATGAAAGGGGTTAGCCAAGTAGCCCCTTTTTTACACAATCCCTTGTGTAAGGGATTTACACAATCAAAGTAAAGCACGAGTAAACAACATACATAACATACTTTCTAGAGCTGGACCTCAGGACAGCTGACAACTGATTCAACTGCCACCTGCACTGGAGACAGCAGGGAGAGGTAAATGTTAAGGGCTTGCCACAGTCCCAGCAGAACAGCAGGCTGCTTTTCATCTGACCTCTGACAAAACCTCATTACAAAGGAGTGCCAACGGTAGAGGGAAGGAAGACTTGGACATCATGGTACAACTACTGCCAAGGCTTCTGTCAGGAAGTATTTTTGCTTGACCTGCCAAATCACTTCTATGTTCTTCCAAACTTGCTGGAAATGCCAATGGCAAGAGGCCCATTAGGAGCCTGGCAGCGGGATTCTTTTTCTGAAATTAATTTGTTGATGCACACATTCAACATCCAACTTGTATCTTAGATATTATCTTATTACGCTTAATTTTCAAAGTGTGTCTGCGCCACACTGGAAATCCTGAAAAAAAGATCACAGAGAAATACCACACATAACACCAACATACAACTCTTCCTGATGCAAGGAGACTTGTGACAAATACGAAGTATGTCCGAAAAGAGGTGTCGATTGGGATTTGTGTGGGACATCAGTTTGTCGCCTGACTAACTCTTGTTTTGTCTCTGTGCCAATGCCAAGTTCATTGTGAAAGATACAGTTACACTTTAGACTGGAAGATAAAGTAGGAAACAAAAAGAACACTAGCACATTTTTATTGACAAAATAAAATAAAGTTTAAAGTTAAACATTTCTGTGACTTGATTATGGGTCAGCTTTGTTCTCATGCAAAACCTCCTGCTTAGGCTCAATGCTGGTGCCAAATCTCTTGCCAGTTTACTCTTTGCTACATGAACACGTTTGGCTGTGACCTCTATGAGAATTTTCCTGACACAAAAGGCATTACCTGGCGCTGGAAATTCAGTAACCTAAGTGCCTTCAGCTCCACTGTAGCTTTGGTTCGCAGATCAGGCGGCAGAGAACCAGGCAAGTTCTCCAGCTCCTGGATTCTGTGAGCAATTCGAGCCTGAAGCCTAAGTAAAAATAAAATTGGATAATAAGACACCAGAAGAAATCTGTAAGTGGTTATCAAAATTATTTAGTAAAAACAGGCACTTTGTCTCAAGCATGTATTTTGCTCTTACTAATTGTTTCTGAACTTTCTCAGCAAGCAAAAGGCAAAAGCAAAAGACTTTTTGCAGAGATGACACTAGCTGTGCTTTTCCACTTTGAAAAAAAATTGTCAAATAATGAAAATACCCCTTGGCCCTTCTTTTAATTTTAACTAAAAGAATATAAGTGAAAAGAAACTTGGTATAAGTGAAAAGAAAAATGGTTTTTTAAGATGTAGTATTGTACCTCCGTACAAAAAAGCAGCCAAGGTGTACAGAGACTACTGTTCTAAATCACTGATGGGTGCTCTGCCTGTTGCTTATTCACACATGGATGTAATCATGCATCACAACTATGATTTATTACTTCATTTCACTCTCCAAGTAGCTGCAATGCTTCTTCTGAAACCATCACCTACAAAATAGTTATGGCCAAACCCCAGGCTCACTGACTTTAATGAAACTTTATGAGAGCAGTCACAACCTTTCCAAAGTTCTCTAAGCTGTGCACTTATTTAGGCAGCAGAATACTGAACACATTTTCCTTTTTTTTTTTCCTTTTTTGTTAGCATTGAGTGTTTGTTCTTGTACTACACAAAGATGAGCACAAAAAAGTTAACTTAGGTTCTCCGTAACATAGCTTGTGGTTTGAGATAACTAAATGGATGAGTCACGTTGCAAACAAACATGAAGTGAAATGTTCACTTTTTAGTTGGGCCAAAATTGGCTTGTTACTTTAATTCCAGGTATAAAATAGGTGAAAGTGCCTACTGATGTAAAAGTTTACACAGTAGAATTTCAAACAACAGCCAAAGGTGGGCTGGGGTTTATACTTCTGTTCTCTAAATTATTAATAAAAATCCAAATATACAACTTCCTTAAGATATGACTAAAAATAATGCAAGCCTATGCAGTGTGCTTATTACCTCCCATTATAACACTAAGCAGCCCACCCCCATGTAAAAGGCTCTTCACACTGCTAATTATCTTCTTCATTTTTCTCAACTCTGGTTTGTAAAAAGGCTGATCAGAAATAAATGCACACGACATTCTATAATTAAATTATAAGGCAGATTAGTATTTCCAGGATAACTTTTCCTTCAATGTTTTTGCTCCATATGCTGAACTGAGTGCAAAAACAGAGGTCTGCACTGAGCTACAACCACATTTCTACACTTTTGTGGGTGATTACCCTCCTTTTATAATCCAGCCAGAGGGAAGGACTAGGAAAAAAAATAATTACTTCTGAGTCAGTTTTAATACTACTTCAGAAAACTACAGAAACCCAGGTTCATTCTCTATTAAAATAAGGTCCTGGTCAAAACAGTATAAGTACTAATGAAAATCTACAGCACACGTGGAAGAAGAATGAAAAAACTGCAGCCAGATGGGTTACATATAAAACAAACAAACAAACAAAAAATTATTTTGAAGTTTTATTTTGTTATAATTGCGTTGTTTAAGGCAGTTACTATTAATAGTAATAGAAGTGGTATTTTCTTGAGTAGTCACAGTAGGATTTTTAAAAGAATTCTGTGACAGACATCCCAACTCAAGTGAATGCAACAAGTACTTGAGGTTTGTCTCATCACAGCCACCTTCTAGTCTTTAAAGATAATGACTGCAGATTGGCTACTGCTATCTTCATGGAAAAATACAAATAGCTAACAGGTAAACAGAAGAAAAGAACTTTCTAGATGCTTTTTACACATGCTTGAAGGATATAATCTCACCATTTAAAGGATAAATTTAATTAGACTTTGCAGTTCAGCAATTTATCTTCATCCATGCAGAAAGGGGCTAGTGCCATTTCTCTTCACAAAACAAGATCTCTTCGCATACCTCTTCCTCATCAACTGGGGTCAACAGCAGAGGTTATGCTTACACATTCAAACCTATCTGGTATAGATGCCATGCAGTAAGCTATGAAGATACATAAGAAGAGACTTTGCAGATAACAACAAAGAAACCTCTGGCAATCTACAGGACAACAAGTGTGTTTTTTTCTAATTAGCAATGAGAAGGTAGAAAAAAAAGTGCTTCCACATAATAGAAAAACTTTAAATTACGCACATTATTAGCTTCAAGGGCTCTGTTCATTGAGATTAAAAAGAAGTATGTTTTTTTTAAGTAAGTGTTAAGGAGAGTTTTATAAAAGCACAGTCTGAATTTTTTATTCTGGCCAGATTTCAAGGCACAAAACTAGTTTAATAGCTCTCCACATATGAATAATTTAAATTTCTTATATGTCTAAGAATTTTAAATACCTAAATTTCCTTCTATCCACCTTTAGTCACAGAGACATTAACAACAATTATCACATAATCTCATCGTATGTGCTGCAAATAGCTTCTCAGCACAACCACATGAATATGACAGCAACATTAACTCTCCGTTTTCTTTCTCTTTGTTAATATATACTGGAGCCTTTTTTATAATCAGATCAAGGCTTTTCAGGGAGAAAAAGCAGTTTGCTGATGTTTCCTTAGATTCAAAGCTTTTTCAGATGCCGCAATACGTTAATAGGTGCATTACTGCTTCTCCATCTGCACTGGTCTATTTAACATGTGGTTAGTGAATAGGAATGCTATACTGTACTTTTAAGTGCCTATTTGATGAATTGCTTGATGAAACAAACTACATAACTCCCTAGTAACAAGAACAGGATAAAAGAATTGCTATCACTGAATAAAAAAAATAATTAGATGCAACTTTTTAACAGCAAAAACTAAAGTACTTCAAGTTTACAATACTGTTCTGTGTGTAGGACATACTCTAATACATAAAAAATGTATATGACCTATTAAGAAACAGAAAAGTCTATGCAGGAGTATGTATACTCCCCCAAAAGTCTGCCATACTTGAGAGGTATATATACAGCAAGAGACATGGCCAAACACCTCAGCTTTAACATGTAGCTCATAAATTAGTGCTAAATTACTTTCCCCCCGGCAGCACACTTTACACCTTTAGTCCAGAAACACCATGAAAAGAGCGAAAAAAAAAATATCAAAGCAAGAAGAAAGTAAAACCCAAGATAGACAAGCTATGCAAGTGAAAACAACTGCTCACCATCCATTGATCGATACCCATGCAGTCCCCAAGCAGCGAGCCACCGCCAGCCTCCCCAGAGTTTTATTGCTGAGCGTGATGATGTCACATGGTACATTAATATCCCTTTGGTCAGCTGGGTTCAGCTATCCCGGCTGTGTCCCCTCCCAACTTTCTGTGCGCCCCCAGCATCCTCGCTGGGGCACTGGGAGGAACACAAAAGGCCTTGACACTGTGTAAGCCCTGCTCAGCAAGAACTAAAACATCAGTGTCTTATCAACACTATTTTAAGACCAAATCCAAAACACAGCCCCATACAAGCTACTATGAAAAAATTTAACTCTATGTCAGCCAAAACCAGTACAGTCACTGAGTAAACCTAATATATAATTTACAAGAATTCCTAACTTAATCAGGTTCAAAGCTCACACTTTCATACAATAAGGCAGTATACCAAAATTTTACCTTTTGGGTCTACCTATAAGTTTGAAAAACAAATCCCTGAAACATCTATGTGGTAATTCTGCCTTTTCATGAAAATGAGTAATTCCAACAGTTTTCTAAGTATTCAAAGTATAACGCCCCTTTATTAAAAAAAAGTTAACTACTGAGACATCTCAAGAGACAATCTTTTCATAAAGCTTTCATTTACTTCACTGTTTTCAGAATACAAATGTTTATATTCACTTCCTTATATTCCCTTTTTATGAAAAAAATGTGAATACATGTTTCTGTATTAAACTTGCCTACACTGAAGCTAAGTCTAGTACTGTCCAAAGCACAAAAGCTGTTAAACTGCTTTTTTAAAGCTTTTTTCTGTTGTTACTTATACAGCTTGAAATAATTAGAAGACCTCCAGAAGTTCTAAGCATTCTGATAAGGAAAACAAAACAACCTCCAGCAGTGTTCAACATTAAAAAAGCTAGGATTAGTATTTATGTGTTGGCATAAAAAAAAAACAAAGAAACAAACAAAAAAAAACAAATCCAAACCAATCTTCTGCTGCAGAATCTTTGTCAAAATTCCGTCTCACTTACTCTGCCAAGATGATCAGGGTATCTACAACCTAATGGATATGCTGTATCTGCAACCACTTCTCCCCGTTAGCAAATGCAACACTGCTATTTTCTGTCACTCCTCACTTTCCTCCATTTATGCATACTAAGACATAACAGTTTGGCACAAACTCTGGACATGGCACAAAATCCTAAAACACTTCATTGTGTTTTACCTTTGTAAAGGAAAAGTCATTAAACCAGGGAGATCACCATCCCTTTTGGCTACTTTCCCTTACAAACTCATTGTTAGAGTAACCAGAAGATGCATCATCAGTCCAAAAGAAGCGAATAGGCTAAGTGCAGTTTCTTTCCTCTGACTGATAATGATTAGGTGCAGGTCAAGATCCTTCTGCTCGGCAGATTCTCAAGGTCAATTGTTTAATAGCCTTGTTCATGGGAAGAGGGAAGAAGTCTCTTTCTAACTCCACCAGAAATGTCATCCTCTGTACACTGTAATGAATATAATTCACCACCTAATTAGGGCACTCAGGAGGCAACTTGTAAAGATCATGCTTCCTGGTAACTTTTTTAAAAAATCTTGTCTGTAACCTCCTTGATATCTTCCCTACTCTTTGGTAGTCCAGTCAACCCCACCCACCAACAATTAAATTTGGTTTTGCTGTGGCCACTAACTCATCAGCCTTTTGACTTCCACTGCTCTCTTACAACCTCCCTTTTGTTTACAATTCTGAAAACTTTCTGCACTGAATTGGTTTCTCTGTAGACTACAAGGATTTTGATCTCCTAACTTTTAGTATTTCCAGCATTCAAGTAATACAGTAACCCAGCCAATTCCTTCATCCTGTTTTAAACTTATCTGGTTTGCAATGATACTGCCAGTATGCTTTACTAGCTGATAACAGGGTAGAATTACCTGTTTGGTAATTCTTTGTTTGGTCTGATGTTTGGTCTGATGTTTTTGTACTTCTCTTTGAGGCCATCTCTCAGTGGAAAACTCAATTTATACTCTTGTCACTACAGTGGTTGATTCAAGGAATGTCAGTCAAGAAAGTGAAAAACAACAATCTGCATATGCATTTGAATCTTGTTACTTGCTTTTACCTATATTCACGTTCTTGGAGTATTTCAACAGGATCCAATCCTTGTGGCTTCTGGATAGGGCTGATGCGATTTTGCTTTTGCTGCAGCTGAACAATGGGTGAAGGCTGTCCAGGTGGTGGCTGTGGTACAGAAGGTCCAGGCATGGCGGCAGCAGGCTGGGCAGCAGGGGGGGCAGGAGAAGGTCTCCCACTAGGGGGTGGCGCGGGAAGCTTTTGCTGTGCATTGGAGACACTCAGATCTGGGGCTTGGCCTGAGTCATAAAAAGTACATAATAATAACATGAAATATGGAACGCAGCAAGAAAATCAAGATGGCTTCTGAAGACAGAATGAGAAGGTAAACATTAAAAATTACCAGAAAAAGCACACAGAGATAGACTACACTCTGTATTTAAAAAAACATACTGAAATGCAAGTGTAAGATACATTTGAGGGAGTAATCCAAAGTAAAACAAAACACTCGAAATTTTATGGAGAATACTGTTTCTTTTCCCATTCCTGCTGTCTTTTAATTCTAGCATTAGATGAACTAAAACAATTGCAGAACTGATTTCATGCAAGCGTAGGACCTAACTGTGCCTCTTGTTCACTATCCTTGCATCAATTAGCAGAAGGAATCTCTACTCACAACCCCACAACTGAGCCTTCTTTTAGAGCTCTACCAGAACTAGACAGTCATATTAAAACTTCTACAACCGGACTTAGATCCTGTCATACATAAATACATAAATAGCTTGTTTCATTATTATCGCCTATTAAACGTATCTAAGTATTTCAAAGATCAGGAATTAAATTACTGTTTTATCTTACAGCATTCCAATCATCTTGAAAATTAACACCTCAGTTAACATGAAAATAGTACCTGCCACTTACAGACACTAAGGGTCATAGATTTTTGGTATGCCATTAGGACAAGTCATCCCTGCATTCACATGTTCAAAAATTGGCACTGACAAGAGACACACCTGCAGTCTTGTAATCAAACTTAATTCAAACCAAACATCCTGAAACCTAGATAAAAGGATTCCTTCAAAGGTCACCATTTGTCATTCACACAAACTCCAGAAAAGGAACTTGGGCACAAGCTGTAGATTCTGTACTTAACAACAGTGCATTTCAGCTTATAAAAAATAAGGAATGAAAGTAAGCCACCAAAAGCCTCTGTGTAGTCTCAGTTTTCCAGGAATCATGCAAACTGAACTGTAAAACAAACACTACCGCAAACAACTATGTAATGAATGAAAAACAAATTTAAAGAAAAAAAGGATAATCTTTAAAACCACAACAAATAAAACCTCCAAACAGATACAGCAGGGACAATTTTTTTTTTCTTATTAAAAAAGCCCCAGCAATTAAAAAAGACAAACAGTAAGAAGCTTAAACAGGACAGCCACATTATGACACACTGGATTATTTTGATAAACTATCCATCCAGCAAATCTGTATACCTGCCAGCATTTTTTAGTAGCAGCATTTGAGCTAAAAGGTACTGTGCTTGATAAACTTATATACACATGCTCTCAAGAAACGCTTTTGCCCCTCTTTATTATCCTAAATTTTAAGTATTCATTGCGAGTATTCCAAGAAAAGCAATTCTACATCTGATTACACACTAGTAGTTCATTTTCTTTTTATGTTGCCCCAAGTAGCTGAGTAATGACAGAGAATTTTTAATGACATGAACTATCATGGAGTCATCACTAAATTTACCCACAAGCAACAACACAGCATAACATTTCTACTGTATGAGAAGCTTGCCTTATTTGCAAGCCTGCAATATTGTATTTATTTTTAAATCTCTCTTAAAAAAACACAACCCAAACTTCAAATAATATATATTACTAGGGATTTCTAATTCTTTTCAAAACAATACTTATACAACTCTACTTTCAAACAATAAAATCAGCCTGTAAACTCAAATCTGAATTATTTGATTCAATATCTGATTATCGCTTAAGGGAAAAAATCTTACTCTGCTCATTAGATCTCAAAGACTATACTGTACTTTCAAATCCCACTTAAAAAAAAAACAAAAGCAGCCTAATTCTACCGTGGTTTGAAAACTTTTATTTAAACTAGCAGAAAGTCAAGCTTGCAGTCATTAAGCATGCTCAGAACATAACCTATTAAGTAGATTTTATGGGTTTCCTCAGGCAGCTTACATAGTTCATCCCGATTGTAAAAAGGTGCTTCACGTTCAGGCTGCCTATCAATTGCAGTAATTTCACATGGTCACATCATTCATGGATGAATAAATGGTTAAATTCTCCTTGATTCAAGTGCTAGGCTCAATAAAGGTTACACTGTCTCTCGAGCATCTTTACCTTCCCTTTTTTTGCCTCTGAATCTATTCTATCCACACTATTTAACCATAACTTTGTACATGATATAAAATTAGCATTATATTCCACTATACCTTCAGTCCAAGTTTTGGGGGTAATGGCAGCTGTATGTCCAGGCATCCCTGGAGCAGGCCCTGGTCCAGTTGCAGCACCACTCATTGTATGTAACCCAATACCTGCAATTTGACATGAAATT
Source organism: Gallinago jamesoni (assembly GCA_025769975.1). Lineage (NCBI taxonomy): Eukaryota > Metazoa > Chordata > Aves > Charadriiformes > Scolopacidae > Gallinago > Gallinago jamesoni. The sequence continues at coordinate 28,889,398 of JAOQGH010000019.1, read as the reverse complement.
AAGTGACCAGTGACATTACTAAAACATTACTATGAAGAAAACAGTGTAATCTTAACCCTCGCTTTCCAATGCAAACTCAGTAATGGAAGTGTTCAGAAACTAACGGGTGCAGGCTGTTTAATGTAACCCAGTCTTTTTAGGAACAAAACTTGTTTGCTTACTGCACTGTAACATCTACTATCGTAGGAAAAAAACATAAGAACATCTTCTTTTCCTTATGTTTTTCACTTGATAGCACACTATACATGGTTTGTTCAACAACCTAAATTATCAGTCAACTTGCTCCAGATTTTTTCATAAAGACAGAAAACTGAAAATTCACTCTAAGAAAAACAGTAAAATTGTGATCAGTAAAGTATGATTAACATTCCAAAAATGTCAACCATAATCAGGACAGACACAGTACTGCACAGTGAAAGCACTTTTATTTCAATTCTGACAATACCCTATTACTAATAAATGTGTTTTACACACTGGCTCAAGCTTAAAACCAAAGGCTGCTGTTCAGTTAGATGCCAGTCCCAAATAACAGGTCTGCACAGCACCCATTTCTTAATTTTACACAGGTAAAACTTCAAGAAGTACCTGTGCAACGAGACAAACCCTAGGTTCACTTACCAGACTGTCTGTTGAAGGCACTGGGAGGCTGCTGCTGTTGAATCCCAGGCAGGGTCCTCTTGCCCTGAACAGCAAGCTGGAGGTTTTCTGGTAAAGGCTGACCCCTAGCTAACATTTTGTATGCTAGAATCTGAGCCCGTAGCTGATGCAGCTGTACAGGGCTAAAAGGGGAAGGACCTCTGTTAGGTTGATTCATAACTTGTGGGTCTCCTGTTATAATAGGTCCTGGCTGGCTGGGAGTCATCTGGGGTGGAGCTGGACCTCCTGCAGACATTGGACTGGACACATGTTCTGGTGCTCCTAGCGGAGATGGGTGGGGAGACATATAACCTAGAACAGGTAAGAGGATCACAAACTTAGCTCTCTGGTTAGTCAAATCTAAATTCCATCAAATTTCCGTAACATTACAAAGAGTGTAAAAATGTCTCTTAAATCAGGACAGCTGTAGTATTTTCTGCAAGAACAGAAGTGCAATCTGAAGTTCCCTGGGATATCAAGATAGCCTCATCTTTGAGAAAAAATATGACTATATAGTCCAGTAATTCCTAAAAACAACAATTATCTTCACATTTGGAGTAAAACAAACTAAACCATGAAGTACAATACAGATGCGTCTGGATGTGGTACTGTTTCATTAGAATGTTGGACAAATATTTCACTGCAGAACGCATGCAGTGAAGTCTGCCGATTTTACAACTTAATATTAATCAGTTTATTTTCATGCACATGCATCAAGGAATACCCGTTCATTGACAAAATCCCTCTTTGCAAGAACTCATAAACACATAGAAACAGGAACAGATGGATTCAATTTCTACACAATTGCTCTTTTAATTTATATAGACTAAAGATTTGAGCCAATCAAAGATTGTTTTACCATTTGAGTGCTCAAGAACTTGGAACATCAGCTGCAGGCACAAAAATCACCTTTTGAAGAAGCTTCTAAAGACTGTACTACTCTCTAAAGTCCCAAGAGAACAAACCCAGTTTTAAAGGAAACAGTGCTTGCATCTTAATACAGCACCTGTGAATGCAGTGGTTTTAAGTTCAAATTTTAATTACACTTAATACATATTTCCTTGAACTTCACAATATGTCCAGAAAAGAGATGGCACAGACTTTTAGTGAGATTTCCAAGAATGTGTAGTATATGAGACAAAATATGAAGAGCGATCCTTCAGGTAATGCACAACAGACAGCTAGATTTTAAAGATGTCCACCAAGAGTGAAAAAGAAGTAACGATACTTATTCACTTCATCCTGCTATTGTGCAGCACAAATAATGCTCTTATCAATTTGAAAAGCCTAAAAAAATTTTAATAAAAAAGAAATCCTCTGGTTCACTTCCACATTCTTTAGCAAGCCACAGATCACAGAAGTCTGAAGTTCACTCCACATCTCATGGTTTTGTGACACCAAATCTACTCTTTCTCCACTCTTCCTGAGACTTTAAAGTGGAACTACATGAATTTTATCCATACAGTCAGATCACAGAAGCAAGTAATTTTGCCATCTTTTTAGCTGTGGTGTAAGATATTGACCATTTCTTTCAGTCCTGACAGTTTCAGCTTTAAGTCTGTGGCTATGTTTTGCAGAGAAAAGTTTTCAGAAGTGGACATTTTTTGAGCTTTCTAGATATGTATTACTTACACTTTCTCTCTCCCTCAAAGTGCTGAGCATTAAGACTTTTGGTAATAGGAAACTAGGAAACAAAATTCCAGTAAAATATCTCAGGATATCCCAAACTTCTTGTAAAAGCTCTAAAATATGCCCTTTACAGAACCTAAATTTTGTCATGCTATACGGAAATTTTCCTTTTCAAGTCTGGAAACTTTCAGAAGATCTAGCAGTGTGACAATAAATGCAGTCACAAGCCTGCCCTGATAAAGTTTCAACACAACTTGCTTTTTTCTTGTCTGTTATACATACTCTAATACAGGTGAACATGTACACATGGGCTCTAAATAAGGACACATGAAGATTCACAAAGGTTGGGTTTAACCAGCATTTGCCACACAAGAAAAAAATAAAAAACACAGTCCACCGGAATGTTTAATATACAGGCAAAGACAGATACTTTTTTGAACTTTGCAAACACAATTTCATCTGCTAGGAAGCACCTCAGCTGCATTTTCTGTGGCACATATGAATTTCCACAGTAAGTATTCATCAGTTTTTTAAATACCTAGTTCATTAATTATTACTTGCTGAACTGCCAAGTACCCCTTCCTCTAGATTTTCCACATAAAATTGTGTCTTTTATTCCACATAAACCAGTCTGTTTAATTTAACCTTTAGGATGGAAGATAGCAAAAGTACTGAGTGATTATGTTGCAGAACATCTGCAAGACTATGTGTTGGCAAAGGACAACAGACAACCTTCAGTTTTGAAAAAAGAGAGACACCCAACACCAGGAAAGGGAGGCCAAACAGCCCAACCCATCATTCAAAGCCATGGTAACTTCAAAGCTTTATCAGGTCTCTCCAGGTCTTATCTAGGTGAGTTCTGGAAACACCCAATGATGGTGATTCTTAATCACTCTCATTGTGAATATTCTTTTCCTTAGTCCCATCAAAATTTCATTTATGTAACTTATGACCATTACTTCTTATGCTTTTGTTATGCACCTCTGAGAAGAGTCTGGTTCTGTCTTCTCCATGTAGAAGAGGCTACATCACAAATCTTTACCAAGTTTTCAGCAGTCAAAAAGAACCGCTTCCTTAACTGTATCTATAATTAGCAACACTCTTTTGATCCCTCTTTGGCATCAATTTGTTTGACATAAACGTTTGACATCATGTCATAAACAATGTATATTCTTTACAGTATTGACAATGGAAGAAATCCTAGTTATAACACTTGACCAAACGTATTTTTGGAGAGGAAACTTATAAAAAGTTTCTGCTCAATCACTTTTAGTGGAGGAAGTGAACCTTACAGTAAGTGTTGGTTTCTAACAATGTACCAAATGCAACTGAAGATTTTGTCAGGATTAGAATATTCACCATGCGTCTTTCCATGGATTCTCAGAGAACTCATGCTGTTCTCTCACCATGAGTGTGGGCATTTATCACTCTTTTGCCACATTACTTATTTTCACAGAACTTGTAGCAACACAACTGCCATGCAGGACTCAAATCCTGCAGCAAATCAGACTGAAAGCATTCAATAGGCTCAAAGGCTATTAAAAAAACTGATTTTCTATCTTGGATATGTACAGTAATGGGGAGAAAGTATGTCCCCAGCACGTCTCAGAATAGCATCAAGTGCCATCTCCATCTTTTGTGAACAGATAATTGTGTAAAAAGGAAAAAAAAAAGATGTAGAGGCAAAGAAAGCGAAAACACTCGTCTATACTGTCAAGTAGAGTATTCAAAATATTAGAACATGGTGGGGAAGGAGGGGTTCAAACATTTCTTTTAAAAGCTTGCTTCCAGTAGAACTCTAGTATTCGTATTCCCTGTTTACCTTGCAACAGCTGCTAGCATACACCAAAAAGAGACAAGGGATCTGTAGTCTTTAGCCTGCTGCAGATGCTACTAACACAATCATTTTTTTTGCAGCGCAACAAAACCTGCAAGTGTGATCTCAGCCAGCACAGGAAAGAAGAAAACAACTCAGAGCTACTTGTATCTGAGCTATTTCCAACTTAGGTTCTTGCATTTGACGTATATTATGTTTGAATTGGACCCATCTTCATGATCAGACTATGCGCTCTGTTCATTTTAAGAAAGAAGCTCATTACAAGCAAAAGAATGCGAAGTCAGGTAACATTTTCTGGTGGGTGATCACGCTTACAAGTCATTGAAATCAATGGAGAAGTTTTAACTGACAAAGAATTTGTCCCTGCAAAGTCAGTTCTATTTTACTAAGTGCAATTGAAAGTTGTAACAGAAAATGGGTACTTTCTGATGTTCAGGGTCCCAGACAGGAATTCAGTTGACAGATCACAGACTAAGATTTCAGTCACAGCCCACTGAAAAATCACGATGCAGTTAAGGCTCAGTCATTTTGCTGATTTTCACCTGTTTTCTCTTTCCAGCATTTTCCTTACCCTACATAATAAACATGTAAATACATCAAACGGACCATGTCTTATTTGTACGGAGAGTGTCAAAACAGGACCCTAATTTCAGCTGAGATTCTTTAGGTGTTGCTATAATATACAATATGTAATATGCAATATACAAAACCTTATCTGCTGAACGAATTAATACTAGCTGGCACTACTAGTTAAATCTCCAACATACTGAGCTGCTTATAGAATGCATGTCCTCTTATGTTGCAAACTAAAGGACACAAAGAATACATGTAGCAATGTGGTAAAGAGTTTCTATTTTCTGGCATAAAAATATTTGAAAATAACTTTGATCAGCCCTTGACCAAACGATATAGATAATAAAGAAGGTTTCTCTAGGTTTGCTTGGATTCCCAGCATTCCTTTACTACAGGATTAAAATAAATCATATTATATTGCGTTTACATTTATAATAGCCACATAAGACAGGAAAGAACTAGGTGGGTTTTTTCAGAGATGTGAACTGAAATCCATAATAGACTTAGGCCAATTACTTGCTTTAGCCATATACTTAAACCTTAGCTTTTTTCTAATATGTGACTGATGGACATCCAGAAAGCAAGGGAATTCAGTCATTCACTTTGCCCTGTGATGTCACTTCAGCCTTTCCAAACAAAGCTGTAATGAAGTAATTGGAAATCTGTTACATATAACTGCAGACTCTCTGTGGAACACAGAGGCCCCAAAAATCATACAGCATGGACAGTATGGATAAACCTTGGCTATGCTGGTCCATTGGACTCTGAGGTGGACCCATTCCAGGGTGAGGAGGTCGCATACTCTTCATGGAGCCACAATGAACATCTTCAACCATTCCTTTTTCATGCAAGCCATCAATAGACTGTGAAAACAAAAGTAAGTATTTATATAGAGACAGTATATAAATCCATTATAAAAATCCGAAGTACTTTAACTCGAAATCTAAACAAACACAAAGAGTAAAAACGCCTCTTTGCAGTCATTCAAAATAAATACAATAGGAACCTTTAACCCTGGAATCAGACATATGGGGAAGCGCAGAGCACCATTAGACTGCTTGTTCCCTCTGTTTCCTTTTTGCTGGTTTTTTTTTTTTAATCCGTATGAACTCATTTTCAGTGTCAGGGTGGCAAACTGTCCGAATACAAACACACGAACTATATTGGCCTCATATTACAAAGCAGTGTAACACACACCATCTTATGAAAGTACAGCCTGTGGCTTAGCTCGAGTTATTTTTAGCCCAAACTCTGCCCTTTCAGTTACTGCTCTACTCGAATGTCCCAAACACTGTTTCTCTTCAAAAATAAAGATGACATGGTAGGAGGTAATTTATTCTTTGCAGGCAAAAAAACGGACAGGCAGTCAAGGAAAGGGAAGACATAGTTCTACTCAAATACTTGTGTTCCCTACAGTTCCTGTCACCTCATTCACTCCTCAAAAACTACAATTCCCATGGTACTGGAAACAGAAAACAGGGCCAGGTGCCTTTTTCAGAGAGTGAAGAGAAGACAGCTTGGGGTCAGAAAAACATGCTGAAGACATGCAGGGCATTGGGAAAGGCTCCATAATAGGAACTGAAGGACTCTGAAAGTGAAAATAGGGCAAAAGAAACATCAAAATGAAGACTTCTTAAGAAAACTGAAGTTTTACCTGAAAGCAAAAATTACATCAGGTCCCTAACTAGGGAAGAGATTAAGCTCAGTAACTTCTACTTAGAGGGCTACAAGGCTTTGTATTAGGAAGGAACTGGCATCACTTATCTTCTCTCTACAAAAATTAGCAGCTCTGTCCCTCTCTGTAACACACGCATGCATGCACACTAACTACTGTTCTTGCAAACTCTACTGTGAATGGAGACCTTGCCGTATGCTTTATGTAAATGTACACCCATTTATGGAGAATTCTTTTTAAAAAGAGAGTTAAGGAAATTAATTCCAGTGGAAAATACAGGTAGTTAACAAAAGGAGTGTACAAGAAGCTACATCAACTCACAAAAAAACAGCCACATTTCCTCTTTTTGAAAAATTTGGTGCACATGGATCAATGTAAGCAGAACTAAACATAGATCATCCTTTCTACAACAGAAAAAATAATTCTAAATTTTTCCTCTTTAAACCCTTCTTATTTTCCCTTTTCCATTGCAATCATCAGGTTTGATTGAAAGTATCTTTAAACACATGGGGTTTTTTTTTGTTTATCAGAATTTCTGAAGGATTTTATTACCATTTTTCCTATAAGAAACTATAGGTTAAAAGGAGAAAAGTTACAGAAAATAAGTAAAATGGATTTTTCTATGTTTCAGTTAATCATTTAGTTGTCATGACAGTATAAAAACATTTGTGAAAAGAATTTGTATCGGAAAAATACCTGTTCCTTGTGAAGCTATTTCTGATTACAAGGAACTTGGGATATGGAGTAGAAATGTAGAGATAAATGACTGACATGTTAAAATAGTTCCACTGTGCTAACCAGCACCTTTTTCTGAGGCATGAAGATCCCTCCCTCTCCCTTCACCCTTACTTACAAAGATAACCAAGGCAGAAGAGAACACTCATTCACATTCTGCCCGCAGGAGCTGAATACTACAAAAACTGAAACCTGTAAAGCTGGATCCATTCCTATTTTACCATGGTATGTTTCAAGGACTCAGTCTTTAAGTCTGCCAAGAGGAGGCAGCGGCTGTGCAGTAAATTGGATCTGATTTCCAGAACAGAGGCCTCTAGCCCTATACATCTGTGGTGTGACTGCAGGGAGGGGTGTCACTGCACTAATGGGTGGCAGCCTCTGTGAATGCAGGTGACTGGGATGGACACAGCACGCAAACCCAGGGCATCAAAAGTACCAGCATACAGAAGGTGGGGAAAGGAGCTGGCATTAATACAGAGCAGCAGTGAAGAGGAAAACAATTAAGTTGCCTTTCAAAAAGAGAATTAAAAAAAAAAGAGATCAAACAGGAAACAAAAGGTAAAGATGTGACCACAGAAGAAAACATCAAGTGAAGGAAAGAACTGATCAAAAGAACAGTTCTTTGTAAGGTAAGTATTTAAAATAAACAAACAAACAAACAAACAAAAACTTGTAGCAAACTGAAGTGCTTCGAGTCTAATGGAAGGGAGCCTAAATATAGCAAGAACAGGGTTTGTGTCTGTGTGTTTACAGAAATTATGGTCTGAAAAATCTGAAAGTGCAATTCATTACAAACAGATTAGGAAAGGCAGACCTTATTGATCAGGTTTTTTTTACTAACAAAGCTACTTTGTTAATAGATGAAGACAGCACAAAACTCTTTAAAGACAAAATTAGTTTTAATATCACAGTACTGCTAATTCATGCAAATAGACTTGTATTTCCAAGAATATTTTTCATTTAAAAGCACCTCTGCTGTCTCTGGAAAAACTCTATAAAATAGAGGAGACAATTCAGTATAAGACTACAAGAACTGGAAACCAGTTCTTTTTCTTTTTCATAACTTCAAGTCACTGTATAACTACAGAGTTAGATGATAGTTTTTAATCTATGTAACAGGCTAAAAATTACAGAAAAGATCTCACACACAATCCAATTTCTGCAAATTCTTTAGTTCTGGATAAAAAATAATTGACATTGTTGGCATGAGAAATATAACCTGTACCACCAATAAAGCACTACTACCACATTGGTGCACTTTTTCAAAATTCTTCTAATGCGACAGAACAGAAGGGAAACTGTAAGTGAAGACATATTCACCTTTGAGTACACAATATTATTTTCATTGGTCCCTGTAAGTAAGAACAAGCACAGAACACGCCAAATACATTTCAGAAAACAATGAGGGATGAGCTTCAACTGCATGCAAGCCCACACCTACAATTTTGGCAGATTTACAGACTTTACATAATGCCTCACGCATAAGGAAAATTTTGCCTGCACTGCTTTTACTCTGAATTTAGTAACTGAGGTCTACTCACAGACAGTGTTGCATCACAGTTTGACCTATTTCTAGGTAAACCATCAGATTACGGTGTCTTGTTTAGTTCCCTTCTCCTTTCTTAAAAAAAACAAACAAACAAAACATCTGCCTTTAAATCAGAGACTGTGTATCAAACTAGATTTCTTCTAGACTATGCATCTTAAATACCAAAAAAAAAAAAATTACATAGATGAAACAGCAATGTATTGTCACATAACTGCATAGCATAACCGAATGCATCAGTGACGGACAGACAGGCTGACCATGGTTGTCCTTGCAATAGGGACTTGGCCAACAATTTTGTTAATCTTTTACAAAACACCAAACCCACCATTTTATACAAGGTCTCTGCTCATTTCTCAAGGCTGACACCACCAGCTTCCTTCCTTTTTTTCACTAAGGTAAACACATAAAACAAAAATAAAGAAGGAAACATGCCTGCTGAATAAAAAGGCATTACTTCCAGGACCATGAAAAAATTTAAAGATTCTCAGAATGCCTAATGTGCTCAGGCCTGATAGCCAACAATACTGCAAATGGTAAACCATTTGCCTTCTGTTTTAATGCAACACCTTAGTGAAAAAAATAAAATATGTAGTAAAAAATACCATTTTTGTAGGAAAAGATTATTTTCTGTCACTCACTTTTTCTCTTCCCACCAAAAATAGTAACATTGTCCATGGTATCATAATGATTTTTCCACAGCCAGTATCATTTACAGTACACCCCATTACAAATTAACAAAAGAAGTGATTATGCACAAGTTACAATTAAACGGAAGTGAAAGGAAACGAAGAGCTTACAGTACTCTTCCCATCCCTCAAGTGAGAACCATGCAAATTAAATAGATATACTATTGTCATAACGGATAGTTAAGCAGTTAAAATCATGTGGCCCAGTTGGTTCAGAAGAGCATACAGAAGGCTGTACCAGTTCAGACTAAAATAACCTAACCCTATGTTCTGCCTCCAAAGGAGGTCATCTACGGATGCTGAGGAAAAGTAAGATTAGGGCAACCATGTAACAATGGTTCCCTTTAATATCTTCCCAGCTTCCCACTATTTTCACCTCATTAGACTGTTACGGTTTGATAATTTAGCAGCTTCCCCCAACCCCCAACAGACTTCTAAGAACTTCTCTATAATTGTACCTGTCTTGCATCCGATATATACTTCAGTAAAATTTGGAACTGGAATTATTCCCCTGGCAATTTGATCAATATTCTAAAGATCATTGAAGAAAGCAGCAAGAAAGTTAAACAATTTATTTTTTCTGTCAAAACTGCACTACGCAAATCAATAATAAATGTTCCCGTGGAAGGGTTTGCTGGTTAGTACATATTTTAGGAATTGAGACTTATTAATATTCATTTGTATCCATCAGTGTTTTCTCTATTGTTGGATAGTTTGGATTTTTTTTTTTATGCATTTTTTTATTCTTTCCAAAATAGACAAACATCTAAAATAGTGAAGGTGTTTCACTACTTAGTTTGTGAACTTTAAAAGTAAGAACCGCATCCCATTGTATACGTGAGATGTGTACCTCACAAGCAATTGCATAACCGGGATGCTTTCTGTGCAATCTCTCATTTTTACTCCATTTCATTAGAGAAAAAAAAAAAAAAAAAGTTACTTCATGACTTGAAAGTCAAACATTTTCTTGGTCAAAATGCAGGTGGCTGGACAGTTTTTTAATCACACTCAAGCAGTATTCTCCTGGAGAAACTGGCTGCTCATGACTTAGATGGGAATACTCTCCCATCTACTGGGTTAAAAACTGGCTGGACGGCCGGGCCCAGAGAGTGGTGGTGAATGGAGTTAAATCCAGTTGGTGGCCGGTCACAAGTGGTGTCCCACAGGGCTCGGTACTGGGACCGGTTCTCTTTGACATCAATGATCTGGACAAGGGGATCAAACACACCCCCAGCAAATTTGCAGACGACACCAAGTTGGGTGAGAGTGCTGATCTGCTGGAGGGTAGAGAGGCTTTGCAGAGGGATCTGGACAGGCTGGATCGATGGGCTGAGACCAGTGGAATGAAGTTCAATAAGGCCAAGTGCTGGGTCACAACAACCCCAGGCAGCGCTACAGGCTTGAGTAAGAATGGCTGGAGAGCTGCCTGGCAGAAAGGGACCTTGGGGGGGGTGGGTGTGTTGGTCGACTGTCAGCTCAACATGAGCCAGCAGTGCACCCAGGTGGCCAAGAAGGCCAACAGCATCCTGGCCTGTATCAAGAACAGTGTGGTAAGTAGGACCGGAAAAGTGATCGTCCCCCTGTACTTGGCACTGGTGAGACCCTACCTGGAGTACTGTGTCCAGTTTTGGGGCCCCTACCACAAGAAAGACATTGAGGTGCAGGAGTAGGTCCAGAGAACGGCAATGAAGCTGGTGAGGGGTCTGGAGCACAAGCCTTATGAGGAGAGGCTGAGGGAGCTGGGGTTGTTCAGTCTTGGGAAGAGGAGACTGAGGGGAGACCTTATCACTCTCTCCAACTACCTGAAAGGAAGCTGTAGAGAGGTGGGGGGGTCGGTCTCTTCTCCCAGGTCACAGATGATAGGACAAGGGGCAATGGCTTCAAGTTGCACCACAGGAGGTTCAGGTTAGATATTAGGAAATATTTCTTTAGTGAAAGGGTTGTCAGGCATTGGAATGGGCTGCCCAAGGAGGTGGTTGAGGCACCATCCCTGGAGGTATTCAAGAGACGAGCTGACATAGTGCTTGGGGATATGGATTAGTGTTGGGTTGGTGGTGGTTTGGGTGTGGTATGGGGTTTGTGGGGTTTTTTTGTTCATTTGTGGGTTTTGGTTTTTTTTGGTTTGGTTTGGTTTTAATGTTTGGGTTTGCTTGTTGTTTGTTTGTGGTTTTTTTTCATTGGTTGGACTAGATGATCTTAAAAGGTCCCTTCCAAGCTAGGTGATTCTGTGATTCTGTATTTGCAAAATAGTCTAGAGGTATCCTTCCACAGCATTACTTAAACAGAGCCTTCCCTCAGTTGTCACAATGCACAATTTCTGGGGTTACATGGGAAAACAGACCAGAAAACTGATCTAGACTGAAAAATTAACCAAGATTTTTTTTTTCTCACCTGGATCAGTTCAACAGACCTATTTTCTAGCTTAGTCACACATACACAAAGGCATGCTGGAACTTGTGACATGGAGGATAGCAAGGCTGCTGCTATTAAAATAAGGACTTGTGAGATTACAGCCTTTGTTGCATTATCAAAATCAAAGTACAGAAAAGAGAAAGTAACTTTGTCACAACTACACTGACTGGTCATCTTTGAATTAGCTATCCAGACTCTTCACATTCATGGTGCATTTTTCAAAAAATTTCAAGACCACCTCAGTGGGAGAATTTCTACTCTAGCTCGCAGAACTTCTGAAATGCTTCTACAGTCTCTGAAAGAACTTTGTGGGACGGCATTTGTTGTTTTGTTTCTAATACTAAAATAGAATCATAGAATCATTCAGGTTGGAAAAGACCCTTGGGATCATCGAGTCCAGCCATCTACTCTATAAAGTTCTCTCCAACACCATATCCTCCAACACCACATCTAAACGACTCTTAAACTCATCCAAGGATGGTGACTCAAGCACCTCCCTGGGCAGCCTATTCCAATGCCTGACTACTCTTTCTGTGGAAAACTCTTTCCTAATGTTCAGTTTAAACCTATCCTGTTGTAGCTTGAAGCCATTCCCTCTTGTTCTATCACCAATTACCTGGGAGAAGAGACCAGCATCAACCTCTCTAGCATTAAATGTCTGAAGAACAGACAATGTGTAACACAATATAGTAGATTAAAACAATGTATGGAATATTCAGCTGTTTTAATGGAAAATTCTTGGTGCAGCCCTCTTCTCCTGAAGGTACAGAATCTCTTAAAAACAGAAAGAAATCAGAGAACTGAAGGACGTAAAAACCCTGGCTGTCTATGAAGTCTGGGGCATCCACCAGAGTGCTGGAAGCTTGGGCTATAACAAGGAAATGCCAATTGCAAATGTTTACTCTGGCTAATAGCTAAATTACATGGTTCAAGATTCAAATGCAAAAGTTTTAGTTACTGAATGTACTGACCTCTCAGAAACTACAACAGTTCTGTACAAACGAGCAGCCTCCTTCACTTCAGCTGACTTTGTGCTGTTAGAAATTTTAATTATACGGTTCCTTATGCAAAAGGTGGCAGTGTCATGTCTCTACTGACTGGACAATGTATTAAGGAATGAAACTGACCCATATGTGAAAACAGCAAGATGAAGAAGTTACTAATTCATAAGGAAAAATAAAATATGTTACTTTAAAAACTACATTTTTATTGTAATTTAATTTTTTTCTATGTGCATATAAGAATTCCAAGTAGAAGCAACAATAGTGATGAAAATGTTTTCACTATCTTGCTCTGTAAGCTGTTACTGCATATTTCTGAGAGTAAAACATCAGTGAAGTTGAAATTTTCCTAAACTCTAAATCTGAGGTACAAAACCAAAATGACAATACATAAAAGAGACTGTTCTAATAAACAAAACTCCACACAAGCATTTCCTCAAAGCAAAAGACCTTAATGATATTCTAAGCACATATGTCATTTTAAGTGTACAACAACAGCCACTGAATTATTCCTATTCTAAGCTACACCATTTTAAATTCCTTAGTAAGAGGGAGACTTTATAAAATAACTTGGAAACCATTTTTTTTATCAACATAGGAGAGTAAGCAAATTCATAAGCACAAGCTCTTTAAGTGTTAAAAATATTTAAAAAAAAAAAATCACACAAAATTAAAAAGCACCCCAGAAAAACGCAAATAAGTCCAAACAGATAAAAAGGGTAAAAAAAAAAAAAAAAAAGAAAAAATAAGTTGGTTAGAATGGTCTACCATAATATTTTAACACTATAATTCATTTTTTTCCCTAGTAATGTATCTCTTACTAAAAAGTACAGTTTACAAATTAAGATTTGCAAACTATCAACCCTACAGTTCAATGCAGTCTACTAAGTACAAGGAAATTACGTTTAATCTGATACAAGCATCATCTTTAGAAACAAGACAGAAGAAATAAAGTGCAGTTCTGAGGTGTAATAGCAGTTATGCAGGTCTAAAACTAGTGTAATACTTAATCTTTTTAATGAGTGGAGAAAACTCTAGGGAAAAAAGGTTCACTTGTTATAAACTATTACCTTATGCATTTGGTGCATGCCTTCCTGTTGATAATCAGTAGGCCCCATTGTTGGCATTGAATGCGGGACACTGGGTGGACCAGGACTTGGCCCCATCATGCTGTGAACTGAGCCAGGAGATGGCCCTGGTCCTGGGCTAGGTCCTAGAATTGGTCCAGGTGAAGGTCCTGGTCCAGGTGAAGGACCAGGATGAGGCATGGCGCCAGGGTCCGTAGGCGTGGACATCTATTTTCCGTCTTCTTTTCAATTAGCAGAATACCTCTAATAAAACAAAAAACAAAACCAGAATTTCTATGTGACATTAGGGGCATTGAAAAAACATCATAAAATCTACTGGCAGTCGTTACACACACACACACAAGCTGTCATCAGCAGAAAGTGCCTAAATTATCCTTAATCTTGCACATTAGTCTAACCATCCTTCTAAAAGCCCACTAGAAGGATAAGGGTCATGACAGTTCAGTCAATTTCTGGATGTTTGAATGTCACTCAAAAAAGTGTCACTCACAAAGCAACACCAGAGACAAAGGAAGTTCAACTGACTTGCTATCATCAGATGTATCACGTGGGGTCAAGCACAGTACTACTAAAGGCACGGAAAATAGCTGTGCACCTCTGTAATATCTGAACACTTTCTGAACATGTATTCAAAAATCTCCTCCTGAACAGACGTGACTGTGCTGAAATTCATACTTACGAAATACATCGTAATGCAGCAGAACAGGTATTAAAGGGATTATTAAGACTATTTTCTGACTTTTTTAAAAAAAGTTAAGACATTAATGTAGGATCTCTCTGGTGATATCTGTATGCAATCATAATATCAAACGAAACAGACAAAAGAAAACACAATTACTTTGGACTGAAGAGTTATAATTCACTTGAAAGGTTCTGCCAATGTTGTAAACCAGAAGAGTTGCAGCACAAGTAGCTTCTAAAACAGTAAGTGCCCCAAGAACAAATGACAGGCTTTTACAAACCAACTATTACTATACTTTTATTTCTGTGTTCTTAGTGGAACAGATTGATGCAGGCTACAGGCTTGAAACATCCTTCTGTTTTCTCAGAACTTTTATTAATGTCTAATATTGGGAATTTTTTTGTTTACTGATGTCAGAGTATCATAACACAGTGGCACAGCTACCATATTTTTACAAAACTGATGGTTAGCTGCTGTCAGTGAGATCATTCACATTTCCTGGTATTCCCCACTCCCAACAGCAACATCTTCATGCATTTGATCACACAGTGATCTCATTATTTAAGCAGTTACGCCAGCAGAAAAGTAACCCTATATTTAAAAAACAACAACAGAACCAACTAAAAAATAAACCAGAAAAAAAAAACCAAACCATCTAGTGATTCAGGTCATTGAACTGACTTTCTGAAAGTACAGATGAATCCCAGTGCAAGCACACGGAAGCAACTAAGATCACCACTTTCATAGAATCCCAGAATCATAGAATCATTTGGGTTGGAAAGGGACCTTAAAGATCATCAAGTTCCAACCCCCCTGCCATGGGCAGGGAC
>JAOQGH010000019.1:28808557-28873965 GCA_025769975.1 Gallinago jamesoni | reverse complement strand
GCTACCCTTGAACTTGACATCCCCGACCAGCCCCTCCTTGTTGGTAAGGACAAGGTCCAGCACGGCTCCTTTCCTCAGTGGTTCCTCGATTATTTGAAGGAGAAAGTTGTCATCAACACATTCCAAGAACTTCCTGGATTCCTTGTGCTCTGCTGTGTTGTCCTTCCAACAGATATCGGGGTGGTTGAAGTCCCCCATGAGGACCAGAGTATGCGAGCGTGATGCTGCCCCTATCTGTTTATAGAGGGCCACATCCTTGCTGGCACTTTGATATGATGGTCTGTAGCAGACTCCAACTGTAATATCACCTGCATTTCAGCAGTAGCTAACCGTTAGATGGGTCTAGACTGTTCCCTTTATTTACTTTGGGTGTATTTTTATAGTGAGGTTACCTGCCCATGACTACTTGTCCCCTAACAATAAAGCAAATACAATGAAAAATGCATCTTATTTAAAAGCATTCTAAATTGGTACACTACAAGGTAATTACAACATAATGGTACACTGGCCTAAGATGATTCCCTATCCCAGCCTCTCTCCTTACAAAATTTATCACAGAAGAGTGTTCTACCTTCCACGTCTGTGTTTTTCACCATCTGTAGTTAGCAGTAATTACTTTCTAACCTTAATAAGTAGTATAACCCTCCTATGACACTGCTTATATAAAGCCACACTGTAACACTGCGAACACCCTGGCACGTAATCAAATTAAGAAACAGACACTCAAGAAAAACAAAGTACTCTCCCAAGGTTCCAAACAGCAGAAAGGAGGCCCATCTGCAAGACCTGTCAGGAAAAAAAGTGGACTGGTGCCTTCTGCTAGCAATCAGGGAATTCACAGCTTACTGAACTGATCATCTTTTCTTCTTGTATATGGTCTTTACTCACCAGAACCCACATAGAAGATAAAATGCTACTATATCAAGACCATTTTCACTTATTTACCCCCAATTACCTAATTGTTCTGTCAGGATCAAAACCTGCTTAATAGCTTTTGCTTATGAACTCCTTTTTGTTATGTTTTCATAGCTACTATTCTCTTCTGACTAAAGGAAACTAATTAGAACAATGTTTAGCTCATTTAAAATAAAAATATCCTCAGCTGAAATAAGCTACCTTGGGATCCTACTTCCTTGCAAAGTAAAATAGGGAGATGCCTATGAAGCTTCTCTGTTCCAAACAAAACACTACAGTCATTAATTAGTCCCCTACAGTGCTACGACGTTACCACAAAAGGAATGAAGTTACCAAATGCTCACAACTGCATACACCATGCCACACCTTCCTGTAAGAGGCCTAAAGTTACAGGAAGGACAACAGACATTTCCACGCAACAAGGAATTTTTATATGAGTCAATCATTATGTTACAAAGTACTAAAACTAACACTCTCACAGCTCACTATCTCTGCACCCTATAAGCCAAATTCAGTCCACTTAACAAGGCAAGACCTAGCACCACCATTACCATTATCCAGAAAAATTTATAGGGAACCACAATGGAATCAATTACAAAACTACTATCAGTGTACAGGACCCCAAAATACCCTATTTCACAGAAGACTTCTACCTACACCTAAGTAGAAAAATCCCCTCTATTCACCTATCTCAAATTCAACTCATAGTTCTCATAAAAATTAACTGGCTACAGTCTCTGCTCCACCAGTTGCACTTAACATTTACATATATGTTAAACAAGTCCTGTACATAAATTTGAAAAACCCTAAATTCTTTTTGATAGGCTAGCAGGTGCCCAACCTGTGAAAAACTGCAACTACTCGAGGGGAATGCTGCATCCCTTATACCAGATCAGGTCCTTCCATTATCTTTCTTTAAGAGCAGATAAACTCGCCCAATCTTACATAACTGAATTGTCTTAAACAGATTTGTATTCAGAGATTCTTGTATGTCAAAGAACGTACTTCTATGGGGAAAAAAAAAAAAAAAAACAACAACAACAAACTTTTAAGATCTATACCAGGGGAACATAAATTCTTGGAAAACACTACCTGAATGCAAGTACTAAATCCTGTCCAAAGGCACCCACAGACATAAAGAGACAAAGTAATTTTCTCTGACAATAGGAGTCCTCAAAAAAAACAGCCACGGCCATAAACCAGAACACATTATACACAGCCCTCCCAACTAAGGATCTGCTCACAGAGCAGAACTGCTAAAAAGCTCATAACTTAACATGTTTCAAATACAGCTTTGTTTATATTTACTAAGGCCAAGATTGTATTAAAAAAAAAACAAACCACAGAAGTTAGGCACCGCACTCTCATTACAATTCAGTAACAGCTAGATAACTTATTTCTCTAGGCCTTTATAAAAGTCTTATAAAGTCAAAGCAAAAATCTACAAAGAGACAACAGGTGCAACAGTGGCCAGGCTACATCCATGTAACATTGGTATTAGCTTGGGTAAATTCTGGTGCTTATATTGAAATAAGCAGTGTGAACCCGACTCCCTGCCAAAGCCAGTGTTGACCCATTTGTTTGGACTGCTTTTTAATGAGTAGTGCCTGTTAGAATTACAAACCAAAGGGGAAGAAAGGGGGGGAGAGGGAGTAAATGCTTCTAGCACATTATAAGGACTTCAATAAAATGAAAAAAATACAAATTTCCATCCCATTGTCCCAAATTATAAGGCTGCTGGCCCTGATTCTCAAATGCATTTACATACTGTCTAATTGTTTCTCAAGTGTCCAATCTTAAAATTTCCTCAAAACCCTCATGAGAGTAGTGTTATTCACACGACTTCAAACAAGATATATCTCTTCTTGAATTGTAATCCCTCATCACTTCTTAGGCTTATTTGCATCATCACCACCAAATTTCTTTTGTGAACAGCCCCAAATGGAACTAGTGGGGATTGAGTTAGCTGTGATAAATCACACAGTTCTTCCTGTAGTCTCAGAGAATTTCTCCACCTCTGCTGGGCACACTGGAGTTGAGACAGAGAGGGGAAAAAAAATATCTGTCATTGTCAAGGTAACTTCTTATGCACCAGGTTTTGTATATATAGCTAATTTACTGTACAATAGTGTCTCTGTCAGCTCAATGTTTCAGGACGCACAAAATCCAAGCATCCAACATTACACAAATTTTGGCATAAACTTCCTACAAACCCAAAGGTAACAAAGGCAGGGATTTCCTTCTCATAAAGAAAGTATGCAATATTAGTAGACCCAAACCTAGAACACAGCAGGTAACAAACCACCAGCATTACTTTGGAATTCAAGACCAGCAGGACACCCAAAAAGATCCAGAGATTATAGACTGTTTTGACATAGAGCACACACTGAGTCTAAGAACAGATGGAGCAGTAAGTATTTATAGTTCTTCTAGCTGTTTCCCTACACCATCCAACATAACTTCTGCCCCTCCATGACTTAGTCAACCTAAGTTGAGCTTCAGCCAGGATGTTTTGGCCAGATCTCCTGCCTCAGATAGATAGTGGAAAGTAAGGAAACTGCACCGCTTACAGGTGATGTGGACCCACACAACAGCCACATGCAGACTGCAAAGCAGACTTCAACTTTGCTATCAGAGAAAAATAATTACAGTCGTCTACTCCCCACACATTTCCAACTGAAGTCATGATTTGCAGGTGGCTTCAGAAAGATATACTGTGAAATTGTGATTCACTACAGTCTAAAGGAGTTACCTTTATTACAATACCACAGGAAATATGAAATGATACTGTCAGTGATTCACAGTATTTGCTTAATCTGCTAACCATAATCAAATGAAGATGTTCAATAGTTTAAGAACTAATTAATAATGACAGCACTTCATTAAAATTAAATCAGTGTTTTGTATTGTATGACCCCACAGGACACTGTGCATTTTATCAGGATTTAACTATTGTCATTTCATCAAAGAATGATTCAATCAATAAATAGGTTCACATGAAACAAAAAGAAAATCAGTAAGGAATCAAGTCTTCAACTAACATAAAGAAGAGTTATTCAGTTTACATAAGAAAAGCCAAACATAATAACAGCTGAGAGATTCAGCCTTTGCATACTCATGTATGTAACTTCAACACCTGGAAGGGGATTTGCAGTTTAAATTCCAAACTCCAGAACAAGAAATGCTGCACTGTAATTGCTTATCCAGACACTTAGGCCAGAGAGAAAAATCTCTGGACACTGCTTGTCTAGTTGCCTACCGAAGGCTGTCTGCATGCACCCCAGCAGAGCCGGCAGAACGGGTGGTGTGCTTATATCAGAAACTTCATTGTGGGCTCTTGTAGATAACGCTCCTTTTCAGATGCAGAGACAGTTTACTTCAGGATTATAGTCCTAATAACCCCCCACCTTCAACCCCTTACAAATATCCTTGTAGAAATTTGTATTCCTACTATGTAGCTGTTTCAGTTTTTCATAAAGCAACTTCTCCGCTACTCTAACTTACAGCTTTCTCTCTTAAGAAAATTTAAAATCAGCACCAAGAAGTGACTGTCTGAGTCCACAGAAGTTAGACTAAGCTCTGCTGCCAGACTTTTCAATTAAGAGGCTATAGTGCAGACGTGGGATCCTTTCTGATAGCTTCCCACCAGAAGGCACTAGCCTTCAGGAAAACAGGAAGTCAGATAACTGCAGTCAGAAGTTTAATTGCTTTTTAACCCCACAGTCACGGCACACAATGCGCAAGTCAAAGTCCATGTTTGCTACGTGTGTAGACTCCACTGTACATTTTGAGCACAGAAAACTGACTCATGTCAGCACTGACTGGTTACGGATCAAGTTTCCATACTGTGACCTTTACTACAGGTATTAATCACAGTTGCTGAACATCGTCTTCATGTTAGATTCTGAAAAACAAAAGCCATAATGAGAGGTAGGAAGAACGAAAGGAATTTGTGATATTACTGACAGCCTCACCTTTACTTAAACAGCATAGAAAGAAGAAGGGAGAAGATTGTGTTAAATACCAGCTACTTATGGTAAAATATCAGTGAAGATACAAAGGTATTGCTTCAATTACAATAAACTTATTTTTAGCATTTTTTCCCAAAGCTCTAAACCATCCACCTGCATGCTCAAAACCCGCAGTGGCACATAGGAAATATTCTCTACCAAGTACAGACAAACAGAAAAATGTTTATGCCTATGAAGTTATGACTTTGTGTCAGAATCAAATAAAACAATTTTCAGGATTAGTCTTCTTATTCTGCTACATTTGCAAACTACCAAAGCTGTGAGTAAGCCTTACTTCTTCCCCATTTCATCTGGCAAAGAAGGCATAAGCTTTTCTCTGCTGCCTTTGCCATGGCAAGTGATCTTTATGGCATGATTTTTATGTCATCACGTTGCAGCCACTTCATGACAAGTGATCTTTATGTCCTAGTAATGATTCACTACTCCACTAGAGGATCAAACAAATAAAAAACTAAACAAAGTTCAAAAGAGGTGGAGGTCTCCAGAAAACACTCTTTACACATAGAGAACTTCAATTGCAGCAAAAAATACAAAAAAATGCTATAGGCATCTTAATGAGTAATTTGCAAGTATGTTCTCAGTCACATGAAGTATGAAAAGTCTCCTTCTGAAAAGGATTACTAGTTCACAGCAGTATTGGTCCTAATCAGGACCATGAAAAGTGGAGGTGCCAGTGCAGACATTTTTTAAAGTTGCTACTGTGCACATTCTGACTTTAACTTCAAAAGCCCAACAAAAATTGAGAAAATATATCTGCAGATATTAATTTCATACAGACCTTTGTCAAGAATATATTTAATATAAGAATAGCTGGAGCACTTCTCTTGTCAATTTTCAAGCCTCAGGTGTTGGTGAAAGCATTTTTCGAACTTGACAAGAAACACTCAGAGACCACTTCAGAAACGAACAAAAGAAAAGATCTAAGAAAAGATCTAACACATTCTTCTGGCGCATGTTCTGTGAAACACCACAGAAATACCAGTCCTAAAGCTGAGACATAATTCATGAGAGGAATACTGTATTTAATGAAGTTTTACCCTCACCTCTGTCAAATCCACATATGCTGTAAGATGATATACTTAACTTTAGATTTATTTTTAAATGCTTATTACCCACACAATCTTTTCACTTTCTATTACTGATA
Source organism: Gallinago jamesoni (assembly GCA_025769975.1). Lineage (NCBI taxonomy): Eukaryota > Metazoa > Chordata > Aves > Charadriiformes > Scolopacidae > Gallinago > Gallinago jamesoni. The sequence goes on along the minus strand of JAOQGH010000019.1, from coordinate 28,867,875 downwards.
GGTATAAGCATAAAAACCTGCCAATCCTATCCTTCTGGTACCCCCCTTTTTTTTCCTTAGAATAACAAAAGGACAAAAGAAACAAAGTCAAAGACAGTAATAGGACAATTAGTTCCCGAAGAGAAAGCGTGCCTTTATTTGCACAACAATACTAACTTACACAGAGGAGCCCGCCCCACCCCGAACATGTAACTGGTGTACTAATGAAGGAATTAAATTCGGGTACAATGTTTATTGTCTGGGACTTAGGGGCTGTGGTTAATACCAAGTAACACTGAAGAAATAGAAATCAAAACAGAAAAGTGTGCAAGCGGAACAATGGTAAAATTAAAAAAAAATCTTTATAGTTTCAATTCTTTAGTTGCTTATTTACTTATCTATCTAAAATATTAATCAAAAGGCATCTTAAAAAGAACAGCGTTAACTTGAAGATTGGGAAGTCTGAATATCAAACATAAGCAGCAGACACCAAGGGAAACCAACTTCGGTGCGATCTGTGCAGTTGTGCTGACACTTAACCACTCTCTTTACTTGACCATAATGCACACTTTTCGGGGAGGGTAGGGGGATGGGGAGAAGAATCAAACGAAGGAGAAAAAAAAAAAAAAACACACACACCAAGAAAACCCAAATACCGACAGTTAACTGTAACTTCAGTTCGAGTTGAGAAGAGCTGTAACTTTTCTAGCCGTGTGAAGTTTGTTGTTCTACCATCATATATTTGGGGGTGGAGACAAAATTAAAAATAAATAAATAAATAAAATAAAAATCCCACAAAACCCCCCAGCACCTCAATTTCCCCACGCAGCCCGGGCATAATGAGTTTGGGAGGTGGGGGGGACAGAAAGGACACCATGTTTCGGGGCCGGGCGGGCCTCCCACTGCCTCCCTCCGCTGCAGCGCTCGGCCTCGGCGGCGCCCCGCCGCTCTTCCGGCCCTACCGCTCGGTACGCCTAGGCCTCGGCGCCGTGCCGCCCGCTGCCTTCACCCCGCAACGGCCGCGCACAACCAGCGGAGGCCCTAGTCACACAGACACGCTCCGCTCCGGCCTTTCTAGAAAGTTTTCGCCCCGGCCGACAGGCTCTGAACCGCCCCTGCCTGGAGACCCAGCCCCGCTGCCTCCTTCCCCCTGCCCTCCAGCGAGCAATGGCTGCGCCGCTCCCCGCGGCGGGCCGCGCAGGGCCCCATACCTGGACGGCAGTAGGGAGGGGGGAGCTCGGCGGAGGCAGGCGGGCAAGCAGCCGGGGGTGTGGGAGGGGGCATGCTTTAGGGCTGGGCTGGGTCGGTTTCCCCGCCGCTCCTTCCCTCCTCCGCCACCATGTCACGCCGAGCAAACATGTCCGTACGCCTGTGTGTGGCGGCGGTGACTTCCTGATTCTCCGCCGCTCGCAGGGGCAGGGGGGACGGGAAATGCCACCCCCCTACACATCGCCACTGGCGCCTGCCACCGCCTCCCTCTCCCCCGCCGAGCCCCGGGGACGGTGCCCGCTGCCCTCCTGGCCCGCCCGACCCCGCCTCCGGCAGGGGTGAAAACTTTTCCAGGTGCCGACCACCGCCGCCGCCCCCTCTCTCCCGACGGGGCAGACGAGCCGCCTCTACCTGTGTACGCAACCTCGCTCCCGCCCGACGCGATCAGAAAAAAAAAAAAAAAAATTCCGCGCACACCGGAAATAAAATGGTTTTTGCTTGGAAGGCGATTACAAAATTGCAAGCGCTTGTTTTGTGCTACTCCGCTTCGCCGACTGCTGCAAGGCGGGCGGGGGGGGGGCGGGGAAGGTATGATTCCTGCATGGAAAACCGGGGAGGGGAGGAGAAGACAAGCTATTTTGGGGAAGTAAATCGCGACATCTTTCCAGCGGGACTGACTGACTGCACGGTTATAAACAGAGACTGAAAAGCAACAGGAGCCGCAGCAGCCTGTCGGGCAAAGTCCCAGCCCCCACTGCCCTCCCCCCGCCACCCCCCTCCGGCGTGTGTAGCGCTTGTGACAGGCAGGCGGGGAGATTATCCGGATCATGGCCTCCCTGCCTCTGCCGCCACTCTCAACAGGCTAGACCGCTCCCCGACGCACCATCTTCCTCCCTCCTCATGCCTCCCCACTTCCCCTTCCTCGGCCGGCTCCACGCCAGCCCGTGCCACGCCGCAGAAAGACAACATACACACGCAGCCCCCCGCCCACTCCCACCCCCCTCCGGCAGCGCTGAACACCCTGAACTTCACCCTACGACCCCCCGGCAGCAGACGAAACACAGCCCCCCGGGGCGGCCCAAACCAGGTGGGCAGCGGGCGAGGCGCCCCGAGCCCGCCGAGCTGCCCCGGGAGAACGGGGCGCGGGGGAGGGGTTTGCTGGCTGTCGCTCCCCCATATCTATTTCTCTCCCCGATCGCGTCGCGCGGAGCCTGTGACACGGTGGCACCGAGGGGTGGCCCACGGGCTGGTTGTTCGTTGCCCGTGCGAGCCCGCCGGCGATCGACGCCGCACAGCGCGGCACCGGCGGCTACCGAGGCGCCAGTCCAGCGCCCCGCCGGCTCCCCTCGACCCTGCCCACAAACCAGCCACCCGTGGGGTTTTTACCGCCAACTTCACGCCCTCCCAGCCCCGGAGATCTGCAATCTGCACCGATATTATTCCAGAAACACTGGATGAAAACTTTCTTCTCTCCCTCCACCCGCCACGGGAGGCGGGGGGTGTATATATATGTATATATTTGGGTAGGGTCGGGCGCCAGAGAAGGTGGGGGGAGAGGGAGCAGGTGGCACGACGGGGCCAGCGTGGGGAAAGGGAGGGAAGAAAGGTGGGCACGGTGCGCTGTCAGCGCGATCACCGACAATAAAGGCCGGCGCAGCCACCGCCGTGCCAGGGACGGGGGAGCGGAGCGGGGCGGGAGGGGCGGACCGAGTTGTAAGTGATATTTACCTTCCGCCCGGGAGGAGCGAGCGCCGTGCTGGGTGTCGCTCCTCTCCCCCCTCGGTGAGTCACCCCAGCCCGGAACCGGAGCGACGGACTAGATTATGAACATGACTTCACCGGTGACAGCCATTCCCTCCTCTTCCGAAACTCCGGCCCCTCCTCCGGGCCCCCTCCCACTGCCTCCCCTCACCGGCGACACCACTCAGGAAGCGGCCCCCCTATTGGCCCATCGGCCAGGGAGTACCCGCCCCCCTGCGCGGAAGGGGCGGCTCTATTGGCGCTGAGTAGCTGTCGTTCAACCGCGAGCTCGGGGAAGGGAGGGGCGGGGAGTGTTGCGTGGGTGTGTGGGAGATCGAGCTTGAGCGTGCAGGCCCAGGGCGCAGCTCCTGCGCCGGCTGAGCAGCGGCAGAGGCCGCCCCGGCTGCCGCTGGCGTTTCTTCTGCGCTCCTCCCTGCCTTGCAGGTGCTGAGGGGAGGGAAGGGAAGGAAAGGAAGGGACGGGAGCGCCCTCCGTGAGGAGCCGGCGGCGGCGGGAGCAGTGTGTGGGGAGAGGTGAAGGAAGCTGTTGGAACTCCGCCGTGCCGCGGCCCCAGCCTGCCGGGGCGAGCCCGCCAGGGCGGGGAGGAGCTGGCCTGAGTGGCGCTGGGGTCTCCTGTACCTGGGGGGTGGAAGGGTGGGAGTGGGGGTCTCCCTGCCTTTCAGAAAAAAGAAAAAGAAAAAAAAAAAAAGGAAAAGGCATGGGAGGGCGTTGTGATTTCGTCCCGAAACTTACACCGCCGGCTCCCCGGTTGCAGCGGGTGCGGCCTGGACGAGAGGAGGCTGCCGAGAACGTTCCAAGCCGAAGCGGCCTGTCAGTCCGTTAGGCTAACGCTGCCGCCGGCGGCGGGGCAGGGGATGATTTACCGCACGGCCTCTGGGGCCGCCCGGCCTGGCCGCCGCTTGTCGCCGGTCTGGAGGCGGCTGATGAAAGCGGTGGCCAGATACGGCACGGCTCCGTGCCAAGAGCGGAGGTGGATCTCGTGTGTCTGCGGGGTGGGACGGCTAAATAGTGCAATTGTCTGTGTTCCGTCTTGCTCACTTCCGTCCTTTCAGATTTTTAACGGTTTGGGAGTACAGTTCTCGACTCCACGTGCTGGTCCTGTATTTTTTAGTTGGTTTTTTTGGGGGGGTTAGTTTTGCTTTGTTTTGCGGTGGGTTTTTTTTTTAATGTTGCAGATCGCTTACGTGATCTGTAGCCAAGCGCTGCAGAGCTCTCAGGTTGTTTGCCGAAGATATGCCTGTTTATGTATCAAACTACTAAGTACTTCATTAAAGTAATGGTCCCGCCAGTCTGAGGGGTTTATTTCTTGAACGTTGCTGTAGAGTCAACATTTAGAAAAAAAATAGACTACCGCACGTGGGTTTATATGTAATTATCTTTTTTTATCTCTTCGCATGGGAGGTATTTACCATTCTGAAGCTGCTGGCTGTTAACTCTTACTGGGGATTTCGCTTTGCGCGACGGAGCAAAAATGTTAAGAGGAACTTCGCTTTAACACTTACGTGTTAAAATCGGTAGCTACTACAGATGCTCAGGTGACACTTTCAACCAGAAGTTCCTCTTCTGCGACTAGGTGGAGTAGTTAAGGACCTGAAGCAATGCTGGGAGCACCAAATGCACTTTGTGGTCATTAAGTGACAGCTATTGTTTACGTGGTGTTTAGCTTGGTGCTTTTTTTATTGTTTGAATAGGACCACTAATCAAGTTACAATGACGGCTATACAGTGCTAATTAGTACTGTTTCTGTAGTTTCCCAAGGTCGTGTTACTTAGTCGTTAGCTTCATCTTATTTGTTATTTAAAGTGACTACCAAAATGATGAAAGATAAATGTATAAGAATTAGTGCGAACTGGATAGCACTAAATGTCTAATAAATAAATAAAGCATTTAAAAGGCTGTATTGTCACTTCATCATTGCCAGTGAAAAATATTTGCTTGGGATCAAAATCAAAGAAATCGAAACATTCAGATCTGTGTATTCAAAATAGCCAATATCATTATGTAAAATTCTTGATCCATGAGTACTGTATAATGTTGGTGTTTTAGCTTCGTCTTAAACTTTGAGTTGCTGCGTAGTGTCTTGGAGATAAAAGAGTGTAGCTAGCATTCTTGGAAAACTATGCTAATAGAATGAAAGAAAAAGTGATTCTTTTCTTTTTTCTTCATACTCTACTGTAACTCTCTTTAGGCAGTCTTTTTTTCTTTTTTTTTTTTTCTTCCTCTCTTCTATGCCCCAGGGTAAATCTGAGGGCCCTTTGCCTTTTCTCTCTCCAGAAAAGAAAACAAGTCTGTGGTAATGGAGGGGAAGCTTCTTTGCAAGACAGCTCAGCTGCTTGTTTGACTCAGCAGCACTCAAACCATTATAAAACAGGTCCAGCCGTTCTGTTTGGTAGAAGGCATACAAAGAAAAAAAGGAATATAAAATTAATCTTTTAGGCAAAAGAAAAAGATGTCCACTTGACTTTGTGATAAATGCACCTATGTTTAGTTAATTACGTTTATTTTGGGAAGGCTGCAGTGGCCAGTTTCAGTTTGGTGCCACAAAGGTTCCAGGTGAATGGGCATGTTGCTGATGTCATTCTGAAGGCTTTTTCTCTTTGTGTTTTGATGAAGTACCATTTAATCTTACTGTAACCTATATTGAGGGGGTTGGAAAACGTGTTTTGTCAAGACAGGCACGTTCAACTGATGTGAAAATCTTTACTGAAATTGGTAGCACCAACGGGGTTCATTATATGAGACTTGGGTAGCTGAAGCTTCGTGCAGAGCGCATGCGCAAACATGGTGAATAATCGCATACTAAAGGATAGATCTGTTTTCCCCTGATTGATTTGTTAAGATTAGCAAAAGAGAAAAAAATCCAAAGAATGATGAGGTCTTTTAACAGAATTAATATTTTAGATGATGCTGACAATAGTAAAATGGCACATAAATTTTCAACTGGATAAAGTACCATGATGAGAAAAGTTACTGGTTTGTTGTGAAACTGAAGCTTGTTTATATGGGGACTTATATCACTATAATTAAAACTGTTTAGAAACTCACACATCAGTGGAACTCTTGCAGGGATACTCTTAGACCAAAAGAATGTCATTACCATCAGGGAGTTGCAGGTGTTTACAGCACCATTACCACCCCAAAACCCCTGCTGTAACAGTTTGTGGTGGCACTTCTCCGTTTGCTACCAACTTGGCAGAAAGGGATATTTTTCAGTGCCTCAGCCAGTTCCTAGCAAAATCCAGCTGCTTAGGTTAGGTGGCCAGTGAAAATGGGTTTAAGCTAGAACATTCCATGAAGGCAGCTTCATGCTCTGGTTTGTATGTATGTAACAAAACAGAACAAAAAGAATCTTTTACATGTCCAGGGAAGTCATAAGTGAGCAAACTGAAGACTTGCCTTATGGAAATGTGCAATGTTTTTGTGTCTGCTGCTTTAGTGGATATTGTTTGCTCCAAAAAGCAAAGAGAAAAAGCATACTTGTTTGAACTTCAGTCACAGCCTTCAAAAGTCAAAGTGGGGTGGAGGTTGCCCACCCAGCTTCCGTGTTACAGCGAGGTATGTTCATTGAGATTGTCATCAGGTGGGAGAAGTAAGATGGGCCTCCATGACTTTGCCATTAAGGTGGAAGTGTCTGGTCTTTTACACCAAGATAGTTCATGTGTCTTTGATAGCTAGCGTACAAAAAGCAGGCTTTTTAAAATTATTGTTATTACACAGTGAAGACAAGCCCTGTCATGATGAAGTAAATCACTGAGATAAGAAATGCTGGGTAGTGTCTGTTTTGCTGGTACTCCCCGAAAAGGTCTTCTCATGCTCTTTCCATTGTGTATTGGGAACAGTACTTTTCCTGAAGTACATTAATCCTAGAGGGAAGGATACTCTTTACCTACCCACCTATTGATCCCCAGCCTGTGATATTATGTGTGCCATACTCCAGTGAAATGGTGCATCTCAGCCTGTTATGATTGGCAACAAAGTAATCACTGGAGCTGGTTAGAATCTCTCCTTCTCTTCCGAAGGTGTAATTGCTTTCTAATTTAGAAGTAAAATTTCTGTACTCATGCAACTTCTATGAATGTGCTTGATACTAATGCACTCTTCCCCTCAGCTCTTTGTTGTTCTTTTTTTTTTTTTTCTGTCTGGAGACATTCCCGTTCATCTAGTCTTCATAGGTTTAAAAGATAGAGCCTCTTCCAAAGTAGTTTCCTTTGCTCTAAATTCTAGAGGTGTGTCTGTGAATATGATTTTGAAAAGGTAATATTCAGCTGAGATCTTCTCAACACTAAGTAGAGGGGAATAATCATCTCCTTTGTCTAAAGAACCTTTCTGAATACATTCCAAAAGGAAGTCTGTGTGTGAGAGGTGGATTGGCTTGCAGTGATAATTTGTTAGTGTTCCTATTTATTTTGTAGTCTACGAAATTCCAGAGTTTGGTTTGATGTTATATTTTAAGGGAGGGAGAAAGGACACTGTGGTGTTGATATCTTTCTCTTCTTGTTCTTTTCTCAGGCTGCTGTTCTGCTTCCTAACCAGGTGGTCCCAGTTTTGTGTTTGTGTTTTTGCAAGAGTATCACTTTACACTTAATTTTATTGAATTTTATCTTAATGCTTTTTGAGCTTCTCTGCAATCTCTCAACATTTTCAGCTCCAATCCTCCATTCTGAGGTGCTCACCAAATCCCCTCAGCTTAGTGTCAGCTGCAGATTTTATAAACAAACTAATCACTGAAGCAATTGAAAAGAATATTGAACAGAACCATGTCCAGAATGGATTTCTCTGGGACTCTGAGATGTCTTCAGTTACTAAGCATTCATTCCTGGGTGCAAAACTGGTTCTGGCAGTCAGTTATCTTTTTGTACTTTTTTGGTCAGACAGTCTGTTTCCTAGTTTTGACCACTCCTGGTCTGTTAAACTGCCTGCTGGAAGTAGTCAAACAACTATTGCACAGCGGGACAAACTCAGAATGCTGAGCCTGTGCCAGTAGTTGTTGGAGAGTCCCTTTTGTTGTACTTGTTGTGGCTAATGGTGTTCCTACTGCAAATGTGATTTTACTCATCCTGAAGCAGTCTCCAAGTTTATCTCTATGTTCAAGAAACAGAAGTAAAATCTATGGTGATTTGCGTATTTCTAGTGTTCCCAGTATTAGAATTGTGCTAATTGCAAGACAGGGAAGGGGATACATAACGATAATTATAACTGTAGAATTTTGATCCTATGAACACCAAAGGCTGTGAATGTACTAGACTGGGGAAAATAAATTCTTTGTTTTAAGGTTCTGAAGACTGTGGTCATTCAGTTTAGTCAAAGTGAAAAACAAGCATAAAGGACCATGTTGTTTTCTTCTAATAGCACCCAACTTAAGCCAGGCTACTGCTCAAAGAATGGAATATATTATGGGATCAGTTCTAGTTTGCAGTATGAAGTTGGGTGAGAAAGGAAATCTATTTAGGCAATGAATACTGGGGCTTTTGGAAAGTGTGACTTGCACTTGAGTTCTGGATAAGTCACAGTTATGTACCAGGGAAATTTTAGGACTGTTATGTATATCAAGCCTGGTGTTCACAAAGACAGAGTCACAAAAACCTGAATCCTCAGATTAGTGAAATATTCCATAGCTTGCTCTTTTCTCCTCCACTTTTCTTTCCTCTTCTCCAATTTTTGACAGTTGTGCTCTCTTTTTGCTCACAACTATTTAACTTTTCACTTCACAGCTTCCTCCTTTTTATAGTTACCTAATTTTTTTTTCATTTGCTTTCATTGTACTTTATTCCAGTATATTTGTTGCTGCATCAATGCTGTTCATGCCAGTGTAATGCATTGTGGCTACAAGGTGGAATTATACTACCTAAGAAATACTCATTTAAATAAGCTACCATTCACCATTGATGCAAAATTTGAGAACCAGTTATGAGTGCTGTCTCCACTTCTTGAAATATCAACTTGGTTTTCCCCAGTTACAATCACGTTTAAGACAATGGGATCAAAATAAGGCTGAATTTAGCCTAAATTTTCTAAGTGCTGCTAACATGATTATATCCTTCCTCACTATGCATTTTCTCTCATATTTAACATACATAACTTAATAGCACAAAAGAGGGGGTACCCTTGTCCTGGCAACCAGGAAAAAAACAGAATATCACAGGCAAAAATGTAAAGCTGACTCTGAAAAGAAAAGTAGAGATCTTTTTTCCTGTTTTCACAGTATTTTGGGGGATATTATTGCCTGTCTCATCTGTGTTTAGGTTTGGGAATACAAAGTTGTAAATCCACAAGCAAAGCACAGGCTGTATCAATATATTATTTTTTTTAGCAGGTGAATATATTTACCATTTCTCAATCATGGCATCTTTTTTTTTTTTTTTTGCCTAATGCAATAGCAGCTATCAAATAAAATTATAAGACTTACTAGTATGTTTAAAGTCAACCACACAAAAGCCTGTTTTGTATCAAATAGCAGAATATGTTGAGATTCCCTCCTACCCAAAGGTGGAACTTTGAGGCAAATCTAAGAACTTCATTAGCCTTTGTATCTCAAAAATGTATTTTATCAAAAATAAACCCAGTGGGTGTGATCATAAGGCAAAACAAAACAGTAAGATGGGGAGGCTAATAATTAAGAGAGAATTGTTTTGGTATTTGTTAAATATATTTTCAGTGTGCAAGGGCATTTTTGGCATGTATACTATAACAGTTTCCCCAGGTGAGCGGTAGCTATCTGCTCAGTTACACAATTTGATCAGAAAGGCCAAAGGCAAATATCAGACCTGGGAGGTGTAAGGCTGTCAAACACCTGGATAAATTGGGGCCATCTCTACTGCCATTCAACTTGTAGAATAATGGCAGGATACAGCCTTCAGGTTGTTCTGTTCATGCTCACTTAGGAGCTTGTTGCTAACAGTTATAGGTAAGTAGGACTCTGGAGTTATTTTATTTTCTATTTATACTTGTTTCTCACTAAATCAGATGCATAAATTTGAAATACAGCTGCTTGATAAGGAAGGTGTGGAGTTCTGATTGCAGCTAGAATATACTGGCTTTGTGAATATGCAGACTTTTCCTAATTCAAAGTTCACACCAAGGTTAGGGTATATAAGAATAGTTTTCTTCTGTTTAGATTTAGTCAATTGGTCTTGAAGCCAAAATAAATCATTAATCAGGGATAGTGTACAGGACACTTCTAGATTCAGCTATACCAGTGGAAGAAGCAGATGTCAGCTGTCTGTTGCTGCTGTTTACAATGGTCACTCTTGTACACAGCAATCATATGACCACTCTGTTTTAGGAGAAATTCAGATAAATCAGGTTAATTTTGTTTGTTAATTTTGTTTGGTTAATGCTGTGAGGCAACCCATCAGATTTTGCCGAAGTAATGCTGCTACAGGCTGTGTTTTCAGCATTTTACAGAGAACTTAATTCTTCATAAGAAATGTGGGCAACATTCAGCCCAAAAATAGCGGAATACAGAAAGGCATATCCATCCATAAACAGGAATTCATTCAATCATGATTGTAATTATTATATTAATAATTATGATTATTAATAATTCAATTGTCATTTATACTTTTAATACTGATTAATAATTCAGTTAAATTATTTTAAATTCATGTATTCTAGTTGTCAGGAACATTTCTGTGTTAAAAAGATCCATGTGCTGCTTTCAGAAACCCTAATGAATTTGTCAGCCTTTATACATGTTTCACACAAATTCTGCTGCCTTAGTTTGCATGGATTTTGTGTCTGTTGTTGCACTGACTTTGGCTGCTGTCTCTCTGAGAATTAGAGCCTGTTCACCCTTTACCGTCTCATTCAGTGATATGTACATGTTAAACTTAAAGACACTTGTGAAGTGTTGTTCTAATACAAAATGTTTTAATCTGCCAGTGTTATGCACTTGTGTAAGTTACAATCATGTGCTTGAAAGCTCCAGGGTGGGATAGCAATAATGATACTTACTATCCAGTTTATCTTGTGCAACAAACGTTAAGTTAAATAGCTGAGATAGCTAGGGGCGTTAGCCTTGGCAAAGAAAGTTCTCGGAACAGTTGTAGCTGCATACTGTCTTCATACCTTGGAAGACTTATTCATTTCAGCAACTTAGGTATAAACGCAGAAAAAAACTGGCAGTACGTGAAATTGTGGGACTTGGCAATAAAGACTATTCTCCCCAGCTTTGCTAGAGCCCTCCTGTGAGAAATTGCTAATCTCCTCTCATTACACTAGGCTTAAGTACTGTTCCTCTCATTACAGCTGTGCCACAAATTCTGACAGATTCATATAAAGTATTTTAAGATACTACCCCATGGGTAACCTTCTTTTCCCTCACCCATCAGCCACATTACCAACACATGTAGGGCTGGGAGGAAAGAGCGGGTTCCTGGAATTGGCCTACTAGGTTCTTAAGCATTTGTGGGGATGAACTCCTGGCAGAGGCTTGACTGTGCTGTTCCAGTGTAATCTGTGATAGCTGAGGTGTGGACAAGGTACTTGCTTCTGAGCCAAAACCATAAAATGGTGATTTTTGCCTTGGGGCTTTGTGGATGTCTAGGGATGTGGAACAGGATGTAGGTCTATTGCAAAGATGTGGAAGAGCAGTTTGTTCTGAGGATCAGTTGGGGATTTCACTTCCTTGGAGTTACATAACTTTCCAGTTGTAAAGGTGTAGGATAGAATGGAATGTAAAGCTGAAAAAAGGGAAAATTAGTAAACATGCAAGCTTCAAAGGCAAAATTATTCCTCTAAGAGAACACCAAAGGGTAGTGGTGCCTGACCCAAAGGAAAAAAGAGATACGCTGTTACTGCCTGTTTCACAAAGTCACCCTACTATTTTGTTGAACTGAAAATAAAGCTTGCTGAAGAGATTTTACATCACAGTGGCTGGGATACTCCATTGTCCTGGCTGGCGGAAGGCAGAACAGTCTGTGTGTTAGTTTCCTGCAATGCTTATGAGTCAGAGCCCTACATCTCTTTCCAAGCACTCTTTAATGCTCAGGCAAAATGTAATACACGTGAAAGACCACCGTTACATTCAAAACATTCTGTTCTGGCACACCTGTTTGATTTCTAGGACTTTTAAAATCCTGTATAAGTCTGAAAGCCTCTTACTGTGTCTCAAACAGACATATCCTCATGCATTCTTTTTCTATGAGAATAATCTGAATAAAAAAATTGTTAATAGGGTTAAAAATCTGATTCTTTAATTATTCTTGTGGATCAAGGAGCAGAATTGGATACTGTTTTTGAAAAAGGTGAAAATAACTCATTTCTGATAAGAAGATGCTCAGAGAAGTTAAGTTCTGTGTAAGAGGCTGGTGTCAATAGTTTTCAGATACTTCTGTTAGCAACTGTCAAGAAACAGAAATTATTTTTTTTCTTTCACTTTCTCTAGGCTGTATGAAACATATGCAGTTAATGAACCTTGCTTAATTTCTGACAATTGACCACTTCCTAAAAATACCTAGGACTTTTCTGTGAAATTACTTTAATGATTACTCTTTCCTCTATAAAGTGTGTGTAGGATGACCTCCTAAGAACAATAACAAAAGAAAGCAAAGAACCTTGAATGTCAGGTCGCTCCTTGGGGCAGCGTGGGGAAAACTGGGAAAAAGTCAATTATCATTTGTTGTTTGAGGTAGTTGTTTGGGTCATAAAGAATTGTAAATAACCTGAGAGTATTTGAGAACTATTACTATAAGATATTGAGGAGAAAGATGCCACAAAATCTTAACATACTAGTAACTGGAAGAAAGTAGATAAGTTTAAAACCTCAGAATTCATTTGTTTAGGTGAAAAGATGAAAGTAGCAAAGAGCACAGACCATCAGGTGACTCTGGGTTTGTACTGGAGAGATTTTTGTCCAGCAGGGGTTTAATTCTGGTACACTTGCTGGTTTCAGTAGGTATAAAGGGATGCATTTAAACGGATCATCTCTGCTTAGAAGCTTTCAAAAGCAAAGTGATTCCACTCCAGGGAAGCTAATGAGTTAGTTAAACTTACACTCCTTAGTTACAAAGATCCTGATAATTAGTATACTGGAGGATGAAACTGAGTAGATATGTCATTATTATTTTGTCAATAATGCCCATAATTTTGTGAATTGCTTTCTGTATTATTTATTGGCCCCGTGTGTTTACCTCCCATTTAGCAGGACAAATGGATTTTTCTAGGGATGTCAGGGCTACAGTCACCTCCCTCAGTGTTGCCTGCATCCATTCTGATAATGTGCTCACAGTAGCTTTAAGGACTACGGCTGTGCACCTTTTGCCCTGATTGCCATCTGCCTTCCCACTGAACCCAGTGCTGTGAACAAATCATCAAGCACAGGAAGCTTGAGGTCTAGGTGCTTGTGGAAGCCACTAGGATTTTTATGAAAAATTATGCCTGGGTATAAGTGTATACTGAAGTTTTAGTTCTTGTATGTCAGCAGCATTTCATGCTGTAGGTTACTATGTGTGGTATAGAGGCTGGTAAGTGTCACAGGTGCATGATTTGGTTAAACTTGCTCAGAAGCCTTTCAGAAAGAGAACCTGCATTTTGCTGGTGAACTTCTGAACCTCCACTAAGACTGGATGCTCTATCAGTAATTAGCAAGGAAGAAAACAAATTTGTGAGTGGGTAGATGCAAGCAGTCTGAGATAGAAGAAGAGTGAGACAACCATCCCCACATTAACTAAATGAGGTCACACTTAAAAGACAACTGGAAGCTAGTACTGGCCTGTTATGCAAGAGGGTCCTAAGAACAGGGAAATAAATATAATCATTTATGAAAAACAGGCGAATATAGCCCTACTTGTGAGGGATGTAATGACATAATAAAGCAAGCTTGTAACAATGTAATTGGAGATGCATTTGTGTAAGGACTGAAGCAGGTATGAAAGAAATGGAAATATCTAGAAATCTCTTGCAAAGCATTCGTTATCCCACACCACAGTAAACAAACTGAGCTATTTTGTTCATACTAAAAAAGAGAGGTACATTATTGTTAATTAATAAATTGCTTTATGATTTATGATCATAAACTTTGGAGAGTGATAAAGGTTCTTGCAACAGGAAAAATTGATTTAAGGTAATGGTCACAAGTATGTTTCTCTCTTCCCTCTTTGAGCTCTTCTATGCACATCTTTCCCACTACAGCCAGGTACTGTCCTGCCTATTAGGCTACTGAGGAGGGACTGAGGTTGCTACTTCTAGCATTGTGTAGGACAGCCAGAAGAAGAAAAGGACTCGCTACTTTTGTTGTTCCTGTTTGTTTCTGCTGCTGCCTTGAATCCCTCAACTTTTTTCCCAGAAGCCAAGGTTATGCACGTAGGAAGTAAAACTGACTCTTCAGGTTGTACAGGCTGCTGAAGCAACTGATTTTTGCTGTCTTAGCCCAGACAAAGTAGGTAGTCTGCTGTTCTAAGTTGCTGCCTACTTTGCCGTGGCCAAAAGCTACTCCTTCTCACTTGCAAGTCTCTGAACAGGCTGAATTTTAGTACCTATGGAAGAGCTAAATTTAGAGTAATTCAAATAGAGAATGCAAAAACATGTCTGCTTCTGAAGCCACCACAGTGAGGACTTTCCCAATCAGCCCCTGAGAGCAAAGGTGTAGCACAAACCTTTAAACAGGATAGATCCAAACTGGAATACTAATCCTAAATGTACCAGCAGCATGGTAGATTCTGAAACGATCCTGGAAGTTAAATAGAAATTCCCCACTTGAAAACCAATTGGCTGGTTGGACAGACTTGTTGCTTGGCAAATTAGCCCATACAGCAGGCCTATAAACCTGTGTTTATTGCCACATGAAGAATTTTGGAAGAAAGAGACCAAATCATATGCATGGGTAAGGGCAATAGTGGCAAGATCTCATTTCAGCCGATGGGCAACTTGACAGTGAAGTTGTTACCAAAAACTCACAGGCTGTTGAGGAACAAGCCAAATAGCCTGGAGGAACAGAGCATCATATTGCTGTGTAGTCAGCACCTACAGAGAATAAAAATCACAGGGTGTAGCACTGCATTGCTCTGTCAAATCTAGAGGTGAGGCTCCCTTATCAGCATTGTGAATGTATTCTATAGGTGTACATTCCTCCCTCTCCTGTCATCCATCAAACAAGCGTAATTTTGGCCATTCTGAAGAATGAAGGATTGAAGGATCACAATAGAGGATGTTGTTCCTTCTTAATACCCCTGTGTTCTTTTTTTTTTTTTTTTTTTGGTAAATCTGCCTTCAAATGTGCTGATGCACATGAAACCTGTAAACCTGTTAGCTTACTTCTGTGTTCCTAGCTGGTATGCATGGTCTGTCTGGAAGAAAAATAGATTTTTTGTTTATTTAAGGGAGGAGCAGAAAAAAGTTAGTGAGGATGAGAAGTAAGAGTGAGAGAGAGGCCATAATAAGACTGAGAAACAAGCAGATTAAAACTAATCAATGGGAAGAAATTCGGGCCAAGGAATGTAAAATGGAGATTCCTGGCAGGTAGTGGAAAGCACATTTGACTGAGCCAGTTCTTTTGCCTCCTCATGGCTGCTACAGCTTTTGCTGGTGTACAAGTTCAAAACTAATTTCTATATTTTGTTTCATCTCTTAGATGTTTTTGGAATATCCTGTATAAGTGACTTCATGTGGAAGCTGTTACGATTGTAGTTGGTTAGAGGATAATCTCAGGGATAAAGTAGACTATGTAGATTTTAGAAAAGTAACCCTTTTAACATGCTACCTTTGCTTATGTACACTTTATTTTCTGTTACAGTTAAAACAATGGTAACTAATTTGAGGAACAAGTACCTTACTGCCAAACTGGGGAGTAAGGAAGTCAGCTTTCACAGAAGATCTCAATTTCAGTCATTATGAAAGTGCCATTTTCCAGGCAGGGTTATTCAACATGTAGATGGACTCTTTCTTTTACATTGTTTAATTTTGCTGAAGAAACATCCTGGTGATTAGAAGGCGCTGGTGAGTAGAAAGTTTGTCGAGAAAAGGACTGTGGTGGTTTCCACAAGCCCTGCAAGGGACCAGTACAACCCCCACATGAGACGGTCAGGAACTGGGGTCTGCAGCTATGTTGGGGTTTGTGTCTAATGACCAGGCTTTCATAGAGACCTTCTGATTTCAAGAATTGACAAAGATGTTAGTGCAGATGGGGCTTGAAATGTCATGGGTGGAACCTTTCCTAGTTTGTTTCTGGAAGCACACATGTCATCTGGGTTTGTCCCTCTTTGGAAACTCCTTCCTTTTCAACTTAAATAACAGCCAAAGTGTTCTGGAACTATACTGCACATAGCTAACACATTTTTCTCTTCCTGAGAAATACTGCTTTCATTTCTTTTGTACCTTGGGTTAAAGAAAGCAGCATTAATTTGCATTGGATGCAAAACTCTGTTAGCAAACTGTACCAACGCTCCTCTTCAGATCCCTAACACTGCCTGCCTTATTATATGCTCCTGGCATATGGAGCCATGTTGACACATGATGGTAGAATTTCTGGCTCAGCATGCCGTGGTGGTGAATTTTCTCCCCCAGTGTTTCCTTATGTCTGCAAGTATACTGTGGAGAATTATATTCTTCTGTTGCAAGTGTTATTTGGCCAAGCACCCAAATTCTGACAAGATAGACATCCCCCACTTTGAAAGCACAAAACCAGCATGCAACATCCCTGTAAGAAAGAATAAACTAGTAGCAGAGATATGGACAGCACACAGAGGTCAACTCTTTATCCAATGATCTAACTGATAGAATTGTTGAATCTTTGTTGACATGGTGAATTTCCCCATGTAGCTCAATAAATTGCATTAATTACTTGATGGAAAGAAAAGGAATATTTTGAAGGCACTGTGGAACCACCACTGTCAGGAAGAATAACAACAGGTAGGTTTAAAAACTTGTGGGTTTAAATTTGGTTTTCATTTAGTAAAAAATTATTTAAAAAACAAGTCTTCTAAAAATAGATAGTGAAAATAAATAGCAACTTATCCTTGTAACAACTTGCTGAGTAACTTCATGCGGTGGAAATGTTTGTAGGAGGATGTCCTTTGATTTCAAATACAAGCAGGGTTTTGTAAACATGTTCAAATCACTGTGCACATAGTGGCTTAGTTTGTGCATAGAACCTACTCCAGAAGGTTTTTATATAAATGGAGTACAATCCTCATGCTACAGTTACAGTACTATGCAATTAACTTCTTTACAGGTTTGTTAAGATACTTTGCAGTGTTTTTTTTCCAGGCCCATAGAAATTCTGCTATGCATCAAGTCATAGATTTTTACATTACTAAGTTATCTTGATGCTATTGCCAAGAAGCACATTACAAATCCACTGCAGTTTCCGGCTGTGCTGGTCTTGCCTTGCAGCTGGATTGCTGATTGAGTAAGTAAGTGTGTGACTGCATCCAGTTCTAGAAGAGCCTATTTTTGTTTTTAACTGGTGCAGTGCACCAGGACTCACAATCCACCGTCTTCAAGAGCCACTACCCACTTTTTGGCCAAATTTAAGACTGAAAAGAGGGGACCAAGTAGTGGCTGAGTCATTTCTGTCATGTGCCAACAAGTTGCTTATTTGCTGATTGGCCACCTGCCTTTGATCTGGATTATATCATACCAGGGACCTGCTCCAGCTGGCCACAGATAGGGGAATGTGAGCTGTAGTCAAGGATACCTGCAAAGCACTGGGAGCTGCTGTGAAGAGTCTTTGAAGAGAAGTACAGGGAAAGGCAAATTAGAAGGAAAGCAAGGGAAAAAGTAGAGGCAAGGAGCCAGTTTCTGATCTCAGCGTCACTGATGTCACCAATGAGAATCTGGTCCACAGAGTGCTAGAGAAAGAATAGACACAGGTCAGAGGCAAAGGTGTCAAACAAGCACAGGTGACAGAGAGGGGATAATTAATTACCTCTCAACTGTAATTGTAATGACTACTCTGCTTAAAGACATGTAATGCCTCTTACTCACCCAAGAGCACAAAATTAACAAAATCTTTCCAAGGCACTGGCTTGTCTGTCAGAGCAGCTCCAGCAGTGATTTTTACTGGTGGTACCCTCAGCTGCAAATCCATCTGAAGAGCAACACACACGGATCTAGTGAAGAGGAAAGGATTTAAATCTTCTCATATTTCAGGTGAAATCCTATAGCAACAAACTTCCTTATACTGAAGACCTACTTTCTTGTGGTGTTCCACACATTTCCAAAGTTCCTTAATTTGCTGTTACTCTAAAGCTAGGTGAATACCAGCAAGCTTTTTTTTTTTTTTTTAATTTTTTGAAGCTTCAACTATACTTTAGAACACATTCTCCTCAAAAAAAATATAAAAATCCATACAGCCACAAAAACTTCCTGAAATATTTTCTTTTGAAAGTGCTCATGAGTTGGAACTCTAATGAAGATTCAAAATAGATGAAAATAAATGTTTTGTTTGGTGCAAGGATTTTTTTAATTACTTCACTAGACTATTTGCTCTGAAAGTAGTTTTTCATCTTCTAAAAAAAAGTATGTCTGAAGAACCCCTTGTCTGCTTCCACATATTCTTCAAGCTAAAAAAGTATTTTAATGACTTATTTGCTTATAATGACTCCATTCCAAGCTCTCCCATTTTACAAACATTTGCCCCAGCAAAAATTTTGGGGTAGATTGACTTGAAGGCATAAAACTAAGGCAGAGCCGATAACTGGTTTTGTGTGTCTAGATACAGTTAGGGCTAATGTGATTCAGTATTGAATAATATATTTTGGCTACTGCCTTTCATTAAAGAGGTTGTAATTCTCTAAAATATGGCTTTGAAATTCTTTGTCCATTATTTGAATAGCAGTCTGATTTCCAGAAGTCTCACTGAGGGAAAGGAGGCATTGTCTCCTACTCCTGTTGTGCAGATACTTAGGGACCTGATCTAGCAACAAAGTGCTAAACCGGTGTATTAGAAAGTGCAATATTTTTTGCTGGATTTTTTTTAATTGTGAATTTAAAGGAGCTTGTCTTGGGTTTGAAGCTGACTGACTTTGTCAAGGTTGAAAAATAACCTCCCACAAAAAAAAAAAATGCCTGAAGAAAATTCTACTTCGAATTACTGACAGTCTTAAACATAGCTAAAACGTATTAAAAATCATGGACCTGCCCCAAGAAACAAAGCTGTCATCTGAAGTCAACAGCTTTCAATATCTTTATATTGGAAATTTCAATTTCCAGATACTTCTGTTGCAGTTTCAAGTCCCTTATCTCAGATTACACCAACTACCCAAAATTGCAAGTGGAAGCAGTCTTACAGCTCAGACTTGAGCCTGTGTAGAACTGCTGCTCATGGAGAACACTTCTTGTGATCTCAGTAGGAGTGCTTGCAGTATGTAGTACTTGTCACATTTACAGATTTCCAGCTTGGAGCCTAAATGAAGCTGGTGTATGATTAGAGAGTTAACTCAGCTGACTCAAATGAGCTTTTTAAAAACTCATTTGACTATGTAGATGTAACTCTCCATAAAACATACAGACCCCAGTTTTTAATACTGCTGGACAAGGTCATTCTAAATTGGAAGACACTTCAGTAGGGATAGATATCTATGAAAAAGAGCTATTGAGGGAGTCAACAGGGTCATATGATTCTCTGGAATGGAAGTCAAACCGTGTTATTCAGCAAATATTTATGCATAAGTTTAGGAAATATCTGTAGAGTTTCGCAACTCAGTTCCAGAGTTGAAGAAATTTTAGAATGTGAGATGTTGTGCTGCACTAAGTTTGCAAAATATCTTAATGCTATTATTTTGGAAAAATAAATATAGCTGTGCTTTGGTTATTGCTACTGTACTTGTATTTCTTCAGTAGAAATAAAATCTGTTTCCCTTTACAGCAGCTGGAGCTGAGTTATGCTCCATGCCTTCCTGGTATAACTTGTCTAAGAACTTATCCAGCTACAGCCATTAGGGACAGAAATTTGCTCTAAGCTGCTAGTATAAACTCCAATATGCCATACATGCAGCCAGTTGACTTCTTACCAAGACAAGTTCTCTACAGATTCAATGACGAAGGATATCCCCACAGCAATCCTCCTTGGAAGAGTGATCTGCTCTTTGTTGTATGCTCACTAGAGAATATGGGTGAAACCCAGAATGCTATTATAAAGGTTCCTTCCCTTCAAGCGTGATTGATTTTTCTTTATCGTGTCTTAAACAAAAAGACTATTGGTTGCCAAGAGAGCATTCTCCATTTTGCTGAGAGAATGTGTCACAGGATCATTGTGTGCAGCACACCTCCTTAGTTCCTTGTCAGCAGTTCATCCTCTCCTACCTTCCAGGCCTCACATCTGCTAGCTTGGAAGTGAAGCCCATTCTGCACTGAGTTTGCCCAAACCAGTTTCCTCTTCAGCTGATACCAAATAAAAATAATCATCTTTCAAAGCTGAGTGTACAGTTTCATCCATAAATTGCCAGCATTTTTTAATACAAAGGAACGCTTAAGATGTGTATTAATGACATAGGGCCATAATTCTCAAATGGCCTAGTTTTGAACAAGTGCTTTGAGAAATATTTTTCAGTCTCCTCTTAATATCCTTTTTATATGTTGCTTCTTTGAGAAGATTCTCCTGATATGTAGATTGCAGCCAGGAATAACAAGGATGTACAAAGAGCTATTAAGAAATGAGATGACACCTTTGACATGAATGAGAGCATGGGTCATGGTGCCACTGACATCATAGTGGTGAGGTTGCTATCATCTGTGGAAGACTGATTTGTTGCACATTACAGAATATATGCAGATAAGTTCCTTGCATCTTATTTAGTAAAAAGAAGAGACCCTGAAATCCCTAACAAAAATGTTTCTGCTCTGCATTCTGCGGTGAAGAATGATATCTGAGGAATGTGAATTATATATAGCAGAAATGCATCAAAAATGTTTATTCTCTTGAGGCTAAAATTTGACCTGTTAGAAAAAAATAGAATTTAGCATCATCCAGACAAATATTTTTCTACTGACAATGCCTGTTTTTCTCCAAAATTGTAGTCTAGTTGTGCATAGCATTCTCCTTTCATTCATTTGTTTGTACAGAATTCACTCACAATTTCTTTAAGAAAGAATAAGAGTAAAGAAATTGATACTTCAGACCCATCTTTCTAGCTCACAGAAATGTCAGGGAAGACATGATCTTGCCCCCAAGCAAGAATATTCTTTGCATTAGCTTATAAACCCCAGTCAGACAACACATGGGAAATCGCTTGGGAGAATTCCCATGATTTCTTGGTAAAGTTATGGAAGAGCTGCCCGTTTCTCATTCTTTTATAAATCAGATTGATACAGAAAACACTCTCTATGTAACTTGAGTAAAATCACAATATTCTTTTAAGTTAAGTTGCCTAGATGCTATACAATCTTAGGAACTGCACTTATGTAACACGATGTAGAAACAGATGCCAGTCTTGATATGATGTTAATAACAATATTAATATAAAATAATACATTCTAAATGTAACTTATTATTTTCAACATGTAAAAACTCTTTGATTAATTGATAGCTCTTCAATCCAGTCACTTAGCCTTTCTTGCAACTTCAGATGTTCCTAGGTAATGTGCCGCAAATACTGAAAATAGTTGGGGTTTAAAAGAGATGCTGAAATCTGTGGATTTTAGTCCTCACCATGGTTTGAAATGAGAAAAACAGCAAGGCATGCTTTAAATGCAAGCAGAAAGTCCAAGATGCTTCCAATATATGGCAGAAATACTCTTCTATGGGTTGGTATCTTTTCTGACAGATTCATTGACCTTACTTAGTTCAGTAATCATAGGTTTGAAAGGAAGTATGAAAGAGAATCTGAAAACATGTAACAATTCTTACCTCTGACAGAATATCATAAAATGAGCACTTTGGTGTCCAAGTAATACAGCTGGTGAACAATAGTATACCACTAAGCCCAGGCTGTTGTTATTTTTTAATTAAATAACAGTAGAATGCATACTGAGTCAGGAATTAGTCTTTCATTTTGCCCTTTTTGAAACATCCAGACACTGTTTCCTTGTTTATAGATATGAAGCATGCAATATATTTTTTCTATGAATATGTTGACACCTGTATTTTCTTGGCCACTATATCTTGCTCTAAGAAGGTCTATTAAATTCTGTAGTCCAAGAAGAAGGAAACAAAGAGGTCTTCCATGATTTTTCCTTCTCATTAGAAAAAGCATAGAACAGGTATTTAGTTTAAGATTTCGGTTTCACAACAGTACAATTATGCTGACAATAAGTGTTTGAGAACTTCAGTGCCAAGGCTTTCTTAAGTACAGCACAGAGGTGTAAAACTGTTTATAAAATATATTCCCAATACTGCAGAACCCTGAAGGCTACAGCATGAAAAGCCATCTGGAAATAAAAGAAAGGAAGCAATATTGTGCTGAGGCTCTAACAGGGCCTATTCTCTTTGGTGGGAAAGTTGTTGAATGCGTGACCATGTGCTCAACAATAGACAATGCCTAAGTAAATAAGGGCAGCTTCTTAGTACTAATAATCAAGGTCAACATTTTTAAAAGTGCAAACTATTAGTTATGGAAATATGGTGCCTTATCTTACAATCTTTCTCACAAGGAAAATTTTCTTGGCTACACAAGGCTACACAGTGCTCACCAGAGTAAACGTACAGAGGCCAAACTTTGTTCTCACACTGACTTTCTGCCCTATCACCACTGACTGACTAACATTGGGCTTTCCTTTAGCAGTAACTGTGGAGGATGCTGGAATTCAGTCATATTGGTGTCTGCTTCTGAAAACAAGAGCAGTGGGAGAAAGGAGTCGTCCTGTTGCCTGAGAAGCAAACTTATGAGGCAAAAACTATTTTTGTAAATCGGGCACCTATGCCATGACTGACCAGTGATAATAATCAGACCTAATTGCAGATGCATGGTTAACCAGTATTTTTAGAGCTCTAGTAATATTATTTATAATGTTTTCATAAGTAAGTGATCTGTTCATAGATAGTGAGAAATCTTTCAAATAGGTCATTTCACCTTCTTCAGCCACCAAGGATATACTTGGGTTTAGGAGCAGTTTCTTCTAAGCAAAATTCAAAGCTGACCAGAATTCAGACGTTCCCATTTTTACTTACGGTTTAAGGCTTCCCTCCTGCAGAGCAATTTAAATTGAGCTGGCAAACTGTGAAGACGAAAACAGGAGGACTTTCATCTTATTTCCATTGTTTATGACAGATTGGGTGGTGCTTGGAGGAAGCTGCATGTATAAACAAGCTCTAAGGTAAAAGACTGGCAAGTCTGCAAGTGCTGAAAACTGGGCATGCATCATGCTGAAGTGCTTCCTCAACACAGAAAAACAATCCTTGTGGGTGCTGATCTCAGAGATGTTACGCAAGATGGCTAAGGTTTATGAAAGAAGTGAAGAAGTGATACAGGTGCTGGACTTGTTATGCTTTCTTTAAAGATTAGTCTATACACAGTGAATATGAAATAAAATGTGCTAACTTGCACTTTCAATAGAGAAAACATGTTCTTTAGGTTGGGTTAATTGAAACGTGTAAACTAAATTTAGCTGAAAGCCAGACATTTTTCCTTCCCTAGGAGGTCATCACCATTTTTGGGACGACTTTTTCCATGGTCCTTTGATTTACAAGAGGTTCTTTTCTTGTAATGTTAAAAGTAAGAATTTGCTTCATTTACTGGTCAACTCTTTCCATTGCGAACTTTCCTTATAGGAAGTATATCCAAGTTACAGTTTCTGTCTGATCATGTGCTGTGATATAATTGCATGCTATGCCTTATTTTGGATGCTGAGCTTTAACATCATTAACTTTTGCAAATGTTCAACCATAATATTTTTTTTTCTGTAGTAAAATTTCACTCACAGGTTGGGATAAATATGATATTAACTAGAATTTTTGCCCTTTCTCTTTAATTTTTATAAAATAAGCAAGTATTGCCCTTGTTTTGCAGGTTGGCTGTCAGGACAGAATAATTAAGTCTCTTAACATGGAAGAGTTTAGGCACCTAGAAACTAAATGAATGCCTGCAATCCATACAGGTAACAGAAACACAGTCACTGAGGTTGGTGGGTGCTTCTAGTAGAGTGAGGTACAGCAGGTTGCTCAGGGCTGTGTCTGGGTGGTTTTTAATATCTCCAAGGATGGAGACCACACATCATCTGTGGACAACCTGTTCCAGTGTTTGATCACCCTCACAGTAAAATTTTTTTTCTTGTGGTTAAATGGAATCTCTTTTATTTCAGTTTGTTTTCACTGCCTCTTCTCCCTTCACTGGATATTACTGAGAAGAGTCTGACTACATCTTTTTTATTCTCTCCCATTCGGTATTTATGCATGTTTATAAGATCTCATTGAACCTTCACTTCTCCAGGAGAAACTGCCCCAGCTCTCTCAGCCTCTTTCTATGAAAGGTGCTCCGGTCCCTTCATCACATTTGAGCCTGTCATTGGACTCAGTCCAGGATGTTCATGGTGGCCTAGACCTGATCATCTGCATATGCAACACCAGAACTGAGCAGAGAGAAAGGATCACATCCCTAGATCTGTTGGCAATGCCCTTTCTAATACAGCCCAGGACACCACTGGCCTTTTTTTCCACAAGGGCATATTGCTGGTTCATGGTTAACTTATTGTCCACCAGGACCTCCAGCATCTTTTCCGACAAGCCACTCTCCAGCTGTTCAGCCCCCTGTCTGTAGCCCCTATTGTGTACTGGGCATAAACCCATCTATAGGAACCTGAGTTTTCATCATAAGGTACTCTAGGTACCTGTCTATGCCTACTCTGCAGCTGGCTTGGCAAGTCTGAGCACTCTACTTTCCAGGTCATGCCTGAGGCTGTTCAGAGGTTCTTTGATAAGTGATGCTGTGCCTAAAATTCCAAAGGGTTCCAGTGCTGTGACTGTGCTTATAACATGCACCTGAATGCATATTACTGTCAGTGAACCATCCCAAAGCAGAGTGGCTGAGGTAATTTTTATTCTTAAATACAGCTGGCGGTCCAGGTAACATCCTTTTCTTTCTTTCTTTCTTTTTTTTTTTTCCCAACAGGATTTGCTGTGCAACAGGACTTGACCAGCAGACAATTCTTGGTTTTTGGCAATTCCAGGAAGTTCGAAATCACAGCTTTCAGAGAACCCAAGCCCAAATTAACTCATTTTATTTTCGGGCCAGTGCACACATGCCGTTGAACAGCCCTGGCACGATAGTACTTTTAAGACCTCAGCTAGGCTGGATGCTGTTAGTAGGCCTGCAGCAACAAGCTGCCTTTCCAGTGGTGCTCAGATACCATGGCAACTGTCACTTTATAAATAAGACAGATAGCAACCCAAGACCCTAAGCCATCCTGTTGCCCAGAGCTACTGAAGCCTTGCAAGTTCCCGTAAATGTTAAGGGTTGGACTAAGCCTGATGTGAGCAACAGCAACTCAGGGAACTTGAAAGGAATTTGTCCCGCTGTCACCCTCACTGAAGTTACTATTTCAGTGTCAGTGAAATAATTCCCATCAAGTGCAAATTACTTAGAGAGAATCTTTTGGGTAGAACTTAACTGGGCAAGTTAAACCTATTTGTCATAGCTATGATAAGTGAACTGAAGATAGGAAATCAATCTCACTTTACTGCTTTATTAACATGTGAAAGTTGGAAATGGCTCCACTACATGTAAATCCCTATAGGGAGCTTCCATTAGAAACAGAAGATCCTGGCCAGGAAAGCAGGACCAGGGCATATTAGAAAAATTAATTTCAAGCCATTGACATCTGTTCATTGCAAAAGCAATTTGTCTTACAATCATGACATGGAGAAACAAGAGGCATTTGTCTTTGATTTGAAAATGTAGCATACAATAACTGTGGAAAGCACGGGACTGCCAAAGCGCAGACTGAAACGACCCTTGCATTTGCCAGGTAGGCCAAATTTGGGGTCATCTGCCAGTGGGCAGTTACTGAGTCAAAGCCTTTGTACTGGGTCTGCCAGGGATGGAGGTAATTTTCTCCATAGCAGCTCCCGAAGTGCTGACAACACACCAGCGTTTCAGGTACTGCTGGACAGTGTTTGGACAGAGTCAAAGCCTTCTCTGCTCCCCCTGCTCCCCGGCCAGTGAAGAGATTGGGCTGCACAAGAGGTTGGAGTGGACACAACCAGGACGATGACCCAAACTTACCAAAGAGACTTCTCATGCCATACAGGGTCATGTTCAGCAATAAAACAGAGGGGAGGGAAGTTTAGGTAGGTTAGCAGTCTTTCACTCAGGAACTGGTGGAGCATCGCTCTAGCATGGGAGGTGGTTAACGATTGTCTTTGCATCACTTGCTTTATTTTGTTTTCTTTATTTCTTTATTTTTTCTTCCACTTCTCCTTCACCTGTTGAACTACTTTCACTTTGACCCATGAGGTTTTTTTGGTATACCCTTTCTTTTTATCTGTCCTCATACCAATAGGGTTGGTGGTGGGGAAGCGAGCAGGTGGCTGTGTGGCGCTTAGCTGTCTGCCAGGGTTAACCCACAATAGTGTTTTAGGGTAACTCATGTAAATATGAGTTTTTAGGACAGCACTTTAAGTGTGTGTTTAAAAGCCATGAACTAACGGAATCGAAGCTTTTAGTGGATCAGAGTTTTGTGCTATAAAGTGCATTAAAGCAGGGAGTATTGAACAAACAGAGAAATTCCCCTCCTTATCTGGAGAGCAAGTGAGCACCACTGAATCCCTCCAGTCCTAGGCTTGTCTTTCTTGTCTTTCATTAGTCAGTGGTGGTGATTGACAAGGCAGTCTTTAAACTGCTGCAACCTTGACAAGAAATCTGTCTAAGACTGCTAAGAGCACTTGCTTGCTTTGCTTGCTTATTTCTTTGCCACCTGAAAAAAGGTTTTACTGCTCATTTGTGATTTTCATGTTTCATGGAAGAGGTGCATTTCTTTGTAAGAGAAAGCTGGAAATGTGGGAAAAACTGTAATAACCATCATTTTGAATATCAAATACTTGAAATATTTGCTCTGTTTAGTAGGGGGGAAGTTCATTTTCAGAGATAAGTGCCATGCCCATAAAAAGCTGGTTAAGAAAGTAAGAAATGTTATTTATATGATGTTCGTACCCCAATGATCTGATCCTGTAATAAGAAGCTGACCTGGAAGTCAGTGCAGCTCCATTCTACGTGATCTGTCTGCAGTGCCAAGTCCCTTGCTAAGGATTAGATATAGGAGTCACAGATACTGAGGTAAATATTACAGAGGGTCTGTCTGGATGGAGTTAATTTTCTTCTGTCTGGGGCTGTGTTTTGGATTTGTGATGAAAGGAGTGGTGAAGTCAGGCCAGTGTTGTGGCTACTGCTGAGCAGCACTTGCACGGCCTTGGGGCTTTCTCTTTTCCCAACTCTGCCTTCCCTGCAAGCAGGTTGGAGAAGCATAAGAAGCTGGGAGAGGATGTAGTCAGGACAGCTGACACAAACTAATGGAAAGGATATCCCATGCCATAGAATGTCACTATCAGCAAAAAAAGAAGGCAGCCATTGCACAGAGGCTGGCTGGGTATCAGCGTGCTTGCGGGAGATGAGTGACTGCCTTTGCATCACTTGGGTTTGGGTTTTTTTGTTTTGTTGTTGTTTCCTTTCTTCTCCCTCTTTCTTTCACTTATTAAACTATTTTTATCCTAGCCCCTGAGTTTTCTTGGTTTTGTTCTTCCTGTTCTCTCCTCCCTCTGACTGTGGTGGGGGGAGTGATCAAGTGGCCGTATTGGGCTGAGCTGCTGACCACAGTTAACCCACAACACATAATCTGTGGCACCTGCCAGACAGACAAACTCACACACAAGCTCATTTTCACTGATATGCACAAAGTTACTAGTGGCAAAAGTGTTTGTTGAATAAGGACCCAAAACGGAAAAGAGGCACCATGTCTTCTGAGAGGGATGATGGCACAGAGGAGTCCTATGATATTCAACCAGAACTATTTGTTGACAACTGACAAACCTTAGTCAGTGTCCATTTTATACAGATGCTTTCTGATCTGGTTTTCATGTAGCCATAAGTACTGATTTCTCTCCAGTGCTCTTTTGTTCCCAGAAAAAGAGTCTTATCTGAAATCTTGTCTATAGAGTTGTGGCCAGTATCCCTATAATGAATGCATTTTTAACAACTGTATGTCTAAAGGACTGATATCTTAAAAGGCACCAAGACATCTACATGGTTAAAAGATTTTAATTTTTTTTCCTTCTGGCCAGAAGAACCAACATCAGTGGACAAAACTAACTCGGCTTTAAATAAAATACTTTAATTATAATTTATAATTATAAACCTAAATGCTGAGCAAATACTGGAATTTGACTGCATTTTTCCAGTTCTGCAGAGTGATATCTACACTTCAATAATGTCGTAGTATAACACTGTATATTGAAGTATTCCCCAGTAACTGCTTATATTAGTGTGTTACACAGCCACTAATACTTCACCTTGGGTGCCCTACCACAGAAAATACTAACATTTAAATATTTCCTACTTGTGAAAGCTGAGAGATCATTTTAATCTTATTCGGCTTGAATTAATGTGCTCTAACCAATGTTCTGTCAAACTGGCATTTGAATGCACATAACACTGGCATATATATGTCAGTAAATAAACATTTCAATACTATTGAGAAGAGATAGGATATGAATAGTGTACCAAAGAGTACAGATATTAAGCGTGGGAAATACATCTTCGGAGCAGCAGACACAGACTTGTTAATATCAATGACTACTTGCACACGGTGAATTAGGGTTACTTGGACATGGCTGCCACTTATCAGGCAGTATTAGACATAATCTTGGACAAAAGTGCAGTTAAATAACAGGTAAATGAATTATAATATAAACCAGTGATGCTGCATGGATTTTGTGATTGAATTCAGGATCAGAATATGTAAAAGCAATCAGGACAAAGCTGGATGTTGTACGGCAGATCCTGCAGTGACTTTAATCAGGGATTCAGAATTGAACTTGCTTAGGAACTTGTGATGAAGTTAGAATTTTCTGTCTTGACTTACCCAGATAAAAATGATCCATGGTCTCTCACCTAAAGATGTATCTCCTTTTGTGCCTTCCTAGATCAGCTGAGCTCGGCTGACAAACTTATGTTCAATCTGCTCTAGTTCATAAGAGGTGGAGATGCTGACAGGGAGTTTTCAACTTTGGTCTAATTTCTGAGTCACAGCAGGCTGTAAATCTATAAAATTGCATCTTCCTCATTACTTGCTAACTCTTTCTGTCCCCTCCCACTCAGTTGTAACATATGATGCTTTTACCAGTCACTCTTGATAAAACAGCTTGAGCTAGAAACCAATGCTGGTATAAAAACGCAGAAGAGCACCTTCAAATCCTCTTTTTCGAAAGCAAATCTATTTTTTTCTAATGAAGACATACCTGCTTACAAAAGCGATGGATGTGGCACTGTGAAAAGACGTGTGTGTTTAACTGTAAGTATGTGCTTAAATCCCCCAGCCTTAAAGCATGTGCTCATTTGAGCTGAGGCCTCTATTGCTAGTTCTAACAACTGCGAAGAAGGCTGCTAAATTGATGATGCTGATGAATCTGAGATCGCAACAGCTTTTAGAATGTCACCTTAAAAAAAAGGTGTTTTGCCCCTTTTGTGCTTGTAAATGACATGACAGCAGAGAACTTGCCTTTCCAGGCTATTTATTTATTTGTTTGTTTGTTTGTTTTTTGTTAGGATGCATGAAAGAGATGTGGAGAATTGCAATAAAAATGTTTTCCATGTTTTTTGGGTATTTGAGTAGATGTTTATGGACAAAGTTAGCCTGTTGGCAGTTCTGCTAAGGGTATAAGGAAGCCCAATGGAGGAATTTAGGGGATCAATGTCTGTCAGATTTTTTCATGGCTTCCAAGCAATGTTTTGTGCTTATGACCGTTGCACAACCACAAAGAAGGTGCTTCCTCCTCCAGGCAAGGCTAGAATTAATGAAAGTACAAGACAAAACACAGTTGTTATCATCATTCCTTTGGCTGTAACTGAAGAATGACTGGCTGCAGGCACTGAATGCTGGCACTTTGAGCTAAGACGCGTCTATGCTAAGAATTAAGCATAGACTTTATTGTTCTTTTCACCCAGGCATGCTCAGGCAAACGAATTTCATTTGTAAGGTAGTGCTAAGACGCCAATTTAGACTAACTTCCACAATACTTGAAGGAAAAAGTGCGAGCCTGCACCGTGTACTAGCCTAGGTGATGTGTCCTTTACACGGTCTGGAAGGATTGAACATGTCCATAGCGCAGGCCGGTCCACACAAGGCTGTTCAAAGCTTCAGTCTTTCAGGCAATAGTGTGGGTATCTTGGAGGCTTGAGTCTTTGCCAGGCTGACCAACAAAGAGTATTGCTCCTGGAAAGAGAATGGGTGCTGGGAGCCAGCCTGCTCATGTCTGCTGTTGAGACTGTGCTTCTTCCAGGGTGGGCGAAGCGTTGGGGCTGGTTTATGGGCATACCCCCTCCCTTTCTCTCCCTCTGCACATCCTCCTCCCATCCTCTGCATCGGAATATTACCCGGCCGCTGCCTTGTGATTTCTGTTTTAGTCACCACTTCTTCCTCTTCAGTCATTGTTGCAACATGCACTGTAAAATGTCAAAATAGGATTCAAGGACACAGTATGAATATTTGGATGATTTTATTTTTTATAGTAACAATATAAATCTTTTCTGATGATAACCTTATGCATTAGACAGGGTGATTTGTTGTTACCTTATACTCCTTGCATTTCAAAACACAATGTGTGTTGTGTGTAGTGGATCAGACATGACTCTGACAGCATGACAAGTGTCTCTGTCACAATTCCTTCTGCATTTACACCACCCACTAGGTGAAATATTCTGATAAATGAACTCTGCAATGCTAGATTTTCTACCAGCACACTTATGCTTGAGAATGTACTTGTGCTTTTGCTTTGACTACTACAGCGGTTCATGCGGAATGTACTGGATTAACTTTATCACATCCACAATGAGGAAGGAAAAGATGTATGCTGAGTATTATTAACAATAGTTACAGTGGTGCGTAATACATTGTCTCATGAGTTATTCCCAAAATATAAGTTACAGTACAGATACCAAATGAAAGCTCAAATTGGTTGAAGATAACAGGCTAGGTAGCACAGCATTCACCAGCAAAGAATGATGAAACACTAGTACTTATGTTAAGCAGCAGGATGAAACTTTTTCCCCATTTGGGGAATCCATGAAAAGCTTTCTTGCTATTTCCATTTCAGCTTAATTTTCTGCAACCTGGATTGACTCTGGCATCATTATATTTCAATTTCTCTCTACTATTGTGTCCAAGACCTTACTAATCTATCATTATATTTGGCCTGACATTTCAGATATTAGATACAAGCTGTGATATTTGTCTTGGCTATCACAATAAATGGGTTTTTTGGAAGAGTCACTCAGAATGCTTTGGCAATGGCTTCATCCACCCCTTGAAGAGCAACCTGATGGACCCACCTCCTATCCGATTTAGTTGTTCCCTTCATTCTTCCCTCCATCAACAGTTGTTACAGAAATACAGAAAAAAGACATGTTTTACATACACACACAGAGAGGACACTCCTCAGCTGCTGGACAAAGACTGTTTTCCTCCTTCAGATAAATTTTAATACAACTGTGACAGCTCCTGTTAAAGAAGGTGAGTTACTACCTTAAAGCAGACTATAGCATACGTCTGAAAAAAATTGTCTTAATATACTATGAAAGCAGCACTTTAGTCATAGAGGCATCACAGAACTGTTGAAATTGATTTGGATTATTTCCTTCAGCTTATGAAGGACTCACAGCCTGAAATTATAGGTCCAGTAGGCTGTTATTAAGCTGAGGACCATAGAGTAAGAGAGAAAGCAATTATTTCATTACTGAAATGCACAGATATAATTATGGTTATTTTTTGCAGGTTGAACCAAGAGTTACACTTATATTGATTGCACACTGTGATTCAAGACTAGAAGGCCAATGTAGAGCTGAGCAGTAATGTCCCATTAAGGGGACAGTAAAATTCCCTGGCCATCAAGTGATACAATTTTTATTATAAAAGAAAATAAACAGCCAGGCGATAGCTGCTCCATCTTTTTGCAAGGCAAGCTGATTCATACAAATCATTCACAAAGGGCTGGACTGAGATAAATTGTACAATGCGATTTTCATTGCCAAAGTCTTCTATAAAGCCAGTTACTGCCTGCTCCAGTCAAAGGAAAAACAGCACAGATCACTGAATAGAATTAAAATACATAGAAATAGTGTGACCAAGGTATAATGATTTTGCTAGACTTCAGAAAAATACAGTTAGCAATACTCAATGCATGATTTAAGCTTACCACAAGAACTGATGGATAAACATGAGCTTGCAGGAGAAGAGGGAAACTGAAATAGCCATTTCAAATACAATCTAAACCATGAAAGTGGAGGAGCTGGAGGTCTGGGCCATACTACCTCTCCCAAATGAACAATGCAGCCATAAATAAATTAACAAGAGATTCAGAGAAGACAGAAAAATAAAATGTACAGTGATGACATTTTCATGGTCACATATTTTATGGACCTCCAACACTACTTGTTTGATTTACACTTTTTTTTTTTTTTATTAATGCAGAAGCATGGAATCTGATGGAAAATAATAAAGACAGTATTAGAATGCAGCTCCTTCTGTGTCAGGGAGGAGGAAGAATTAATCAGAGCTACACAATAACTGCAAACATCTGAGAATACCCATAAATATAGTTGAGAAGCAGAGCTTTCCATGCAACATCAGAGGCATATTGAAGTGACAAACTGGAAGAATAATTACCAAACTGGTGATGACCACTGCTGTTCAGTATGCTTTGCATAGCAATGAGTAGGCTGAGCACCTTCTCCTGTCCCAGGTACCCAGGCGAGCTATTGAGATTTTGTAATGTCGCAGGTAAATGAGAGTCAGATGGTAAAAATGTTTGGGATAAGGCCTTGTACCTCTTTTGTCACTTGAAACAGCATGCACACTCACAATGACAGAGGAAGACTTAATTCATAAAGAACGATGAATACATTGGGAATTATTTGCTTATTGTGGGAAAAATATGGGGATGAAGCCACTCAGGCCACCTTGCCTGGCGTTAAAGCTGAAAGTATTTTGAAAACATCTTCAAGGGAGTCTGGAGAGGCCCTGGGAGCCCACCACTTTGGGAGGAATGTGGCAGAGGGAATAACCTGCAGCCCAAGATGTGTTTCCTCCTGAATTTGAAATAAGGTGTGGAATTTCCTATCAGGGAAGGAACAAGAAAATGACATTCCTGATGGGTTTTGGGGGGACTTTTTTGTTGTTTTTGTTTATTTGTTTGGTTTGGGTTGTTTTTTTTTAATATTACTATCACTTCTTCTTCAGGACCAATTTATACATGGTCTCAGTTAGATGTTTTTGAGGACCTGGCACTACGTTGCTCTCCACAGACAGACATATGAAATGAATTGTTCCTCCTTTGGTTCTCCAGAACTACAGCTCAGTTTCAAATGAGGAAGCTGAAAGCGTTCCCTTTTTTTCACAAGATCCATCTTGTTTGCTGTGGTCAGCTGCATGATCCAAAGAGAGCTGCTGAAAGGACCATGCTCCAAGGCTGCTCATTTGTTGACATGACTTCTGTATAGAAGGTGTGTTTTAAGAGATCTTTGTTAGTGATGACTCCAATAAGGTTT
The DNA here is from genome assembly GCA_025769975.1 of Gallinago jamesoni. Taxonomy (NCBI): domain Eukaryota; kingdom Metazoa; phylum Chordata; class Aves; order Charadriiformes; family Scolopacidae; genus Gallinago; species Gallinago jamesoni. Next base: position 28,834,303 of record JAOQGH010000019.1, on the reverse strand, counting down.
ATGACAAAATGGGAAATGACACTGAAAAATATCCTAAATGATGGATTCCCCTTCTATTTTAAAATGAACTTGTATTTCTGTTCAAATAGATCAGGGCTCTGGCACTGATTTGTATTTACATCATTTCGGTCCAATATATTTTTAATGAAGTTTTGGCTTTGTGAGGCTCTGAAATAGCAGAACACAAAAATCACGTAGCTGCACGGGGAATATGTTAATACACTCCTTATAATAATTTCTTTTTCAGACTGTACTTATGCCATTGAGGTGATTTAATTCAAGGCTAAGGCCTGGTATGTCTAACAGGAATCAGCTAAAATGGCTGAGCTTGGCTCTGCTTGGCTTAGCCCAGTGCTTTGTGGTTTTCTTATCTTGATGTAAAATCTTGTGATTAAATTCTGGCTGTTAGACACAAGAGTACCACACAGGAAGGGCAGCAGAAAGCCTCACAAGCCCATTATTATGAGTAAGAACTCCTTTAGAAAACATGAAAAAATAGACTAAGATGGCTCTTCTGTTAAGAATTAGAACATAAAAATTAAGTAAACTGGGCAGTCCAAAGCACATGTGTGTGTGCTTATATGCATATGGGAGCATATAATGTGGTTGACAGTAGGAAGGGGACATTGGAGGATTCACCTTGCTGACAAGCAAAGGTACCTGCTGATATCTTAGATAGACCCCTAATACTTTATAACTTTGAAAAAAGACTCTGGATTCATGTTTGATAGACAGTAAAATATTTTTACAGTGAACCACTTGACATTTCTCTTAGTGTTGAATGTGCCCTTCTTCTGCTTATGTAAAAGTTGTCCTGTTTATTCATTTGTTCCTGACAGAGATAAAATTTCAGATAAGAGCTTTCATTCTCCTTTACTGGCAAGTTATTCAAGGCAGATAATCCTCTAATGAAACATGAAATTATTAGTTATTATTTCCTTCCTGTTAGTCTACCATAGCCTTATACAACATGTAGGGAGTGCATGAAAAAACATAGTGATACTGGTGTTCTGCTGTGGTGAATGGAGAAAATGGAGAGAAAGAGGCTGTTTATTTTGTCAATTCCCATTATAACTCTAACATTGTGTCAGAGTAAAAGTAATATGACTGTTATTCATGGACATTCACACTAACCAGCATAATATTTTGCCTTTCTAACTAGGCAGTATACTGTGGGGTTTTAATATCAAAGAATTACTACTTTTGTAAGATTTAAGTGTTTAGAAGCAAATTCTCCTGATGAATTAGGCATGTATATTGTAATGCTACATTAATGAAGCTGATTTGCATATGAATAGAAGGCCGGCCTTCATACCTGACATAAACCAGGAGAAAACCAGGCTGCTGTGCCCAGGCACAGGAGAGAAACATTGAGGGGGGGTGGAAAAGCCAGAGGATTAACTTCCATTTATTTTCTCTTCTTCTCCCCACATTTACTCACAAGGCTTTGTCCGGCCTCAAAAAGGCAGCACTTACACTTAAAACTTAGTTTAGCAAGCTGCTTCAGCTCAAGTAATTATCAGGCCATTTGCTATGGAAAAGACGTTCCCAGAACAGATGTAATGACCAAACTTGTTTTGTAGGAAAATTGTAGTCCTAACTGAAACAACAACATTGAAAAGCAAAATGCTAAGGATGACTTGTGTAAGGAGAATTTATTGATGGGAGGGCCGATAAAATGACTTTCTTCAGCTAACTATCACATTCCTTCCCCATGGACAGTGTAAAGTGCTCCTGAATCACCAGCAGTTACAGTCCAGTTAAATGATATCTACTTCCTAACCTTTTATTCCCAAGACAATTTCCCAAGATATGGCATTGCAGAAGTAGCCTAAGACTGTGTGGCTAAGGTATGGTATACTCAGTATTTTCCCTAATATGCATCAAACAGCTCTTGAGTCTCAGGTTAAAGCCCAGTGATATCCTGATATCCAGAAACAATCCCCTTTTCTCTGTGTTTCAGTACAATTATTAAAGTAGAAAACCCAGTTTCATCTCCTTGGTGTAACCAGTGTATGTGACTGCTGACGGTTCACAAGGTGATACTGAAGTCCTCAGGAGAACTGACAAAGGGGATGGTTCACATTCAAATAACCCCTTGGCTCTGACAGTCTGGTGCTTGACAATGTTTTCCCAACATTGTAGCAGAGCCACATGTGAATCTTACTCAGATTTGCCAGCTGCTAAAATTGTACAAATACATGCATTCTGAAATGGGCTTTATCTGTTTCTTTTCCCTACTCTTAAGGTGTGACTGAGTAGAAGCTGGAGAAGTGGAGGCAAAATGAAGAGACTTTTCACTGGGCAAGGCTGTCGTCAGCTCTGGTGGAAGTAGACCTCACTTTGTGAAAGGCTTTGCAGTGTTCATGGTTGATTCAAGTTTTTTCAGTGTGCTCTTGCCTCCTTACAATACTGCTATTTATTTGTAGGAGAAGCTGAAAGAAAAGGTCCCTAACCTTTACTGCCAGGATGTTAGTATAAATGCTGGATGAACAGAGCTGTTGGGAAGGGATCAATCTGCCCAACGGCAAAGGAGAAAGCTGGGGTAAACTGCAAAAAACTAAATCACTCAACCATAACCCAAATCCTGCACAGAGACAGGCAAAACGCCAAGTTAGGTTGCCCGTAGCATCAGAGCACAGGTTGCAATGGCCATCAGGCATGCTAAACAGCACGTTGAGGGGCTCCAGTCTTGCAGGCCAACCAGCCTACACAATTCAAATATACAAAGACTCTCAAGCAGCACCACCAAATTCCCAAAAGGTCATGAGTCATATGAAATTGGCAAGGTGGGAAGCTCACACGTAATTGTCACCATGATACCTAGCTAATGCCCGCAGAGATGCCCATCAGACCTAGGTGGAGTGCCCACTTTCGAGTTCATTATCAATGCCAGCTCTCAAAATGAACCTGTCATGAATCCTACTGCTTTCGGCCTTGAAAGAGAACCTGACAAGTTTATTTTTCCATGTTATCCCTACCAAGGCAGTCTTGCCCTGCTTGGCTTTGCTCTACCCCGTCCCTCAGTTTGCACACTGCTCTCAGTGGCTGATCTGCTCTGATCTTCAACACACTTGGGGCATAGCGGAACTCTACTCCAGGTGTTTGCTTTCGGCAGTGTCAGTGGTCTAGTGACATTTTTGTTAGCTAACTGGGCTAACTGGGTAAGCCAGTGCAAGTGAGGAGCATGACAGAGGGTAACAAGTGGCACTGCCCAGGAGAAGAGTGCCCTGGTCCCAGCCCCATCCCAGCCTTCACTGTGCTCTCAGGCAGGCTCTGCTCCAGCGTCTCTGGGATTAATGCCTCCCCACTCTGGCAGGGCAGAGGAATGTTATTCATGCACTGAGGGTGGACCTACATGTCAAGTCACCAAAGTAATTGAAAGACATTTTTAAAGGAGAGCCAAAGCACTGGACGTCATTGATAGATAAACGTGAGCAGGATCTTTCACTCAGGGATCAGTGTGAAAATTTATCTAAGTCAGAAGTTTTGATCAGATGGCCTTCTCTTTTTTAGGTGTGGATGCACTTAAGAATTTTTATAAACTTCATGAAAGGGAGATCAGGGCCACACAAAGTTATTTTTTCCTACTTAGCAGCTGGCAGGAAGGCAAATTTATCAGCCTCAGTGTGCTCCCTTCTGAACAGCAGTGGCCCACGAAGATGAAAAGCAAACAAGTATTCCAGCACAGCATGTCATGACTAAAATGATCTCCATCTTGTCTTGTGTACCTAGAGGAACAAACTTTTTGTTACAAGGCAGATGTTATTCATTCTTCATGCTGTCTCACTTTTGGGACTTAGCTGAGGAGAAACTGAAATATGATTAATTATTTATTTTAGGGTTGGGATTTTATTTTGTGTGTTTGTGTATGGACAGTTGCGGTTGAGGACTGAGAAACTAATTTTCAACTAGGGTGGACTGCATCCAGAGCATAAGCGAGTACTTCACTTGCTAAGCCACCAATTCCTCTTTTTCTTCTCTTCTCCTCCTTCTGCCTCTTCCAAATACTCCCCATATGGCATCTCCACCCATATCCAAGTGCTCAAATATAAACTAAACCACACACTGCCCCCCCTGCCCATCTACAAAAGAATTTGTTCCATTGCAGTGGGAAGCTACAATGTTTATTACATCTCTGTCTAAGATGAACCTCAAAGCAAGCATTTCATCCTCTCTCATGTAATCATCATAAGGTAGAAAATGAAATTTCCAAAACCTAAAAGCATGCTGCAGAGAGCTTCAGGGCACCGCATGTCAGTTTTTACTTTGATGTATGCTATGTTTAAAAAAAAGCCGGGGGAGGGGAGGGAGAGGAAAAAGATGCACTGAGTGTCTTCCTTAAGATTTCCTCTCTATTGCTTAACTCTTTCAATGATAGAAAGAAGGAAATAATCTCTCCTTGCTGCCTTGGAGTGAGAGTAGAAGTATTCTGAAGAGTCCTTTTAAGAAGTTCATTTAGCACCATGGATGGTTTCACATTCCCTCTTGCATCTTAATGAAGTAAGGATCACTTCAAGGGTTGCAGTGAGAGTGTAATGATTCTTAAAGCATTGGTAGGATGATCCCACAAATGCCAGCTACTTTGTTTCTGGATGCAATTTAGGAAAGTGAGAGCTTTATCTCAGACTACTGAACTCTAGCATCTGACCCAGAAGCAAGGAGGTGTCCTGGGAGAGCTGGGATTTATTGTGTGTGTGTTTATCCAGGCACTGAGTGTTACTTTCTGAAATGCCTACTGCTGTTTATTTCCTAGGAGAGCAGAGTGTCACTCCTAAGGGTCAAGTGCAGTTGTATGTGTGAAAGTCTTTCACTCTTTCTCTCTCCTCTGTTTAGGAAGGGGTTTAAGCACACACTGTACTGTGCTCAGGAAGCAGAGCTGGCTGTTTTTCCCCCAGTGGCAACCGAATCCTCCCTACCTGCTTTCATCATTTGGGTGCGTCTTCAAAATAAGAGCTCCTTTTCTTACACCACTTTCCTAAGCCAACTCCGTATCTCCCCCCTCCTCCCTGCCACCTCCTATTTGCACTCACAACTACTGTCACTGTCAGCTGTGCCTGCCATCTGCTTCCAGAATATTACAAAGCTGTAATCATAGGACATTTTGAAATTTATTCATACAAATCGAAGACATTCAGTTGCTGTCAGGGGTGGATTTAGTGCTTAGGAAGGTGCAGGTCCCCCAGCAGCTGGCAGAGAGAGGTTGCGGGAGGTTTCCCTGCCCAGTTTGGCTGTCCCACCTCGCTCCCTATCTCCAGCACTTCTGCAGTCTCAGGACTGGCCCCAGCTGAGATGAGCTAATCGTGCCAGATTATTTTCAGTTTAGCGGTGAGCTCAAATCTGGCTGAGGATGTCACCAAAGTGTTTTTTCTCTTGTGACCACATTTACGCCTAGTCTGGAGAAATATATAGCTACAGCAATAACCTCTCTGTCTTGCTCCCTTTACAAATACACTGTAGCTCAGTATATTTTTTTTTTATTTTCATGTTGTCTGGGATAGAGACTACTTTATTAAGTCCAGGCAATGCCTATAATCCCTGTCAAGACCCTCTAGATGCTACTCTAGCACACGGTAGTAGTAATATTAGAATGCCAATGGTGGGCTAGCTGTGTCTTCCCACAAGGATAGTAGATCTAAGGGTTACTCCTGCACTGCTCAGTTTGTACTCACAGCTTTTCAGTTTAATTTAAGAGGTTGTAATAGGCTATGTTTGTGTTATAAAGTGATGTGGACTGCTTCTGCTGCTCGCAGATTGATTCTAAAAGGTGAAACAGCTGGTGCCAAGGACTCATATGCACATGCCAAGGACACCATATGCACATTTCAGGGTGGTGGGAATTTTTTGCTTTGGACTTGCTCTACTCTGATCCTCCAGACTGAACATACATTTGGGGCAGGAGTGTATTAGCTGCACTCTTGATGTGCAGCTTCTAATTTGACTTCATCCAAGTGGGGTCTGATTCATGCTCTGTGGTGCAAACCAAAGAGTGGGTGGTAGAGATCTGTACATTTCTGATCCAGATTTACGGGCTGATGTGGATGCACTGGTCTCTGCAGCCCAAGAAGTCCATTCTTGCTCTGTTGCTCTTTCATATTTCTCTTTGCATTATGCTCCACTGACTTGGAAACTATTTAAAATCAGTTTTAAAAAAACCTTTTCTCTTTCACAGTTCAATACAGGTGGTGCATTGGTGTGCTTTTTAAACTGTCTCTGCTGGGTGCCCTAAAATCACCTTCAAGTATGAGAATGTTTTTATAAATGCCCCTAAATAAAAGCATCGTTATGTGGGAAAGGGAACAGAAATTTAAAAAGAGCCGTTACGTATTTCTGCAAAAACAAACCAATCCCCAAGAGGACTCCTTTTGCCCCCAAGACCTGTTGTGAGCTGGAGATCCAGCCTGAATGTAATGTGCCTATGACCTCAGTGAACTAATGCACGCTGCCTGTGCTGCCCACGGCAGCTAAGCTGTTACAGGCTCGGCTAGTAGCTGGAAGCAGGCCAGCTCAGGATCCTGGAGGCTGTAGATGCAAGCCAAAAAGCTGTGGTCAAACACTTGGCAGGTACTAGACCACAGAAACCAAATGAGTAGAAAAGCTTCATTTTGCTCCGTTGTTTCTGCTGAGTTGATGTGTGGGAAAAAAGAAGTGTGACTTAATGATTTGCAGTGGCAGTACAGCTCCTAGAGGTTTGCAAAACCGGGGAGCTTTAATCCCAGAGGGTTTACTTTTTTAATTTAGGGGGGCATCTTCAAAACTCACAGGAGGTACAGAAGCAGTGTTTCCAAGGGATCAGAGTCAGGACTAATTACTTCCCTATAATTGTCTACTTAGCCCCAGCTCATGCCCGAACACTTAGAATCATAGAATATTTTGAGTTGGAAGGGACCTTTAATGGTCATCTAGACTAACCTCTCTTGCAATGAGCAGGGACATCCTCAATTACATCAGGTTGCTCAGAGCCTTGTCCAACCTGAACTTGAACGTTTTCAGGGATGGGGCACCTACCACCTCTCTGGGCAATTTGTGCCAGTGTTTCACCACCCTCATTGCAAAAAATTTCTTCCTTAAGTGTAGTCTGAATCTACCCTCTGTTAGTTTAAAACCATTACCCCTCATCCTGTCATAACAGAGCCTGCTAAAAAGTTTGTCCTCATCCGTATTATAAATCCCATTTTAATTACTGAAATAAGGTCTCCTGGAACCTTCTCATCTCCAGACTGAACAACTACTATTCTCTCAGCCTGTCCTCACAGGAAAGGTGCTCTATCCCTCTGATCATCTTCATGGCCCTCCTGTGGACCCATTCCAACAGGTCCATGTCCTTCCTGTGCTGAGGGTTCCAGAGCTGGACACAGTACTCCAGGTGGGGTGTCACAAGAGCTTAGCAGAGGGGCAGAATCACCTCCCTCAACCTGCTGGCCACACTGCTTTTGATGCAGCTCAGGATGCAGTTGGCTTTCTGGGCTGCAAGCGCACATTGCCAGTTCATATCTAGCTTTTCATCCACCAAGTTAGTCCACTTGCTAGGATACCCCCAAAGGTCAGAAAGCTGATGGGGGTATACTTAATTTGAATTTAAAATCCTTGACAAGGACAAAGAGTAGATCAGGAAGGGAAAGGTCAGCTAGTGCACTGGCTTTGGGAGTTACTGTAGCTGTCACCACAGTAACTCACCAAATCGTCACCAAAGGCTGACAATGACAGAGGTGAAAGGGCAGGCATGGAAAGGATCCATGAAGGCAACAGTAATGAGAGGGAAATATCACAGACTGGGGAGAGGCCATGGTATAAATTAATATCCTGGATTAAATGCCTGAACCTTGGTCCCATGGTGACAGTTTGTCATCTTTGCTGTCAGGTTGTGGGACTAACAGCAGAGATCTAGATGTGCTAGAGGAGAAGGAAAAGGGGATTGTGGGTTTGTGACTGGGGCAAGCAGGAAGGAAGGCACTGAGTCCTTGATGCTGCCTTAGGGAGGTCATTGTGGACATACAGCAGGAAGGCAGGCAGCAGTACCTACCAAAACCCCATTCCAGTCCTAACTAGTGATTTAGACCTCAGGCAAGCACAAGCTTCATCACAATGCTAGTTCAAATCATCTCACAAAAGGACAGTATCATTTAAATGAACTGTATGTTACTTCAGGTGCTGGTCAGAGAGGCATAAGCAGTTCTGCTACATCCAAGAGTAGCAACTGCTGCTTAGTAGAACAAGTTGAACCAACCTTCAGTTCCTTGCTCCTTCCCACAGCTCCTGTGTGCATGGGATGTGGAGCCCCTTTACCTATTATGCTGCTTTCACCTTTAGAAGCAGAAAAAAATCTTATTCATTCAGACAAGAAGCCTCATCACATTCATCATGGAGCTTGTAAGTCTTTGTTCTCAGCCATAACAGGCAGGTGTGACAAGAGGGGATGGAGCTAATGTGAACGTTTCTGTGCTGGGTGGAGTCAGCATGTGTTTGGTCTCTCTGGGTACATCTACACTGGATGTTGGGTTCTGGGTATGTACGTCAAAGAGCCTTGAAGGAACCTTTGTTGTCCAGGTCTGAATGGACTGTTTCCTTTCAGGCCCTCCCATCTCAGTTTCTTTTCTGTGGAAACCACAGTGGTATGGGGTGACAGTGTTCCCCAAGAAATAGTCACCTCACCAGGACATGTGTTTAGGGTCTCAAAATCTTTCCCAGGCCCTGCAGCTGCATCCTTGTACCTGGTTTCGCACTGCTTTGATGGGGACATGGCACCTCCTGACTGATAGTGCATCGTGGTCATCAGCAGGCTTCACAGCCTCAGATGGAGAGGGTAGGTACGGTTATGGTCAGGGACACTGGAAATAAACTGATTCCTGGGAAGCAGAAATTCAAGGTGGAGGAAAAGCATTTTCTTCTTCTTACCTAAATTAGAAATACATAGCCTTCTCTATGTTTGGATACAGGTGATTGGCTGGTATTTTTTTAGGAAATGCATTCAGCAAGACAATTTAAAACAGCTTGGTCCCTGGCTAGGTAGAGCTTCACACCTTTAAATTGTGTTAGTTGTACATGCTTAGCTACAGACTCTGTCGGATATAGAGTAACATGCATTAGGCCAATATTCTGTAAACTCTGAACCTCAGCCTGTTTCACACAGCTTCAGTCCTCAGTTATCTTATAGACCTGCCTTTGAAATGAAAAAGTATGCTGAAGTAATTATTGATGAGTAATGGGGGGAAAAAATTGTCATTAAGATAAGTAAGTAGAAATTACTTTTATGTGCAGCCTGCAGTGAAACATAGGTACAGATCCTATGGTTCATGCATCGGCTACTAAAAAATCTGTCTTTAGTAGTAAACTACGCAGCTCTTAAATGTTACTTCTTCAAATCCAGCCCTGTATTCATAGTAGGACTGATAGCAGCATTGACTGCTGACTGTTCAGAGTAAATGAGTGCTCCCAGGACAATCCTTAAAGGGGCATGTATTTGGAGGAACTCAACACCCAGCTTCCTAAGTTTTGAGTTTGATTTTAAGTAAGTAGTTATTGAAATTAAGATATCCCAGTTTTTTGTGTGCCTGTATGAAAGCTAAGAGCTGAACAGCATATGGAGTCATAAAATGGTAAAAGGCAAATAAAAGTGAGCATTTGAGTTGAATTTTCTTTGTTTTAAAATCACAGAGTGACAAATAACATTATTATTACAAATAATGGGATTTTTCAAGGATCTTCTTATTAGGAGATTCAGATTGAGGCTTATTAATGCTCTCTATATGCAAATGATAAATATTTTGCCTTTTACAAAATAATTCTTTTCTAACCCAAGGACTGATACCTGCAGCTAAACTTGTACTTCAACACACTCTCCTGACATGAAAAGCACTCATAAATTACAATCTAAAGTGCAATTTCACGTCCTCTTAGAAACCACTCTAATCGAGGCATGGCAAGTCATTGAGCCAGTTGGCAGGGCAAAGCCTGTCAGTACATGAACACTGCAGGCATGTAACCTGTTTTCCCTTCCTCCATCTGCCGCATTAATTTGGGGTTGGGTAGGCATTATGCAAAGCAGTAGCTGCTACCATTTCAGAAATATGTATAATTCCTCAGTTCATAGCCCTTTCTCTTGCATCCTATTGCATCAAAATTTTGACATCACACACGTAGTACTTTAATGAATCTGAGGGAAAGGGAGCTGAAAACATAATGGGGGCCATTGTTTTGCCAGGAACATGGTAGACCATGAGAAGACCATAGACAGATGGTCCACGTAATGCTTGTCCTTTACAAGCATGGGGAATATCACTCACACAGTAAAAACCATGGCCTCAGGCCACCCCCACAGCTAGGAAACCTGCAGAGGAGAAGAGTGCTGCACATTTTTCAAGACCAGACTCAGAGGATTTCCAGTGACAGAGACTGGGGACACGCAACCTGGAGGACCTTGCAAGGCTGAACTCTTCTTGCCCTCTGTAGGTAGAACAGAGCAATGGAGCAGGGTATTGAAGAACCGCTGGGGAGAGGCTTACTCCTGGAGAGGCTGCAGAGAACAGCAGAGCTTCAGGGGTGCCATACTGCACCAGGCTACTAAAGCATTACTGAAGCTACTAAAAGTTACTGTCTCTATGCCCTGGGTACAAAGGCATGAAATGTTTCAGTACAACTGAAATTAGCTCCACTTATACCCCTGTTCTTTGGTGGTCTCCATGTGGGTGCATGATGCCTGCCTGCCTCTCTCATGGGAAACATCCCTCTGAGACCATTTTTGAGGTTCACTATCACCCTTTTCTCCCCAGCTGCCACTCCCCAACTCTCACTGTACCCAACTGATGCACTCTGGATGTAGGGTTTAGTCTGTCTCTAACAACACTCTGCTTGTTGTTAGAGAAAATGTCAACAGTAAAGTAAAAAAGGTCCAGTAATGGGGGTGGAACATGAGAAAGTCAATGGCAGCAGAAGAGAAAGGGTGAGGCTTTTTCTCATTCAGAGAATTTCCCTTTTTAGAAGTAAAATCAGGACATGTAACAAACAAGGATGAATTGGAAGAAAAAATATCCCCTTGTGTCTTGTTTGTGTTTTCTCTTAGGCTCAGACTTGCACTGTAGTGGCAGCCCAGACTCCTATTAGAGGCATCTGCTTTGAGTTTGGTGGTTTGGGATTTTTCCTTTTCATTTTTTCTCCCTTTTATTTTGATTCTTTTCCCTCTCTAAGTTTCCTCTAGTAATATTTTCTCAGCTTTTGTCTTCTCTTCTCCTCTTTTTTTCTATCCTCTCCTGTGTCTCCAGGCATCTTTAACTGCATCTGTTTGCTCAGTATCTTGCAGAGTTAGTAGATCCTTTAGATGACAATGGTTCAAGCTTTAGAAAGATCTCTTCTTTCTTTTTTTTTTTTTTCCTTTTTTTCTTTTCACCACATTTTACTGTCTGTAAAACCAACTGTGGAGGGGGAGAGAGGCTCTCTCTCCTGCCGAGGATACGGTGCCACCTTACTGGGAAGTGGTTTTCCCTGACTTCTGCAGCTAATGGAATAATTTCCCTTCCTAGTTACTTCGATATGTTTCTTTCTCTATCTCTCAGTGAATGAGGCAGCTGCATGTAGGTTATTGGCAGCGAGGCACTTTATCATACCTTCTCTCAAGTAATGGGTTTGATTTTCATGTTCATTATGGTTGCTCCACACCTGGTAAAGTGCTGCTTTTAGGACTTTAGTCTCCTGAGCTGGTGTAAAAGGGGTTTCGGCACAAGTGAGAATAAAGACCATTACTGTCATTACCTGCTGTTCAGAATGACTTGTTATTTTTCTTTGTGAAATTGGTGCTATCAGTAATGGGAGAGAGGCAGGATGTTCTTGCCACTAAAAACAATGCACAGAGACTAGAGGGGTTTCAGACTTACTTGCATTTTTTCCTATTAGGTAGTGCATAATACCCAGTTTTGGTCTTCAAAACATGAAAAAATACTTCCCTTTTTAAAGGTGCTGGAGAATTTGTCTGCTTCAGTATTAACTTTCATTTGTGCAGCACAGATGGCTCCACCTCTCCTGTCTTCACATGGAATTAACCCAAATGCCTCATCTGCAATAATTATTATTTGCAGATGCACTCATTTTCTTCTCCTTGGATATGTTCGTTTGCAGGATGTTCATAAGAAGGGCTTTTGCGTAGACTAATCTTTGCCTGTTTCAGAGGTGGATGAAGCTTAGTTACCACTAAACACTTTGAAAAATATATGATTCCATATGTTGAGTTTGGGTGGAGCACTATTTAGCTCAAAAATCAATGGCTACCTTATCTTTCAGTGATTTTCCTTGAACAAAAATTGCAGAGAAAAACCATGTGTTCCTTCTTGCATTTACAAAACATTAATCCTAATCTGTGTTTAAAAATAAAATGGGTTTAAGATTTTATAAAACCTGACATTTTATGTTCCTTTCATAGTTCATTTTTCAGTCAAAATTTTCCCTTTGAATGACTCACGCATAAGTCATTTCCACAATATTGGCAATTCTTGACCTCATACTTTCATAATAACTGTTATAATTTGCTTCAGTCATTTTCTTTGTTGGTGCGGTGACATGTGCCTCCATTAGAGGACCTTTTAAGTCCCTTTTTTTGTGTGTGAAAGAAAGAAAAATGAATGTCAACTCTGAGTAGGTTTTCTCTATATTTTAAAGTCTCCCTGTAAAACTATCTGGTGCATCGTCTTGAAGGAGACAAGGAGTGTGAGTTTGCGACCGTCTGCTTGAGGTCACAGTTTGCAGCGACTGTAGCTTTGCCAAAGCATTACATTGCACAATGAAAAATATTGCCAGCCTTTGTCTGCTAAACAACCAGGCTTCAACGTGCTCCACTGGCAATCAGTTCTGTCTTCATAGAGGGTCTTCTGGAGTTTGCAAAACACAGTGGAAGATACAGAAATGCTTCAGTAAAGTAATTATGCATTTAGTAAATCTCATAATAATGGGGTATTATATTTAATTTTATACTGTCCTTATTTTTAAAATGGTGCAGACTATTAACTTTAGGTTTCAGAATTCAGGGAGTTCTCATCTTTTTGGTGTTTCTTCAAGCCACCAGCAAACTTTGAAAGACATTGAGATTCACATATTCCCCTCCTCTTCATTTTCACCTCAGAAACTGTGAACGCTAGAGACATCATTGTTAGTAAAGACAAGACAAGACTTTGAAACAATTCTGCAAAATTAGGCACATCTGACAGGAATTTCTGCAATGGGGGTGAATTTACACATATTTCTTACATACACACACACTAATATATTTGCTGCAAGAGCTCCCTGATTAATTCAAAATTATGGTATGATGTGATGCTTCCACCCTTTGTCCCTTTATTGAAACATTAATACACACTTTACACTAGGAGATGAAAGCAATATTTTACCACCTTCCACCTCTGTCTTTTATTTTTTTCCCTAATTCTTTCTACACTGTCATAGAATCATAGAATCCTTTTGGTTGCAAAAGGCACTTAAGATTTACCATTAACCTAGCATTACCAAGTCCACCCCTAAACCATGTCCCTAAGCACCATATCTACACATCTTTTAAATACCTCCAAGGAGGGTGACTCAAGCACTTCCCTGGGTAGCCTGTTTCAATGCCTGACAACCCTTTTGGTGAAGAAATTTTTCATAACATCCAATCTAAACCTTTCCTTGTTCAACTTATCTTGTTACTTGGGAGAAGAGACCGACCCCCCTCACCACACCTTCCTTTCAGGTAGTTGTAGAGAGCAATAACATCTTCCTTCATCCTCCTTTTCTCCAGGCTAAGCAACCTTGTTCCCCCAGCCATTCTGCATGAGACTTGTGCTTGAGACCCCTCATGAACTTTGTTGCCCTTCTCTGCCCATGCTCCACTACCTCAGTGTCTTTCTCATAGTAAGAGGCCCAAAACTGAACATAGTATTCAAGGTGGGGCCTCACTAATGCTGAGTACAGGGGGAAAATCACTTTCCTAGTCCTGCCAGCCACGCTGTTGATACAAGCCAGGATGCTATTGCATTCTTGGCCATTTGAACACACTGCTGGCTCATATTCAGCAGGCTGTTGACCAGGTCCCTCAGGTCCTTTCCTGCTGGCAGCTTTCCAAGTCTATAGCACTGCATGGGGTTTGTGAGACCCAAGTGTAGGATGTGGCACTTGGCCTTGTTGATCCTCATACCATTAGCCTCAGCCCATTGATCCAGCCTGCCCAGATCCCTCTGTAGAGCCTTCCTACCCTCAAGCAGATCAACACTCACACCCAACTTGGTATCATCTGTAAATTTACTGAATTCCCTCATCCAGATCATTGATAAAGATATTAAACAGAACTGGCCTCAATACTGAGTCCTGGCGAACACCACTTGTGACCACCCACCAACTGGATTTAACTCCATTCATGGCAATTCTTTGGGCCTGGCCATCCAGCCAGTATTTTTACCCAGAGGGTACACCTGTCCAAGACATGAGCAGCCAGATTCTCCAGGAGAATGCTATGGGAAACAGTGTCAAAGGCTTTCCTAAAGTCTAGATAGACAATATCCACAGCCTCATCCACTAAGTGGGTCATCACCTGGTTGTCCTGTATGTGCCATGTGCTGGTACTAAAGATGATCTGCTCCATATCCTTCTCTGGCACTGAGGTCAAACTGACAGGTCTGTAATTCTCTGGATCCCTTTTCCAGCCCTTCTTGTAGATGGATGTCACATTTACTAACTTCCTGTGAACCAGGACCTCCCCAGCTAGCCAGGACTGCTGATAAATGATGGAAAGTGGCTTGGTGAGCACTTCTGCCAACTCCCTCAGTACCCTTGGGTGGATCCCATCAGACCCTCATAGACTTGTGTGTGTCTAAGTGGTGTAGCAGGTCCCTAACCATTTCCCTTAGATTATGGGGGCTTCATTCTGTTCCCCATCTTCCAGCTCAGGGGGCTGGGCACCTACGGAACAACCGGTGTTACTATTGAAGACTGAGGGAAGAAAGGGATTAAGAACCTCATCCTTTTCCTCATCCTTTGTGACTGTTTCCCTCCACATCCAATGCAAGATGAAGATTCTCCATAGCCCTTCTTTTTTTGCTAATGCATTTAAAGAAACATTTTTAATTATCTTTTACTGCAGTGGCCACATTAAGTACTAGTTGGACTTTAGCCCTTCTAATTTTCTCCCTGCATAATCGCACAACGTACTTGTAGTCCCCCTGAGTTGCCTGCCCCTTCCAAATATCATTCTGTTTACTTCTACTTATAAGTTCAGTCTTTTAATTTGCCCTGTGTTGTGTAATTCTTTTCAAATTACCTGCTCCTTTCCATTTGGCAGTGTGGCTACCTCATTCTGCTGCTTTTCTTTCTCCCACGATCATCCCTCTTTTTTTTCCATCCTACTGTTCTGTATGTAAAAGTAAAGATCCATCCCTTTGCTGCTGCAAAACTTTAAGGGAATGAGAGTTTTGCCTGTTCTTTCACCTTTGGCAACAAAGGTAAAAGCTTTATCATTGATTCAAATGATAAAAATGGTAAGAGAACCAGGGAAAGAAGCCTGAGATCAAGTAATAGTGCAGATGTGATTGCCTTCTTGGTCATTATGAGTCTTATTGTTGCTGGACCTCCTTATGCCTTTCAC
This sequence comes from Gallinago jamesoni, assembly GCA_025769975.1. NCBI lineage: Eukaryota > Metazoa > Chordata > Aves > Charadriiformes > Scolopacidae > Gallinago > Gallinago jamesoni. The sequence continues at coordinate 28,818,708 of JAOQGH010000019.1, read as the reverse complement.
ATGTGCACGTCAGTAACAAATACTAAGCTCTGCAGTTGGGGCCCACTGGTAGTGTCCTAGGCTGATGGTACCAGGGATAGAATTCCCATTGAATTCCATGTCTTTCAGTTGTTTGCTGAGGACATTGGCTACTCATTAATGTAAATAATCAGCATTATTCCTTTTTGTGAAAAAGTACCTTGGTGGGCTTTTCTGGAGGGTGAGGGTGTGGCAGAATGGGACAAATGAAAAATGAGTGAGTTGGTTTTTTTATTTCCTTTGTACAGCACATGTGTCCAGTTGTGCCCTGCTTTGCTGCTGACTGCCCCTTGGGATGCAGGTCCAGATAAACCTATGGGAGCCTGGACATTTCTGATGGGCGGCATCCTTTTGGAAGCTCCAGCTGGAAAACACTGGCTGCCCTAGTCAAAGCAGACCTCTCCAGCACTCAGTTCAGGTAGCATTCAGACATGCCAGACCTAATGGCTCCTATTAGTTTTTCTATCAGCTATGCAATTGCGTTTTAATTGGCAGCTATAGTAGTGGCATGAATTGATCTGCACGCCAATATCTTACACTCATTGCATGAGTTTTGAGGGATGTGTAGTTTCTGAATTCAACACCTAACAGTCAACACATGGATTTTAAAGTTGCTGGAGAGGCTATTACGATCCTCTTGCCTGAACTTCTGACTAGCCTGGGCCTAAGACCTGCATGACACAGTGCCAATGTTTAGTCTGCAGCTCCATTTAAGTGAAGTGTTTTCCTCTTCAAAGTATAAGAAAGGGTTTTGGAGAAGAAAGAGGAGAGAGGATGACCATCTTCCTGTCCTTCTGTATTACAAATTTTCATTTGTGTACAAATCAGTTTCTGTTTATAGTTTGCATGTGAGAGCAAAGATTAGATGTACTAAAATTTGAAAGGATTCCTTTTGATGTGTAGCAAGTTTGGAGCTCTTAGAGGATGTTATCACTACAACTAGTGCACCTAGAAAAAATGTGGTTAAGGCAAATGTGAATACTTACATTACATTTGTCATTTTAATGTTTTTTGACAAGAACTTAGTACATGTGTTCTTATCAGTGTTATGCACTGGCTATGGGAAAGGCTTTTGTTTTTTTATGTCTTCTCACACCCTGATAAGAAGTATACTTTATCCACAGTTTCACAGAAGTAGAATTAATATCGTAAGTGTTAAAGTGGGGTCCTGTGTTTCCCTTCTCCCCTGGTGCCCTGGAAAAATTACATGTAGTTCTTTCTCTCTATATAGATAATACTAGTTCTTCCTTTCAAACTTCTGCTTTTGGCACTCACACATTAACACACTTCACACAAACTGCTTTTCTTCCCTGCAAGAATGGAAGTTTGGCTATGTGTCCACCATATTTCTCCACATATTAGGCTACTCCCATTTTCACTTAGAAGTGGCATTAAGGTCATAAAGCTAATTACTTTTGAAACAAGGCTTCTCTATTCATTCTATAATCACTGACGTAAAGGCCATTTCCCATTGCTTAATGAATTACTGCAGGAGCCAATAGCTTTTAACACAGGTGGTCGTTAGCTGCCGAGAAATAAGTGACCCCAAGCTTATTATTTATTGGCTGTAAGTGTCCAACCAGACAGTCATTACATCAAGTATGAAATAACGTAATTCCATTTTTAACACATTGAAAAGCTGGTGGCTGAACTGCCCATTGCCATGGATACGGCAGCCTGCTCACGGGCGGCACCGGGTGCATCTCAAGGCGCTGGTCACAGGAGGGACAGTTCCACCCTTTGCTGCCACCCCCATCCTGCTTGTGTGGGAGGCAGCCAGCCCTGGAAAGGTCCTTCTCCTTCCCACTTTCAAAGATTTTGCTCCTTTGGATATGCATGGTCCTTTTCAAGGGGCGTGCCGCTGCTCTGCATGTTGCAGCTACAGAACATGGAAGTGCCAACAGAAGGAAAGTCCTCACACTTTTCCTGACGTCGGGTGAAATTATTCTGATTTGAACCACATTTGGGGTTAAGTTTAGTAAAAATCCAAAAGGCCTTCCACGACAAGAAACGTCATCAATGATTTTGGGTAGAACCTGGTTTTTCTGGGGAGCAGTAGGGGATCCTTGCAATCAGCTACTTTAATGACAGGTTTTGGCTTCTCTATTTCCTCCTCTTTAAAGAAGGCTAGTTTCCTTCGAAGGGATAACTTTCAAGGCTTCAGGTTATGTTCTCCTCGAAACCGTATAGTGAAGATGCCCTTTGTCCTGATTCAGAACAACTCCCAGGTAGGAGGACACACTATTTCAATATTGTTGTCGTAGCCAAGAAGTGTCTTCAAAGGAGAGGGTGAAGAAGCCAGGCTGCCTGCACTGGGATGTGCACAGAGCTTGTCCTGGGCACAGTGCCAATGGCTGGGGGACACGGACAGAGGCCCACAACCGCACACAGGTAAGAGTGAAGTGTTTCATACAGTTTTTGCACAGGTAACAACTTAGCAGGAACTAACAGGTTTTTTACATGGTTTAAGCTGCCCGTGATGGAAGCTTGCACTAAAATTAAACGCTACTGCATCACTTAAATGTGTGCCCATGATATGGAATCAGGGCTCTTATTAACAGCCTTGTCCACAAGGCCTCAATAATACACATTTGAAAATAGATCTCATTCCAGTGTAGAGAATTTTATGATTATGCAGGCTTCTGATTAAATAAGTTTAGTTAATAAAAGTTAATTAAATAAGCAATCCTTTTTACCAAGAAATAACACATATAATAAAGTTTTACTGGCAAATAGCTAAAGCAAAAAACCAAAAAAACTTGCATTTCTCCTTAAAGCTTAAAAAGTTTCTGACATTTTCTCCAGGTCAGAGAAATGGCATGCGAGTAGTACTTGTTCTGCCATTCAGTCAGTGAGGCAAGAGCTAAAATCAATCCTTTACCTGGAATAATTGCTCAGCAAACAGGATGCATGTAATCCATTTTCATTATTAATACTTCAGTTAAGATTCAGGTGCCGTATTTAACTTCTTATAATGAGCACAGTTTTACAATGGATGTGTGGAGTTTGCAGTACATAACATCACTGACAACTGCAGAATTCCTGTCATGTGCACCAGAGTTGGATTAAATATAAGCGCATTTCTCTGGGCAGTAACAGAGAGTAGAGAGATAAATTTGCAATGTTAGCCTACTTTAATGAATATGCACAAACCTCATTTTCCCTGTTAATTCATCACATGGACACATTTGTTACCACTTTATTTATCCATGAAGCCATGTTCTTGCTGTTATATTGCATCTCTGTTAGGTACGGAAAGCTTATTAATCTGTGAGATCTGCTATAGAGACACCTCTTGTGTGTCTCCAGATCCTAATGACTTGGCAATAGCATTTCTAATACCCTCATACAATTTGGGGGTGAAGACCCTAGATTACACACTTCATCCTCTCATTTGTTAGTATCATAGGGATGGGTGGTTTAATTTCTGCAGTAGCAGTGACTTTACTGAATCATGGATTCCTGATTTTCTTTGTTGGTAGCTATATCCTGAGAGGAGCAAACAGGAATCGAGAGGTCATTAAAATAAATCTCTCCACCTATTGCCTAGTTTACATTCAGGTTTTGATACATTGGTGGAAAATATATTCCTGTTTCAAAGAAAGACTAATTCCTAATTGCCACAGTCCTCGTGAGGATGCTTTTGCAGCTAAGAACTGTCTTAACAGCTGTTTTTTAAATTAAGCTTTAAAGTTGCAGACCTGCCATGATCCATGAGTCACCTTCCTCATGGGCTGTTGGATACCGCCGGGCCGGGTTTGAGCCTGGCTTTATAGCACCGGTGCAGGTTTAACTCGGATGAAACAGGAGCAGTGTGTCTGTGCCTGAGGACAGCTCGGGAAGGGGGGCATAAAGGGAGCTTCTGGGGGTCAGGCCTTCACCTCGCACTGACTGTTGCTGCTCATGGGTTGTTCAACAGCATGCTCCCTCAGTAGCATGCAGGTTGGTGAGGCATGCAGGGTCTGCCGCCTTTCTTGTCCCAAAGAGAGTCCTTTGAGAGCAGAAAGCGCCTTATTTAGTGCATTGGTGGGAGAGTGCAGCGCTGAGTGTGGATCAGTGGAAGTAACTGTGCCTCAGAAAGGGGGTTTTCAGATGGTGTTTTTTTCACATGCACAAAGCCATAGGTGGAAAAGAAAAACGAGGGGGGACAAACAAAATTTTATTGTCAGCCACCACAAGGGTGGGAGTAGTAAATCTTCTTAAGATGAATAGATTAATTTTTCCACGCTTTGTTTCATGGTTTCCTATCTTTTCTGGGGAGGTTTGCTACCTCTCAGTCCCCTCAGGCTCACTCTTACCTCTGTCTTAATGCAACATATAGGGTGGGTTCTCAGGTCCCATGTGTAAATGGTATCTAATGGCTGCCACAAGTACAGGAAGGCAGGAAGAGGAAGCATGGGGCCAGTGCTTGTGTCTGAGAGAAAATTCCCTCCCTGAGCTTGAATGCAGGGTTTCATGTCATGCTGCTGTGTTTCTCCCCAGAATATGCAGCAAATCTCTGTATTTCCATCTTCAATAGTAGACCTCTTGCTGTAATAGAAAGTTGCACAAACTAGAAGCATGTTTTGAACTTCACGGGTATCTGTTTGCTTAAGACACATGTAACTCTAGTAACATGTAACTGCTCAGGAAAAAAAAAAAAGGAACAAAGAAAAAACACAACCAAAAAAAACCCCAACCAATGAATGATCACAAGATTATTGTTCTCTGACTGCAGGGAAATCTGTTTAATCTCCCATAACAGACTATTCACTAACTAAACACCCTAGACCAGTCACTGTGAAGCAGCAAACTGTGCATGGCCAGAAACAGCAGTGGAAAAGAATGCACATTGTGCAGCACATTCCTGCCACCACCCTGGAGATAATGAAGAAAGGGAAGGGGAAATCTCCTTCATACTGGACCAAAGCCACCCACAGCAAAACTTTCATCAGAAAAAGGCTATTAGCAATGTCCAGTATTGGAGCCCATCTTCTAATCTACACCAGGCTTTTATTAGGATTCACTCACAAGCAAAAAATGTAGTAAGACTATAATATCAAGGAGGAAGTAAATGTAGTGTCCCATACAGAAAGTGCTCCATTTAAAGCTTGACTCCCGACAGTGGGCACAGCGCAGGTCCCAAAAAAGACATTCAGACACCATCTGCCCCGTGGAGAGTGCAGCCTGTCCTTGCTACCACCCAGAGAGAGGAAAAAGAACAGACCCTGTGCCATGAGAGGCAGTTCTTGCAAAGGAGAGACAGCCAACCTCTCCTGCACTCGAGTTTGTGGTCACAGGCATAAGATCAAAGGGCAGTATGGCCTTTAATTTAGGAAGAAGAGAGTGTGATTCATTATGAAGTTTATCGAACAAAAGGTTCTTTTGCCTAGCAGCTATCAGCGCTGGTCCTCCCTCTCCTCTTTTTGTCACAGTATTATTTTTTTTCAGAAACCCATTCAGGACTCAGGCAGCAGAAGCAAAACTACAAGATGGGATTTCCCTCCCCTACCCCCCATCCCCCCGGAATGATTTTATCACATAACAGCCAATCTACATAGTGTTCATTGCCGTGAAAATCATACTTTGCATGCAAATGCAAAGACAGTGTTACCACAGGAATGAAGTCTGTTGAGATATGGGGTGAGGAGAGCTGGCTGCTCTCTTCTGAACAGACACACGTGGTGCAGCAAGAGGTTTGCAGATCCAGGGAGAGCAGGCGAAATATCACTCCTGCTTTTGCCAAACTCTTAGCTTTGACTTTACTGCCCAGAAGGAGACATTTTCATTCAGGAGGCCAACAGGGAGTTAGCAGAAGGGTGATTTGTCCTCTACCCAGACAGTCATGCAGTTGAGATCAGCCTTGTACCTTTTATATGAAAGCAGAAACATCTGTGTAACTCTCCAGCTGGCATTGGGTCTCTATTTACCATCACTCCTCAGCTTCAGAGAAGAAGTAAATGGCTCCTTGGCCACACAAAGATCAGGGCTTCGTGGGAAGACAGATTTAGCCTGCTGCCTGCTGTATTACCTTGGCCCTTTGGACTGAAAACACTCAACAGCCTGTTTCCATATATTTTATGCTTTGCCCCAAAGTCACATCATAATCAGCTAGCCAGCACTGCTGGCACCTTGATATCCCTGTGCTGGAGGCAAGAGCATCCAAATGCACTACTGCACTGCAGAGCACCGATTGCCATTTGCCAGCAGTGTGATGGAGGTATTCTGCCCTGACACTTCTCCCATCCCCACAAGAGTGTCACAGCCTGCTGTCAAAAAAACTCACTTGTCAACCGGCAGCCATCCATGCTAAATAACTGGGTACAGTGTTTGAAATCCCCCATCTTGTTTTTATCGCTAGTTGTTAATAACCCTTCTCTGGTTGCCAGCAGCTGACGGTATGCAGCAAACACGCGTGTCCAGCTGTGTTTGTGAAACACAAGGATATCAATTTGATCTAAGGATTGTTCTCATCTCATTGTTGTCCATGCTTTGTGCACCCTTATCTAAGTTGCTTCAACACTTCATACCTTCTGTTTCTCCTGCTGCTCCATGTCAATATTGTCTGTTTACTCTGCAGAGAACATGCAGGCTTTATTTGCACAACAGTGAGTACAACAGGGCCTCAGACTTGGCTGGGGCTTTTGGTAGAGAGAGTTCCTCCTGCAGATAAGGCTTGAATTTTAGCGTTATTCTGGACTTGGGCTGAAAGATGCACACACTACTTCAGGCTAGGATTCAAAGGCAACAAATAGTGAGGTGACAGATACCACTTCTGCCTTTTGGTATGTAAGCAAAAGAATTAGCAGCCTGTAACCACACTGGCATGCAGAGCCTGGAACAGACTCTGAAACTGACAGGCATTCATGTTTGTCTCAGCTGAAAAAGAAAGCAGCAACAAAAAATGTAGAACAAAGAACAGCAATACTTCCGAAAGTTTCCTGTTAAAAACAAGGAAATCTCAGCTACTGGCAGAACATGGCAGCTGAAATTTCCAAAAAGCAGAAGGATCAATTTTAAAGTGCTCAGCATGCCTGGTCAGGGCCAGGTTTTCAATTTAGCTCAGTTCCCATGGAGGCAGCTAAACAAGAGCCAGATTTTTAAAATCACTCTGTATCCAGCTGTTTCCATTCTAATAATTCTGGCCCAGTTTTTAAACTGAGCTCAGCACCACCCAATAGTCCGTGTAATTTCAAAAGCTTGCCCTCAGTGACTTCACACCTAGGGTCAATGATTCACTAGATACCTGTCAGAAGCTCAGGTCACCTCCATTTTTGTCTTCTTGCTCTTTATGAGCCCTGATGTGGTCTGAAGAATATAAATTATAAAATAACTCTTCTGGGTATATGTAGAGACGGAATATCAAGGGATGCATGACATAGACTGTGGCACGGTGAGCTTCACAGCTCTGCCAATTTACCGTGGGTTTTTGAGCTGCAAGAGCCAGCGTTATGTTTGGACCTGCCAATCATGCTGACTCATGTCAAATTATGTCATCTTCCAAATGTCTGACTTTGGAGGTCTCAACCTATTTTCACATGCAGACAAAGCTGAGAATTTCTGTCTCCTGAAACCTGCAGGAAAGCTGAAAAGACAGCAGATGCCATGACTCAGGCAAGGCTGTGTGTCAGGTGACATAAAACATTATCTGGATATCAACACATTTGTAGAAACTTCAGTCTTCCTTCATCAGCATGTCAGTCTGAAGCCTTTCAAGGGCTGGAGTAACCCTTTCCTAGGAGAAGCTAGCTTGGGAGTCCTAAGCCACACACAACTGTAGTTGTGTGGTCTCCAACTTTCTGGAAACTTGTACGAAGGGATTGATAGACAGCCAACATAGATGGGAATGGTAACGTCTTCTGCACTAGTGCTTACTCTTACTGTCTTGCATGGTGGAGAGGTGAATTCAGTGTAGGGGACAAAGTACAGAAATTCTTAGAAATGGAGAGGTCTACAAGAAGAAAAGAAAAAGTGTAGAGATGTTCCCTTTTTGGGGGTTGTTTTTGTTGTTTTGGGATTTTGCTTTATTTTGTTTTGTTTTTCTTTTAAACGAAGATCCAGGAGACACACGAGGAAGGGCAGAAAACAGAGTTGATCAAAAAGGCAGCCCACCGCAGAGATGGCCTCAGGCTGCGCACACTGAGGCATGGTTAGCTGAAGACACTTCTCTGCTTTCAAAGCTAGTTTAAAAACTCTGTTGCTCAAACCAACCTCCCCGAAACAAGAGAGGGTTTAAAATGCAGGTGAATTTCAGCCTCTTAAAAAAAAAATAAAAGACACTGTTGTTCCTTTCCCTGTTGGAGAGGGATGTATCTTCCCATTTGAAGCTTCCTCCTCTGTCACTCCTTCCTCTCATTTCCTTGAGCCCCCTTGCTGTGTGACCGTGTGACACGCAGCCGCTCGGTGAGAATTGAGAAAGATATTGGCAGTTTGGGAGCTGTTGTTCCTGCTTATGTATGCAAAGAACATAATTGCTAAGCACATCATCTGTTGTAATTTACACATCCACACAAAGCATAGATCAGGGCAGTCTTCACATAAGGATGCAGTGCCTTATTTTCATCTTCTCTGCTTTTCTGGATAGGAAAACATAGGGTCTCCTGGACCTCATTGTGCTGGGTGCTGCATAAATGCCCTAAAAGGTAACCCCTGCCCCACATAACTTTCACTCCCAATACTCCCCGTGAAAGAGCAGGACAGGAGACAGTATTTATTGAACTCTGCCACTTCACACACAGACAGCACAACTGTTTGAGATAACTTGACTAAAATCATACCTAGGCACCTGCACCAGGTGTGAAAAGTTAGGAATACCAAACCCAGCATTACGAAACAACTCCGCAGTCACAGACTCACTGAAGCAAGAGCTGTGGTGCTGCCAAATGTGACCTAAGCAGGAGGCAACAAAGGAGCAGCCAGTGAGTACTGGTCTGAAAGATAAAAATAGCAGCTCTGTAATAATAAGAGGACAAAAGCCTTAAAAAATATTCAAGAGAGACCATCAGAGGGATTTCTAATTGTTTTCCCTGTCAATTGTTTTGACTCTCACTGTGACAGCAATTTGACTTTTCATGATCTTCTGCATCGGAAGCCAAGCCAAGATACTCTTCTCCTTTAACACCCTCACATGCAGGTCAGACAGAGTCCCTGCCCAAAAGTGGAGACTGTGCAGCCATATTGGAGATCTCCGTATTGTAATCCATGATGTCAGGGAATCTTCCCACTCTCTTTACATATGTCCCACTCCCTTTAAATTAGTCCCACATCCCAGTGTGCCTTGAATTCCTTCACCAGGTTGCATCTTGCACAAGATCTGTCAGTAACCCTTTAGCACCTTTAGCAGTAGATCCTCATTGTTCAAAGACACTTTTCAGTATGTGGTAGACCCCACACATGTTTATGTTAGGATCCTTTACTCATTGGCCTCTGGCTGTGTTTTCTCAGGAGATGACATGGAGCTTCACCTCCTTGGTGCCTGGCATGTTACATCTTCATTTAAACAGAGGTTCAGAAGAGAAAATTTGCCCTCAGACAGCATCCTTTAAAACTGCATCTTGTGAAAATGCAAGGAAGGCCTGCTAAGCATTCACAACTCTTGGCATGCCAGTTACCTCCCAACCTGGCTCTTAAGCTCAGTGAAGCAGAATGCTGCACTGTTGGTGCTACCTTGTGTACAGCACCACTAGAAGCAGGGAATCTGCATGCTTTCGTTGAGCACCAGGCATTTTCCACACGTGTGCTTTCAGGTGATGCTTTGCATGTTCATGCAAAGCGTTTCATTTGCTTCAGCTGTGCCAAGGGGATGTGGCTCCCCCCAGGCCAAGGCACAGCCACTAGAGGGCATTTGAAGGACATCAGATCAATGGGTAACAGGCGACCAGCCACCAGGCAGAATTGCACAGAATCATAGAATGGTAGGGGTTAGAAGGGACCTCTGGAGATCATTTAGTCCAACACCTCCCACCCAAAACCAGGTTCACCTCAAGCAGGTTGCAGAGGAATATCTGCAGAGAAGGAGACTCCACAGCCTCTCTGGGCAGCCTGTACCAGTGCTCTGTCACGCTCAGAGTAAACAATAACAGATTGCCCAGGGAAGTTGTGGATGCCCCATCCCTGGAGGTGTTCAAGGCCAGGCTGGATGGGGCTTTGAGCAA
>JAOQGH010000019.1:28750537-28807462 GCA_025769975.1 Gallinago jamesoni | reverse complement strand
CAGTAGTTTTATTTTTGGCTCGGAGTTTATGGTGAAAAAAAAAAAAAAAAAAAAAAAAAAGCAATCGTATGCAGAACGGAGAGATCCTTTTACTTCTTTTGCGGGTAGTAAGAAGAGAAAACACTAGCACGGCAGTTTAATAGAGCAGGAGTATCCTAAACGTCATTTCTCGAGCCTTTTGTGTGGAAACTTTAGCAGCCACACCAAAGGAAAACCAAGAAAGGCAGACCAGCTCGGCCCCACGCTGTTTTGCGGGGGGCAGGCAGCCCTCTTCACCCCCTTTTCCTCCCGGGGTGACCACCACCTTCATCACCTCCATCACCACCATCACCACCTCCATCGCCATCACCACCACCACCATCACCACCTCCACCATCACCACCATCACCAGCTCCACCACCGGCCGCCCTGTCCCTGTCCATGGTGCTGACCGGGCGGCGGCGGCGCGGCGCTGCTCTCCGCGGCACTGCGCGCCCCGAGGGGCCGCTGCCAAGCCCGGCTTCCAAACACGCCCGTCCTTAGGTATTATTACTACCAATAGTAATATTCATTATTATTTTTGTTATTTTTTTTTTTTTTTAAAACTCGACACCTTGGAAGGAGGTGGGGGCAGGAATTTACCTTTCTTGGGTTTAATTTGAGAGCTCGCCCCGCATTCTAATGAAGAGCGGTTAATTTCGGACAACGGTCTTTAAACCTCGGACTCTCATTTGTTTCCTTAAACGGACTAACGCGGAAATTCAGACGCAGTTTTCGGTAAGTGGTGCCTACCTACCGCCTGACCTGAAAAGAACTGACAGCTTTGCAAACTATTTTCTTTTATTATTTTTTTTTTCATTAACTTCCACACAATGGTTAAATATGCTCTAAAATCTCACGTTACGTATATATAACTTTTTAAATTTTTTTTTTCCCCTGAGCCTAAAGTTCTTTCTTGCTATGTGGCTACATGCATACGCACATACATGCACTCACACGTTTATATACATAAAGTTTAAATCATTTAGTGGAAAAGTCAGAGCGTCGCTTAACGTTTCGCCAGTCTTTTCTCAGGTGCTCCCCCGCCCCCCTCCTCTCAACTGGCTAAATGTTGCTCCTTCTTAGCATTTTAAAGCAAGGATAGCCCTCGGATTATTATTATTTCCTCTTCTCCTAACCTGCTCTCCTAAACGCGGGCTAAGAGAAGCTGAGATTGCAGCTCCCAGGCAAGAGGCTCTGAAGGCAGCAGCTTTAGAAATTGTGCACCAGCCCTGGGAGGAGAAATGCGTGGGCTCTCTCAAACGTGAGGCACTCCCGGCTGGAGAAAAGGCAGAGCTGCGGCCATTCACACTTCGTGGGCTGGGAGACTCCTTTCAAAAAGAGCCCTGAAGTATTTAGGATTTGGGGGGGGGGGGAAACCCTTGTACCGGAAGAAAATGGCCTAAACACAATAGGACTCGCCATTTTCTCCTTCCAAAGCACAAAGCGGCTCCGCGGCTTCAGCACCACACAAAGAAAGCTGGGACCCTCTGAATTCTCTTACACTTTCCCCCACGATTTCAAAAGCCTTCCCCTCTAACCGATCCGCTTTCCCAGGAGCGCTCACACAGAAATAAAGAAAGGAAGGAGAAAGGGGGGGGGGGGAAGGGGAGGGAGGGGGGGGAGCGGCTAGACTAGGCGAGAGGGAGACAGTTTTGATCTTAGTTTATTTAAATTAAATCCTGCCGGGGAAAAGTACCACTACCACATGTACACCTGGGGGGAGAGGTGGTGGTGGTGGGGGGGGACACACGACACGAATCCCCCCCCCAAAACCAAACCAGCTGGAAAGCTGGTTTGAAAACCGCATTCCTTCAAGCTGAGCAGACTCAGCGTTATACCGAAGAGACTCGGGCAGGACCACGCTGCCTGAGGATGTGCGTGTACACACACAGGCGAGCACACCCCCGCGCTAAAAAAAAAAAAAAACAAAAACAAAACCCACAAAAAACCCCGCATTTTCACCCCAGCTAAACCCACAGATTGAAAATAGACCCCCTACCCCCCGCACCGCCCGCAGCGGGCATTCCTCCGCGCCCGCGGGAGCCCCGCAACCCCGGCTGCTGCCCTGCCTCCGCGCCGCGCTCCGCTCCGCCGCTCTCCCCTCCCCGGGTGGCTTCATTTTCCTAAGTAACTCGGCAGAAGACTCATAAGGAGGGCATGATATTAAAAAAAAAACCCAAAAAACAGCAATAAAAAATCAGAGAGAGAGAGGGGACAACAAAGAACCGAACCAAACCCGAACAACCCCAACAGCCCCACCGCAGCCTCTCACTATCGCTCTGAAATGCAGCAAGAGATTTCGTACTTACAGCCAGCGCTAAAGTGAGTGAGTAATCCTCATCCCAGCGCGGTTGGGTTTTTTAGGTGGTTTTTCCTCTCTTTTTTTTTTTGTCTTTTTTTTTTTTTTTTTAAGTACTTGTTTGTTCCCATCGTCCATGGCTCGGAGTGGATGCAAGCAAAACCGGCCGGTTAGCAGGAATAATAAAAATAGAAGTGATTTCATTGTGTGGATGCAGAAAAGAGACAAGATGCTGTGTTTCTCCTGATACTTTCTGCTTGGGAACCAGCAGCTCTCAGCTCAGGAAAGCAGGACTCTGTGTGAGTCTCCCCCCCCTCTCCCTCTCTCTCCCTCTCTCTCTCACACACACACACACACCAACACGCACACACACACACACACATACACACTTACTTTTCTTCTTCTCCTTTTTTTTTTTTTTTTTTTTTCAAAAGAGGGCAGGTCGTTCCCTGAATCTCAATGAGTTAAGTCAGTCACTTTCCTTCATATGCATCACAGCCTCCTTAGAGCTGCAGGCACAAAAGAGCATTTAGCTGCCTCCAATTTGTGTAGAAGGCCTCTCCTTAATTTTTTTTAAAATTTTGTTTTGTGATTTAATTTTATTTTTTTTTTAAAAAGTATAATTAAATCCTGTATTTCCTCCAATACAAAACCACCACTTCCCCCACTTTGAGGACTGAAGCACTACATTGTAACCTTTTCAAATAAATTCCTGAACTTGTGCGCCTACTGAGTTGGTCTGCAGGGGCTTCGCAAGAAATGGATGGGCAGCATTTCTCAGCTGGGCAGACCCCGCACCCTGCCTCCTGCAAAGGTCAGAGCCGCGCAGTCCACAATTACTTTCCGATGAAGTCTTACATCAACACGATCTCCTCGAAAAGGATTACAGGCCTTTCAGAATAAAGCTTTCACCTTAAATATACGCGGCGGCGTATTCCATTTCAATCAAATATGAGGGATTGCTTAAAAGAGTAACCGCACACGCGGACGTGCGTTTTCCGTGCGGGGTTACTTTTTGTCCAGGCGGGCAGAGAAAGGCGCAGGAAGGTTGTGCTCCCTCCACATTTCAGCGGCTGTTTTATACCCATTCTTTCTTCTAAACAGCGCAGGAACATCCCTGTGTGTGTATATATATATATATATATATATATGTATTTATACACACACATAGGCGTATATGTATGCGTGAATTTATTTTTATATATGTATATATGTACCTATACATGTACCGGTGTTAGGACAGAGTGTCCCTAGCCTGACCGTGTCAGAGGCTGTCAGGAGGCAAATGAAACGCCAAAGCAACCCAGAGGTGGCCCTTGCCCGTGTTGGAGCTCCAGCGAGGAGAAAGGCACCACCCGGCCCACGGCCACCCCCAACCGGTCACCCCCCCGCCTGGGATGGGGGGGGACACCCCAGGGCGGTGGGGGTGGGTGGGGAAGTGTGGGACAGGGGCCACCCCGACATCTCGGTCACCTCAGGAGTTGTTGGCACTTTCTTTGCATCCTCCTCATCTCCTAATTCCAGCCGCACTCCCTCAAATGGGCGGTAATCCCACTCCAGAGGAGATTAAGGACCCAGAGATAGCTGCATTTAGGATTACCCAAAGGAAATGAAGGAATCTAATCCACTCCCACCCCTTAACGGGTTTCCATAAGACCTTATACCACCTTTTAGGATTTTAAAACAAATGCAATCGCTTTGGAGAAGGGGACAGAAAGAGAGCAGGGGATGGAGAGCGCGTTTACCCGTTAAATGAACCGAACAGCAAAGGATCAGGTGAATGGAAAAGTGGGGCCGAGCTGCTTTCTTCTGCACCCCCATAACCACCGTCTCTGAACGGGCCCAAGGCTGGCAGCTTCCTCAGATGTCTCCTGAGGAAGGCCACGCTGGAGATCCACGTATAAACTGCAAAATCCATCTAATACTGATTTGGGCTGCAGTCTGACACCCCCCACCCCCTGCCTCCTCCGCCAAACCCCACACCTCAAAAGCCCCACACCCACAATATAATGGCAAGCTGTAAGCGAGTTGTTTCCAGTCAATAAAAAATTATCAGGAAAGCTTAGAATGACCTTAGATTCAGAGGGTTGTTTCTGCTCTATTCTGATTGCCTAAAGTCAAGAAGAAAATAACTCACGCTTACTACAGTGATAAAGTCCTCTTGTTTGTTTTTCTTTTTTTCCCCTAGTTTCACATTAAATCAAGGAAGCAGCATACCCTTTTGCTTCCAAAGACACAAACAGTCTACAAAAAGAGGACTGAGCTAACCTGGTCCTGAGACCAGTTCCTCCTTCTTTGGAAAGACTGTAACACGAGTAATACGGAATTAAAAATAAACCCCGAAACCTCCAAACTCCTGTGAAATTTAAAGGTGCTTTCTTTTTGTCGTTTCAGATATAACCTTCCCTTTTCCCAGACCACTTTCACATTTGAAGTGCTAGACTGCCTAGAACAAGCCTCTCTAAATAATATTTAATAGGAAAATGCTTAATTGTATTGAGCTTCTCCTTACGCTGATTATCCTTGGTGCTTTATCGGGGTAGTCTAAAACGCTCTTCGGTTGCAAGAAAAGAGCTTTAATTTGAAGGGAAAAAAAAAAAAGAAAAAAAAAGAAAAGACTAGTCATCCCTAAGTAAGATTTTGTTTTGTAGAGAGCTTGTCATGGTCCTTTGCAAGCCTGGAAGCGACGTGAATCAAACGCCTGGGAAGAAGACCTACGTCGACAGAGGCTCCATATATAGCAGGCGCTAATTATTAAAGCTCAGTCCCTGATTTAGGACTCTATTTTCCTCAGCAAGCCCACCGTCCTGACCCAACGCAGCTCAGGATGTTTGTTCAAAGCTTATGAAAATGTAACCCAACTCATTGCTAGAAAGTTGTTGCTAATTAGTTGATAATAAACTTCTCCGGCCGGGACACAAAAGTCTTTCAGAAGTGCAAGGTGTTCTTTGTGATGCCCCCACAAGGGGAATTAGCATATCAATTCGGCAGGGGAACAATACATCAGGGCGCTTGCCTTCTCCCACTCCCCCCCCCCCCCCTCGTTTTCTCCCCTTCCTAACGTTTTAAGTGGATATGGTGGGCATGAAAGCGAAAGGCACCTCCCCGCCCGGGGGCTGAGCCCGCCGCGCTCATCGCACTTGTAGCCGCCGGTCCCGCTTTGGAGAGAAGCCCCCGGGAGTGCGGAGACCACCGGGCAGCCCACCCCCTCCACACCGCTGGCTTTACGACCCCTCCTCGGCGGCGCTGACAAATGGAGATAGCTGGGGGTTTGCGAGCCCCCGCCCTGCCTCCCCCCCTTTTCCTCCCCACCCCCCCCACCCCCTTCGCCGCCGATGAAAGGGTTTCAGCCTGAAAGCCTTTGCAAATGGGTGTTTTACAACGCCTCCCGCCCCCGCCAAGGTAATTCTGCTACCCAATATCCTTAATAAAGACTGTTGTTCCCCCTTCAGTTGTTAAAGGTTTCTCTGACAGGCTGGTCTTTTCTCCCCCACCTCCCAAGGGTGGGTTTCTAGACACCCCCCCCCCGCAGGTGTAAACACCCAGAGAAAGCAATGGTCCTGATAAAAATGTGCAGTCAGTTATAAATTCAAATAACTGAGGGGGAAGAAATCCCATTCTTAGCAATTTAACAGGAATTTGTCCTATTGATTGCAACCTCCTCGTGCTCTTTTTTTTTTGTTTTTTTTTTTGTTTTTTTCCTTTTTTTTCCCACCTGGTGAATTCACAAGACACAAACCCCACAAACACAAGGCACAACCAAAACCCCAAACGTCCCAGGTGACACGTGTAAAGGGGATGCTACAGAGGAATGGAAATCCGTGTATAACGGGCCAGGGAAAGCAATTAAACAAAACTGCGATCCTGAGGCCTCCGATCCATCTAGCCGTGTTCCTACCCAAAGGCTCGACAGCTGCAAGAAGTTATTTATGGTTAGAGAGCAAATAAACGCCCAGGTTAGAATGAGAAATGGGGTTTGGGCCCTACAGGTAAATCAGAGCAAGTCTATGGAGTGGCATTTGCCCTCCTCGGTGGCTGCGGATGAACTCTTTGTTTGGAGCGGGGGGGGGACACACACAGCCTGCGAGGAGATAAAAGCTAGGCTTGCCTAATCAGGGCAGAAATAAACCAAGAGATTTCAATCTTCTGCCTTTTTTTTTTTTTTTTTTTTTTTGGAAAGGAGACTAACCTTATAGAAGTAGCTTCAGGAGTACATGCACAGTGGGTTTCTGTGCAGATGGGTCCCCATGGAACAAGTGTGCATTAAGGAGTTCCAGGTTTGTACTGCTGGCAGCTGCTCTGCATGTGTTGGAGAAAACGGGAAAGACAGGATGAGGGTGAGCTTCCACATGCTGTGGGCCAAGAAATATCAGAATAAGAATGCCTGGGTTGATACTTGCCTGTTGTCAGGGTTTTTTTGGAGTCTGAGAATGACCAAGTGTTACCTCAGTTATCTCCAGATTGGCTTGCCTGGCAAAACTTCAAAATCTCAGGAATGTCCTTCTGAAGAGCAACAAGAGCCTTGCAGGGTTGGTGCCAGGAAACCTAATACTTTCCACACACGAGAGACAGGACACTAAGCCAGCATTGAGTAAGACAGGTCAGACTCTACAAAAGCAAAAGGGGAAACAGCTTATCTATCCCTCAGACATACTCAACTTGGGTCAGTTGGACTAGTGGTGGGGATTGGGAGACCCATGGGCACAAATCCAAAGTGAGACTCAATCCCTAAGCCTGCCATGGCAGCACAACACTGTGACTCATCACTATGTGCCAGGATGCAGCTGGTGTGGTGTGGGAGTAGTAGGCTTTAGCAAAGGACACACACTTTTGTGATAGTGTGAGCACCTGTCTTCTCCTGGGGGCAATCCGGCTAGACATGTGACATAGTAATGCTGCATTTGTGCTTCTCACCGTGTTTGCTGCAACACCCTTCAGCTTTCAGGAGCCTTGTTTGAGCATATAAAGCTTTATCGTCAGGAGAAGTACTTTTATAAGACTCAAGACTCCTCAAGTCTTGACAGCATCTCAGGAGTCAGTACTGGGGTTGTTTTTATGCTAGAGGTAAGGACAAGAAATATTTCCTGGGACACAGTAGCAAATCTGTGGATGGAGCCCAAGAACCTTGATATGTGATCCTGAGTCCAGCATCCAGCTTTTTATGTTACAAATTAGCTTTTACAGGCATTAAACTACCTGTCTCCTCCACTCATGGATTAAGACCTGGCAAACCACAAACTGAGCTAATTGGTATATTTTTCCCTTAAAAAGAGGTTAAAAAACCACTTGTACTGGGAAGTGAGAGTGATACATTCTTCCTGGAGGAAAACAAGTTATCTCCCCAGCAGGCAAACTCAGACCCCCAGGGCCCTGAAGGCAACTCAGGTTAACGCTTTCTTGTTTTAGACAGTTGAGGGTTTGAGAGGGCTGATTTGAGGCAGGAGCAAAGGGGAAAATTCTCTCCTCTCTTTCTCTTCCCTTATATGACTGTCACACAATAGCCGATGAACAGGCTTCCTCAAAGTCATTAGGGTAAATGCAGATTACCTATCAGACGCAACAGTTCCTTCAAATCTTGACAGGTCCACCTTTTAACAATATACTGGAGGCCATAGATGACATGGCTGATAGATAGATAAGCTATAGATTCTGCCCTCCCCTGTTCACTACCCCACCCCCCACCCCCACCCCCTGCCCGCCTCTGCCCCAGCATGGGGAGCTGTTTGGAAAGAGGACTGAATTAAACAAATTATTAAATTATTTCTTTCATAGAGTGAACAGAAGGCACTTGAGTTGCTCAGTTAAAACTCTCCACTGCTGCTGGTTCCAGGGTAGCTGTCAGTTTAGGCTACTATGACACACAGGTGGGCTAAGAGTAGTGTGGTACCATAATCCTGCATATGACAAGAACATGGTATTTCCCTTGGACTGCTCTGCAAATTCTAGACTGGAAGGTGCCTTCGGAAGTAATCTGGTCCAGATCATGCTCAAAGCAGGGCTATTGCAAAGATGCTGCAGTCTGAAAGGACAGGTTGGTTGAGGTGGCAGGTCATACACATCAGCCACCAAGAGAGCATGCGAGCTTCACAAATAAAGTGTCATCAGTTACTTTACTAGTAGTCAAGGCTGCAGAGGAACTGGATTTTAAGGTGAGCTGAGATCAGGTGTGGGAACCCTAAGACACAACCTTTGTGGTATCTCCTTGGCTTCTGGTGCGTGATCTTCCCCTTGGGATGGGAGGGGGTTACACATGGCTGCCATGCCCCAGTGAAGTCAGCATGAAAAGGTTATTTTTGCAATATCAGAGAGAAATGGGACAAAGGTAGAAATAGACTTTCAGGGCAGCTGTAAAAAAGTCCCATGTCTGAAAGGCGTATTTGTTGCCCTATATATCAGTACAAGTGTGGAGATGCTGAGATAAGAACCTTCAGACAAAAACAGTGGAAGATTAGGTTCTGCAGGAATGGATTTTGTGCATCAGATTTTTTTGTTTTGCAGAAATTGAATAAATTATCACTATCATAGTGGAGCTACGGGAAAGTGAAACTACTGAATGTACAGAGATTATAATCCTTACATAGGTTTATATCAGGATTACATCAAGAGGAAGAAGGGCTAAAATGAACATTGGTCAGACAGTAAATACAAAATGAGCATACTGTATACTGACTTCTGAGTAAACAAACACAAGCTCGCGTGATTTCTTAAGTTACCCAAATCATCTTTCTGACCTGTGTTTGCAGAATGGGGTATTCTCCTTAGTGTATAAAATGCAGTTCGGTGATGGACACCGATTTGTGAGTGTTTGTGTGAGTATTTGTGCTAATGGACTAATTAAAACTAGTTGAGGTGCCTGTACCTGGAGACACCACAAATAAAAATATTTAACCAAAAATGAACATTCTTATAATTATTTTTTTCCTCCAGTGATAACATATCCTGTCCTAAAATGATAATGAGTTCTGCTATGAAGGCTTTGAGAGTAAGTGTAACATGTAGTCCTGAACTTCGTCATCTTCCTTGTAGAAACATAGAGGAGTATTTGGAGGTGTTTATGTTTGCTGGCAAAATACCTAGTTTCCTACAGTTAGACATATTGGCTACTTGTAGATTTTAAAACATTTTGTAAGCAGCTGTTTCTATTTTATGTAGGGCTAATGCCGCATCAAAAATCCTTAGCTTCTCCTCCAACCACTTCAGTTCAGCCTGCTGGAAGAAAAGTCTGTGCTCTGCTTTTTATGCAGCTAAGGGTCTCTAGGGAGACAAATCTTGGTGGGTGAGGAGAGTGCCTCAAGAAAGAACACACAAGCCTGAAGTGCAGCGCAGCTTCTGACTTCGATGGTTTCTTTTCATTCCTGTCCTAAACCACTTCCTACACTGGTATTTGGAGTGGGTAACTAACTTAATGTAGGGATTTTTATGCGTCTCAAAATGAGACCTTATTGTACAAAATAACATTTTTAGCTGGGTAGTGGGACAAGGTCTCAATTACACTGTGGCCACCACATTTTTTCTATATTGTAATCACAAGGATCTTTCTGGGAAGTAAATTGCAGGCAAAGTAGCTTACTGAGAAGAGCACTGTTTTTCTGTACCTCATCCACAGAGGCAAATAATATCTAATAATGTGAACTGAGCAGATTTCTAGTGTAGCTGGCCAAGGCAAGTATTTGCCTTCTGCTGAACACCTTCTGTTGCTCTCTGCAAAGACAAGCTGCTAGAATGACCTCAGCACCTCTTTAGCTTTTATTCGAAGTCACCAAGATCTTTACGATTCCGTTTCCTCCCCCATCTCAGCAATAAATACCTACACAGTAAAGGCCTGTAAATCTGCCATTCAAGCAGCAAAACCAACAACATGCCAATTCAGTCAATGACTCCCTCACATTGTTTTTATTTAACAAAGAGGGCTTTTTCTGTGCTCCATCCAAGAACGCCATCCTGCAGGGTTTGCTTTATAATAAACCAGAGAGTTCCAGCAGAGATGGGCAGCAGATCAGAGGGAAGATAGTGACATGTACACTAAAACAGGGTGAAAAAGAAGAGAAGGCATAACCATTCACTAGCATTTTCTTAAATCTTGAATTACATGTTGATTCTGCCACATTCACTTTCTTACCTAGCTTATGTTTTTTGGAAATGGCCTTTCACAGCTGTATTTGTGAATAACTGGATATTTAAGCAGTGTTGTGGTTTGCTATTCTTTCCTGCTTTCTGAGTAAGAAAAATTACTTGTTTGCACTTTTTGCTGCTGGTCCACTAGTATGGGATCACCAGACAGTTGCAGGAAACTGTTCACAGGCAAATCATGAACTTATATATTTCTACAAAGCATATTTCAAATTTATGAACAAAACAATCTGTCAGAATGTAAGCCAGTGCATACATCATTTGCAAACTGAAGAAAAGACTGTTTTCACTGGGTAGTTTGCTCATTACAATTTGTTCAGTACTGAAGTGTGTGACAAAGCAGAGAAGGGAACAATCTTGTAATGCCTTTCCCTAGCTGCAGAAGCAGTAACGTTGCTCTGATTTATAAACACAGCAGAAAGATGGAGTTAAATAATCTTGTCCTGCTATAGATAGTTTGCTTTTGAGAGCTAGGGTAGGTGTCATCTATCAGCATTTTTGTTTCCCTGTAAAGATAGAGAGATTTTCAATATTTCTTTATCACTTAGGAGTGAGGCTAAAATGCCTGCAGACAATTAAAAGGAAGGAAGGAAGGAAGAAAGCAAGGAAGCAAGGAAGCAAGGAAGGAAGGAAGGCAGGCCCAGAAATCAAAAGCTGCAATCATATTGGCTCAGAGGTTTATGAGCCTTAAGGACAGATTGTCTTCCATATCCCTGGGCTCAGCCTGTGGCACAGGCACCCACACATACTCCTCCAGAGAAAAACCCAGGTTCCACTGTGGCACAAGATTATGTAAATTGTTTTTTTTTGCTCCAGGAAAAAAATAGGAGAAGGGGGAAACCACCACAATGATTTTATTTATTTGTTGGATTTCTCAGCATAGACGGCTAAATTAAAAAAAAAAAAAAAACCAACCAAAAAAACCCCACAAATAAGGCACTTGCTTCAGTAGGTATGTTTTAAACCTGATGCCAGGAAGAAAATAGAAGTGGTGGGTCTGAGAAACGGAGGAAAGGCTGGAGCCACTCCTCTTTGATGGAAGGATGCTGAAGGCAATCAAGTGGGAAGGATGAGCAGAGAAAGGAGATGTGATCCTTGGGACAAGAGGGAACAGCAGCAGTTTTGAAAACAGGAGGAACAGAATTCAACCCTTTCTGCAGAGAAGATAACATTAAAAGGAACAAACAGTCGCGGAAGCTGAGACCAGGAGATCCTGAAACAGGGTGCAGTGTTGGAAGCATGAGAAGAGGGAAAAGGAAGAGGGCAAAAGTCTCAACAATAAGGAAAGCCAAAGTGCCGCATCAAGACACAAGGAAGAGCAGAGGTCAGTGCTGCTTCAGTTCTTCTGCACAGCAGCAGTGAGGGCTTGAGGTATCTGTGCAGCTGCACAGGGAGAAGGGCATAGCAGCACAGAATATGACTGCACTGCGGCTCACTAAAAAGAGCAGTTTCCACAAGAAAGGAAGAAAGATGCACACCAGAGTGGTTTAGCAACAGCTGTGCTTGTTATTTTTTTAATGGGGTTTTTCCTTTTGTTGTACAAACAAACGTAATTTTGAACAGGATATTGTCCTTTCACTGCTTTTCCCTGCAGCTTATGCTCTGTCAATATCTCTTACCCTAAAATACAGACCACATCGTAATGATGCTGCAGTGCACTGTGTCAGAGACAGCAACAAGAACTTCACTTTGATAACTGTGCTGCCGCTACAACAGTAGGAATGAAAGCCCTTCAAAAAGAGATGATCTATTAAGGTGTTTAGTACATTTTGTCAAGAAACAGCGCAAAATCATGAAGTAACCCGTTGGGCCAAGCCTAAGGCCCGAGGAACAATGGGAAGCCAGGGGTGACAGCTTTTTCCTGGCATCAAAGTACCTTGTTGATTGCAGTGTTGTAATAATAGCATTTCGCAGGCAGCTGTGTTCCTCTGTAACACTCTCTGTGGGAACAAGGGAAAATTAAGGGATGCAGAGCTGGTGCCCAGCTTCCCCTCCAGCTGGATCTAGCCCCAGAGAGAAGCCGTGCTGCCCAAGGCAGGAAAGACCATCTCCATTTTCCTTATTGAATGCTGAAAGGTCAATTCTAAGAAGAACAAAAACCGGCAACTTTTAAAAAACTGTCATTCCAGCTGCTTGAAAATATCCTAACAAAGACAAGTTAACAGCTTGCTCCTATCTCTTTAGTCTCTACCTATTATGAACTCCAGTACCCTGCCATGACTCAGGACTTAGAAAACTATTTCTGCAGGCCTCATTTAAGAGCTATCCATGGAAAGATTATTAACTAAGACATCTATCTCAGGTACTTAGAAAAGCTTAAGACTTCTTTATGGCAGAGAGCTGGAGTTACCTGACACTCTGGGAATACAATTCAATTACACATCTATTGCAGAAGTGGAGCCAAAAAAACAAAAGAAAACTGTGCAAGTTTTTGCATATGTTTTTTAACTGCAGGAGACTGGGGACTCAGTAACCCTACCAATGTGTTAGCCTCAAGGTACTGTGTTCAGCATGCTTGTGTCTATTGCCCATGGCCTTGCAGTGCAAAGGAGGTCAGGACAAAATTTCCTTCAGGCATGGTGGTGTAATGGTATGCATTAAGAACGATATTGAAAATGTGGCTTGAAGCAAGAGTAAAATATGGTGTCTTTAGAGCAGTGTTATTTCACAGAAATACTACCTTGTGTAACTGCCCTTTCCAAATTGGCAACTCATCACAAAATAGGAGAAGCTGGGTAGGGCTAGCACAGGAGCAGCATGGAAATGCCCCCTGAAGGTACAGTAGCGGGTTGGGCTGTGCGACCACAGCCCCGCAGGCAGAGAAGGCAACAGCAACCAAGTCCCTTGGGCAGCATGAGTCAGGAGAGTTTTGTGGAGATCCTGGTGCTCTTTCTGGAGCCATTGGTCACAGCCCAGCACTGCACCTTTTCAGGAAATGCATAAAACTGTATATATGTGTTCCCCAAGGACCCTGAAAAGAGGACATAAATTCTGGTGCCAGTGCTGTCTTTCCCACAGCAAAGTAGGCAAGAATTTATTCAGATAGTTATGATGATCCTCAACATTGCTTTATTGAAACTTGCGTAAAATCCTACTATCTTGATATTCCCTTTTTACTTTGCGTTTGCTCAGGCAGATACCCAAACAGTAAACAAAAGGGACTTCAGGATCTAACTCAGCAAATTTATTTTCTCCCATAACAAAGGAGAGAAGAAGTTTCCTTCTGCTCTAAGAGTTATGAAGAAGATTCATAAAGCATGTCCATAGAAGAATTTTCCTCTGAAACCCTCCTTTCCTGGCCGCAGAAGGCCTGTTACATTTCCACTGATCCATTTTTCAGCTTCAGGAAACAAAACAGTTCTCCGTCCCTCTGCTGAAGTTTGCTCCATTTGTATCGTAACTGGTCATATGATCCTAATTGCAGTGTCTTGGATTTTCACTACATCCTTGTTAAACGGCGGAATGCTTGATGCATAAAGCTTCCTGTGCTTAATTTTGCATGCCACTTTATTTCTAGCGTATTTGCATGTAAATAGTAAATTAATGCAGCCAGCATTTACCCTCACTGCTGAGGCAGTTTCAGTCTCAGTGATGTGCTTGTTCAAGATATGATACTGAATTTTCTTTGCAAGCAATCCCCACAGTGTCTGTGTGATAGCTGAAAGCATGAACTCTCCCACTGAGCAACATTTACCTTTCTGAAGGGGACAGGCCTCAATTTCTCCTTGAATCCCTGCACTGATCATAAACTCTGTGAACAGATTCTATCCCTCTTTTCCAGCCCTCTTTTTTCCTCCAGCCCCCTTTTTTCTCTTTTTTTCTGGAGCCACAAGCAAAGCTTAGGAGCACAACAGCCATCCGCTTGCTCATCAGTCACACAATCTGCTGTTTCCAACCATGCCTTTCCCTCTGCCTTGACCTCACCTGGTGTCCAAAACAATGCACCAGGAGAAGGAATCCTTATCAGATCTGCCTGCGACAGTGGGCTGTGCCTCCCATACCAACCAGTGCACCAGTCCTATCAGTGCAACCTCAACTGGCGTTGGCTGCAGCAAGCAGGAACAAGGTTTAGCCCTGGTGAATTTTAGATAAGCTGCAAGATTGTAGGCAGTCCTGCCCACTGCAAAAGTACAACCCTTCCCTTGGGCCAGGATAGGAAGCCCTCACCTCACCTTAGGTAACCTTGACAAACGGTCACAGTCATGTATTCTCATATAAATTGCTGCTGGAAATAGGCTGTTGACTTCAGTTGTTGAAACAAAATGAATCAGATAGAGTTGTACTTGAAACAAATTAAAAATAAAAATTTAAAAGTCTTGTTCTGTTTTCCACAAGCAGCAGAAACTTCTGAGTTTGCTGAAGGACATCATAGTAAACAGAGAACAGATGTTGGAAATAAACCCTCTTTTTCTTGGATATACTAATACAAAGCAGTAGCCCCATGGTTCCCCTAACATTTGTGGTTTATGTCATACTGTGGAAAAATCCACTTACGGATTTTACTCCTCATCTGTCAGTAGTTAAAGTGCTTGTAATAAGGTCTTGAACCACACATTCAAGATCTGATGATTAAAGATGCTCCCAAACATGGTCAAGATAAAACAAAACAAAACAACAAACAAACAAAGACAATTCAAAACAAGTTCTTTAGGGAAGAAGAAGTTTTACCAGCATGAGGTTGCCACGTGTAAGCAAAATTCTCTACAGAAAACATAATGATCATCATGAAAGATTTCCTTTCTTACAAGGATAAGGAAGCTTTGTCAGGACATGCACTTATAATGGAGAAAGGAGTGAGGTAGATGTTTCAGAGTTCTGCTGTTGCTTCAAGTCATGAAACAACTCACCTCTCATCCTCATTTTCCTCCTTTTCACAGATCAAGGTCAGGACTCCAGTTTCAGTTGACACTGAAATTTTTCTCCTCGGAAGAACCCCAGGAAAAGGGTCATGCTTGAAAACGACCATTCGACTTCTTGTGAAGTGAAGCAGCTGGGGAATGCTTAGAGAAAGGATATACTAAGGTTAAAATGGATGAAGTGGTCCTTCCCCGAGTGTCTTCACCTGCTGTTGAGCCTTACGTCTTTTCTATGATTAAACTTGTGAGCAGAGCAATAGCTAGTCTCCCTGCCTCTCTGTGACTGCTTCCATCTGTGCAGTTCTGTGGGGGTCACTAATCTAAAAGCTGCTGCTTTCCTCAACCTTTCCCTCGCATATTCATTTGTCACACTGACAGTTTTCCACCTGATGGGTCCACTGGCGGCAGGACAGTCTTTGTGAGAGTGAGTATTTGACTACCTGCCCTAAAATAGCCATTTCTGAGTCTAGCTCAACTAGGAGAAAAGGCACTAAGTGGTAATTCCTCCCTCTATTAACCAGTGATGGGTTAATGTTAATGCCCCAGCACACATTTCCCAAAACATTGGTTTGCTTTTAACATGATGAGCATCTAAATCAAACTCCTGGTCTGAGCAGCTCTTGAGAAAAAGCTCTGTCATAGGAGTCTACTCTCAAGACTGAGATGCACGAGGTCCCACAGCATGGGTCTCCCTACAGCTATTAATCTCTACTCCAGCCTGCTCTGGGAGAGCCAGTCCACCACCCTACAAGTTACAGAAGTGTCTAGCCAAGGGGACTGACATCTCCAAGGTCCAGATCTTAGCAGCTTTCTTTGAACTGGGACCCTATTAAAGTTGCTTTATATTTTATATGCTTTATATGCTGAACTGGGGCCCTATTAAAGTTGGTTTATATTTTATATATTTTATATTTTGTATGTTTATTCTGCTGAGTTGTTTTATTCATAACAGCAGACACAGGAAGGCCACACTTCTGCAGTCAGGAAAAGGATATACTTAAGCAAAAAATAGGACAGGGGAAAAGATAAATCTGTTGCTTTTACCTGAAAGAAATAGCCCATCTCCTGAGCAGGTCACCTGGGCAACGGTCTGGTACAATAACTGTGTAGAACAGTTGGGAGATTTTGTGCTTATGTTGTCTTCTTCAGTTTAACATGAGCTAAGTGAAAATCCCATCACAAATTCCTTTGTATTACTATGAGGAAAATTTGACATTTCCTTTCTTCTTTCTCTGCTATCTGTGATTTCATGGCATGTCAGCAGCATTCAGCAATCTGCCCTCATATTTGATCCCTTGAATATTTTCCAAAGCCTCTAAAAAACATTATCACAGCACCAAACCCAGGTGACAACTGGGTTCCTCATTGTGTGACATGCTATGGAGATAGGGAGAGCCAGGTTGTCCATGGCTCAGTCTACCGTCCCTCCCTTGTACTTGCCCACAGCCAAGGGTATACCCCACTGCCAGTGGAGTCCTCAGGCTAGAGCTCTTCCATGGGGACAAGAGTTATTGCACTGATCTCCAGCCTTTTGTTTACAAGCTTTCCATGAAATATGACATAGATAATCGAGCTTTACAAGCTTTCCATGAAATATGACATAGATAATCGAGCACATGTGTTGTGTGTCCTTTCCCAGCTGAGGAAATGTGCATGAGGAAACATCCGATCATCTTCTCCTTGTGAGGACAGAATCCATGGTTAATGTGCCTAGCAGGGTCTTAAAGATTGCTGGAACTGGAAAAAAAAACCCAAAACACAGTAAAAATTTACAAAGCAAACACAAATTGGTTTTCTCTCATCCTTAACAGGCAGTTGAATTTTTAAGTCTGCTACTTTTACAAGGCACAAGCTGGAACACAGGAAGTTCCACTCAAATATGAGGAAAAACTTCTTTACGGTGAGGGTGACAGAGCCCTGGAACAGGCTGCCCAGGGAGGTCGTGGAGTCCCTTTCTCTGGAGATCTTCAAGACCCGCCTGGATGCAGTCCTGAGTGATGTGCTCTGGGCATTCCTGCTTTGGCAGGTAGTTGGACTAGATGATTTCTAGAAGGTTCCTTCCAACTCCAACAATTCTGTGATTCCATGTTTTTATAGCCACACAGATTTTTAGAAAAAAAAATCAGGTAACACCAACTAAGAGAATATTAAATATTTTGTGTGTCACGTTTGAATTAATGACTGAGACATTTTCCTTCTCAGGGAAGTGTTCAATATGGAAATGTGCCTTCTGGGAATGCAAATAGCCCACACAATATATTTGACAATGATAAACAAATGAAGATTTGCACAAGTGTAATTAAGAACAGAAGAGACAAAGCTGTGTCCAGAACTTATTTACAGTCAAATTCACCTGCCTTGAAAATCCAGATTAGATTGCATGTTGCTGGATTATCAAACTGGTGTTTCAGTACCCTGGATTACCAGGTTTGCAGAACTGTGTAAATTAGTTGATAACTGTGGAGTCAACCCTTTAGGGTCAGATTGGTTTAAACTTTAACAGTGTCAATGGGGGGAGGTGGGGGGGCAGGACAGGGTGGAGGGACTAGTGGCACCTTGGAAGAATTGGAAGTGTGTCTTCCCAAACATAAACATACAGAACTGCAAGCCACATAAACTGCTGAAGCAGAAAGTAGTGTCTACCTTCATGATAGCATGATTTTTCCAAACAGTGCACCAAAAGATAAAGAATATCCTTTACTTTGAAGAATTAGCACTTGTAAAGACAAAAGACTATTTGGAGCATACATAACACGTGAGAAAATGTCACATAGGATGTGGAAGTCATCATAAACATCTAAATGAACCCAACTCTGCTATTGCTAATGTCAAGAACTCAGTCCCTAACATCACAGCTATAGCTCAAACTAGATTTTCTGCAACTCAAAAAGCTTCCTAAATCTCATCACAGAAGCAGACCACTTCAGTTCTTTACTCCTCCTTTGCATCAATAAGCTAAATCTGATTTCAACTAATTTCAGGAAACAAAAGAAGATATGAAAGAATCTAAACATGAATCTAAACAGGATTATTCTGTCTTCTTTATAATTAATTAATACTCAAAATGCATAACAACCAGCAGATGTCTCTGCAGCCACCTGATCAGAAATACACAAAGGAGGAAAAACTGGGATGGATGTAATTTAATGAGTGGGCATTTCTCTCAAAGATTTACTTCCAGAAACATCAAACCTACACAGAGAATTCTGAAAGAGCAGTCAGAGACTGACAGCATTACAGCAGCATTCCCAACGAAGGAAACAGCCTCTTACTTGGTTTTACAAATAGTAACATGAATGCCTAAGAAATCTCTGCTATCTGATTGGCTAATCAAGAATAGTAAGTTTCTAGATTTGGTGTCTTTGCCCGCATCTTTCAAGCTGTTTTTTGTTATCAAAAAGGGTCAAACTTGTCTCTGCCATTTTCGGAGCTGATCCATGCCCGTGGGATGAACTCCTACAGGTGGGGATGACTGTCACAAGCGTCCACAACTCCTCTCCAACCCAAGGCATGCAGCTTCAGCTTTCCTTTGCTAACATATACACAGCAATGTGTCAAGAAGCAGTATTTACCATAGCAAAACAAGACAGTGCTGCACATCAAATTCCCTCCATGGGGAAAGACTGAGATAGAAAATGAGCCAGATGATAGTTCTGAGTCACACTATTTAAGGCGCTGTGGTAAGGCACTTAAATGTTATGACTGTGAGAGCAATAAAAGAAGCTATCTGATAACAAAGCACCTATTTCCTATTACCGTGAACTGATTTGTAAGCCCAGTGCGTTGCTGACTTGCAGCCTGGGGTCTCCCTGTAGCATCGTTTTATTGAACCCCCCGTGATATTCACGAATATCTGGCGGGTAGATTTGGGTGGTGTTTGTGCCTTGTACAGAGGCAGTCCCTCTTGCTAAAAGGTTCTGCCTGGGCTGCTGGATTCTGACTTGGGACAACTGAGGGTAACATCTTGGGGAGCTCGGCAGGAAGGCAGAACTACTTTGAAGCCATTTTTAATTCTTTCTGAATCCTGGGTGGTCCAAGGACATTTGTAACTTGCAATTGACTTCAATGCAGCCTGCTTATAGACTGCTGTAGAAGGAGCCTCACTTCCCTCCTTTAACAGATGACCTGAAATGAGCAATGGAGAGGTACAGAGGCTGTTGGGTATGAGTGCAGCTGTCTCATCTCTCCCATGCCACGCCGATGTTGTGGGTGGTGTGGAGCATAGGTTGGGGTTGCATGCTGAGAAAAGAGCTCCTGCTCTGCCTGCTCTATCCCCTGACCTGTCAGATCATGTGCAAGGTACTGCCCTTGATTTGGCAAATGAGTCTCTGGTAGTAACACCTATATGCATATACATGCCATTTTATGGGAGGAAAATATTAGCATGTACATCACTGCTTTTGATTCAGTTCTCAGAATATAATGTAAACTGTCTTCTCCTGATATTTTAATCATTAAAATGTAATAACTCCTTTTCATTCAGGTAATGCCATAGGAAAATCCTACTGGTCTTATGGTTTTTGGATAAAGGCACATAAAAAAGGTGAACCTTCTTCTCCTTCCGCTTCCAAATGAAGTGGTGGGTCATTCAATTTACAGTAGAAAAAGTCCAGATGGTGGGAGATATCTTTATTATACGATGTATGTTTGTATAAATGTTTTTATTTTCCCCTTTCTTTGAATTCCATGAATTGCATTTTATTCCCTCCCTTTCTTTTAAATAAGTATTTTTATGTATGTTTTACCACTATTTTATGAAAAGCCTGCAGTTCATACATGTGATACATGATATATGATGCTGCCACAGGAAAAGTAGCATGTGTTATTACAGACCTTCATCTTAATTATGAAAATTTTTAATTTAAATGTAGGGCTAAGCATACAAAATACAGTACTAGACCATCTGTTTGTTTTCCATCTGGGCTCATTTGCAAAATACTCTGTTTCCCCCCTAAAGACTATAATCTTCCTTGGAAAACAAATATGACTAATCTATGACACACTAAGGATAGCTATTTGCATGCAGCTTTTAATAGAAGTGGCTATATGGTTCAAAGTAGTAACAAAATATATTTATTTTGTTTTGCATGCAGGTGTAAAAGCTCACATGGCTTCTAAACACAGCAAAAAAAATCTTCCTATCACATTTCTTTTAACTAGCAAAAGGTGATGATCCTCAAGATGTCTGATTTCAAGGAAAATTTACAACTGTGGGTGAACGGTTAACACTTTGAAGTCTCTGACCAGGATTTTTGCAGTGTTTCTGAAGTGGCTTGTATTTCTGGCTTGCTCAGTCTGAAATGTCCCCAGAGGCCTGATCTCTGAAGATGAGCACTCAGGTCATTACAAAGCATCTTGAGCTGAATATCCCAAATTAGTGTAATCACTGTCATTTGGTCCAAATCTATATCCCACAGACCAGTAGAAATGTGTATAATGGGTCTGACTGTACCTTGAAGCAGCAGTTGCAGGGAGTCCACTGAAAGCCCCCCGGGAAACGCATGCGTGGGACTGATACAACCCCACCCTCCAAGGCTTTCTGTGGGTCACAGCCAGTGTAGTCCAGAGAATGGACAACAGGCTGCTGTGACTTTCGTCCTATTTTCTCTCCACTCAGCACCACAGACAGGTGAAGGCCTCATTCCCTACTGGCTACTGTCTAATTACTCTTTTAGACCTATCATTCGGGTATCATGAAGTACCTTCTCAGGTTCTCCTTGCCAGCCCTAGCACATTGTCTTTTGCCAAACTCTGTTTTTGCGTTTCTAGAGTGGAAAGGAAGGAGGGACTTACTTCAAGGGTTTCAGAATTTGAAGGGTGAGTATTCAGTAGTATCCTACTTTCCTCTTCCCATTCTCTGCATTTTTCAGTGGACTGAGAAATGCCTTTGGACTCCCTTGCTTTGTTTTAATTCTTCATTAGAAGGCCAAGACTGATTTCTCCTGACTAACTTGCATGCAGAGTTCTGAATAAGTTCTTTGTAGTATCAAGTGGAGTCTTTTTTTGTGAGCAAAACTAGAAAAATTGGGTTCTAGAAAATGTGTTAAAGACATCTCGATTAAATTGTCAGGCTCCCTGACATTGATCCTTCAGGCTGTGTCATCATATCACATTGGTCTTGCGTGTCTGTCTTCCTGCTGTCCCTGTTTGACATGTTTTAAGTTCTCTGCAACAAAACCCATCTCTTTTTTCTCTCTCATTTTCAGTAGTATCTGGCACTGTTGCAAGCTGAAGCTTCCAGGTGCCATTACAACACAGCCCTCCGCTCCAGAGTTGACAATAAAATGGTCCATGACTACTGATTGTAAAATGGACCACACTTGAAAAGATGTAATATCCACCCCCCAAAACCTTACCATAGCACTTGCAAAATCTGAGCATTCTATACACTCTATACAGCAAAACAGTTTTTATTTTATGCTAATAACAACAAAATAATACCAGAAAATACCACCTGCCTTTTTAATCTATCCCTGTCAAAAATTAACAAGCTGGCTTATTTTAGAGTGTTGTATACATTTACAATTAAATAGAAGTTCAGAACAGATGCAGGAGACACGAGAGAGAACATACTGAGATTAAACTACTATAATGCAAACATCAGTAGCTATTTACTAACAATTTAATTAACTTCTCCCTCACCCAGCCCCATGCCACCTCGATTTCAGTTCTTTCAATAGCATATGGCAACTGTAGAGTGCATTTTTAAAACATTCCTCCTCCCAGACCTTTGCATACTTAGGACTGGAGGTGGCTTGGGAGCTGAAGAACACTCTGTGGCACATGGTAGGCAAAAGTGCCTGGCTCCACAGGTGAGTCTGAGCAATGTGATGCTGACCCAGACCTCGGCTAAAATTTAGGCTATGGGGTGTCCCCCTTGAAAGGGTTTCAGAGCCCTTTGTCTACAGGGAGGCTTCAGTTCCTGTTAACTGGTGTGTTGCTGCTGATTGCCCTGCCCTTTGCTCAATCACCCTTTTCTGCTCGTGTGACAGCTGCAGTTAGACCCACCACTTCATAGTCGGACCACCTGAAGGTGTTACATTGCTGCACCTTGTCAGAACCAGCTGTGCAGGCTGCCTTCTGGAGATACCCTTGTTCTTAGCGGGACTCGGCCAGCACGGGGAGTCCCACATGCAGTTAATCCTTTTTCTGAAGCCTCTCTTCTTAGTTTCCAATGATAAAATACAAAAACACAAAATAAGACATTTAGGAAGCTCACTGGCAGTCAAGTTTACTCTCGACCCTTCGAAGGTCCCTCTTCCTGAGGCAGCATCAGTACTTATCCTTTCCTACTAAGTCATTGAAATTATCAGAAGTCCAGTCACTTTTCTGCTGAGCATGGTTTCTGCATCTCCGATGCAGAAAGGAGAAAGGCACTTATATACGCTAACAGCAGCCTCAGGGGTGGTATCTGTGATGCCTGCAAAAAAAACAAACAAACCCAAAACACAGCAGCATCAGAAAAGGGAAGAGGGAAGGGGAGGGGAGGGAAGGGGAGAGGAGGGGAGAATGAAAAGATACTAGGTATGGCAGAAACCTGTTTTCCATTTGTGGCCCAGGAGGAACATTTTCCCCATGAGAAAATCTTGTGTCTAATTTAACACCCTAGATGTGAGCACTTCCAGCCTCTGGGATAGTATGAGGCAAAAGGCATGAATGGCGTAACTTACATTTCTGAGTAGGCCAAGACTGGTCCAAGCAGTTACTCTGTTTGTATGCGTTCAAACAAAGTGATTTTGAACTCTAAATTAAAGTTATAAGATGGTATTCTGTTTCACAGAGATGTAATAAAATTTTCAGTCAGTCTGCAATAGGCATGAGTTTCAGGGTTTAACATGGCCTGTAGGAGCAAAGGGTAAAGCCTCCACAATGGTTACGGTTAAATAGAAATGACCCAGTTTTTAGAAATACACAACACCCACATTCTTTTTTGTCAGTTCCCAGGAGATTGGCCAGTTCTCATAAGTTCAGACTTTTTAAAATTGTGGCATCAGATACCTGCAAGTTAATTCTTTGGCAAATGCTCTGTTGAGAGGTCTGTCTTCAAGGTTTTTTTTTAGCTTCTATGCTGGTTACTGTCATGCAAATAGTTGCTCCTTCCAAAAGGATTATGCAGAATCTGTTCTGGAAATTTCTTGACGCTTAAAGTCAAACTCTTAAATGTATTTACAATGCTTTAGAAAACTGCACTTTCAAAAAAAAAAGTCAGATGGCAGATTCATGGAATTCCTTTTCCCTCTGTCTTGTCAGGTTAAAGGAAAATGTTCCATAGCAACATAGAAGCAATCACCCATCCATTAACAAAAAGCCTTGATTTATTTTTTCATTGTAGCAGGTTTAATTTAATTTCATTTATCAATATGTCTATTTCACATACTTTACTACTCAACACTTTTTTCAGTCATTTGGGTTGCTTATAAATAAACATTTGTTAATGACAAATGAATGAACATTACTAACCTTACACAACCTGAAATGCCAGTCTCTCACTTTCTGGGATGTGTGCGTATTCAACAATCCCTGTCTTGAGAATTAAAAACTAGGGTGGGTTTTTCTTTTCACTTTTGCTAAATAGAAGGACTGTGTAAATTGGAAGAGTAATTTCTGGAAGAACATTATGCAGCTGGGGATCACGCATTTTAATGCAGCTCCATTTGAAATTTAATCTTGAAATAATTTGAACAGTGGTTTAGTCTGAACCTTTCCTTGGTGATCTGGTGGCATCCGAGCTTAGTTGGTAAAGACCACATGCACTGCATGTGGTTTCACTTTGAAATTAAAGACAGTAGATATTTGACAGGGACTTTTTTAAAAACACCACAGTGGTATGTGCATCTGAAATTTTTCACAGATACAGTCACAAGCAATGGTCAATCCTGTTCAGACAGGTAAGAACCAGTAAGAACAGGCTTGCATATATAGGTCATAAGCCTTCATGTCAAAATCAAGAACCAGCCTTTAAGAGGCTTTTTTGCATTCTCCTCTAGGATTTTTCCACATTCATCTTAGCCGCTCCATAGTATTTCAATATACAAAACCAACGGCAGGTTTGAGCACACATGAAAACCTGGCAGATATTTCAGTTGCAGATCTGTCATTTAAGGAGATGCATTGCTGGGGAGCAAAGTAGAACAATTTTTATTCTTCAGAGTACAAGGAGAAACTGTGAGGCCTGTCTTTATCCTCTGTCCATATCCTTATTAATTAAACAGTATCACACAATAATGATATTGTTGATATTGATATTGTATGATATTGAATGATCCTGAGTAAAATGCTCTAACATGCTCTAGACAACCCTGCTTCAGCAGGGGAGTTGGACTAGATGATCTCTATGGTCCCTTCTAACTCTAAAAATTCAGTGAAATTCTGTGAAATAATCATTACCACTGAATAGCATCTCTTCATCGTTATAAGGCAGTACCAAAGAAAACACCACATGGCACAATCTAGGATAGTCATGCATTTTTCCTTCTTAGGAATCACAAAAGCTATCAGAAATAATTTGATTTTCCTTGGAGAAAGGTAGAGTGAAAGTCAGTAGCGGCATCCTCTTCACTCAGATGCCTTTAGGCACAGTCTCTGCCATTTGATCAGTGATATGTGTGCAGCAGGATATGGGTTCAGATGGGACATTCTGTTCTGGCCATTCCCAAAAGAGACAGAGAGGCCCTGCCCTCTGTCCTGGTGGATCCAATACAGATACAAGCTATTCCTTGAACAGAAGTCCTTACAAAGATTGCATAAATGTACCCCTCCAGGAGCGGCCACATGGCACTCCTACCTTGTTCCCCAATACCTGTGCTTTTCTGAAAACCACCTGATTAGAGAGAATAAACCAGAAAAGTCAGACTTTACACTCTGTTGTTTATTCAATCAGATTATTGCTCAGCACAAACAGCTCTGAGCTCCATAGTCCGCAGTGGGTTTTGTTTTCACTAGTGACTAGAGTAAATCCAGTCATCCTGCTGAAGCTACCTGTAGTGTGGGGAAACCAGAGACAGATCAGTGTATCCTGGTGAACATTGGCCAGATTGAGAAAGGAGTGGAGATGGGTTTCATACAGCTGGATGCAAGGATAGTGAATATGTCTCAGATAATGTTTTAATTGCCACAGAGTCTGAGGATAGTCATGTTTTTAATTATATCTTCCTTCTCCTTACCATCATTATTGGACAGAACTGTGCACCCAAAACCCCAGGTAACTCTAATAGGACTTGTAGGAGTCAGATGAGCCCATTGAGTGACAGCACCTTTGAGAACACAAAAAACATCTTGGGAAGAGAAAGGTGCGCTGATGGGAAGTTGTTTTCCCAATGTGCAATCCCACTAAAGCAGGGAGTAACATTAACTCTAGGCTGCCCTTCCTGAACCCACTTCTCATCCCGAGCCCTCACTGTCCCATGGTTGAGACAGAAACAGAAGAAAGTGCAGATATTACTGTGGGAGAAATACTCATTTCTGTTAAGCTGTTAAACGCTGCTTTCACTTTACCAAGCCTCTTCTCTGCCTTGAAGAGATCACTGCTCCCAGGCTGACATCAGAGGCCAGAGGGGCAGTTGCATCATGAGGACTCCAAGCAGCATGACTGATGTTGGCTGTAAACCAGTAGCAGACAAGACCTGTTGCAGAGTTATTGCTGAGCCACAGGGCCTGCTTAAAGGGCTCAGGGTCAGGCCCGTGCTCACTCAGTGAGGCAAGTAGCTGCAAACTCTTGAGGGAAGTATGGGGGAACAGATTTATCTCAGAGATTTGCAGCTTAGTCATTGTGTTCTGGGTGATTTTTTAGGGGGAGGCTGCCCTCATCTGCCCTTTGGTGCAAAACTGTGCAAATTGAAAACCAGAGTCAGGATGGTTCCTGGCTTTTGAGAGAAGACAGGGAAGAATGTGGCTACAGGACCATAGCAGGAGAGGGTGGGACCTTGTTGGTCCTATTCCCCTCTGCAGAGGATGCAGGGCTGAGGCACCCTCCAGCCCCCTCCTATTGCTGCAACACTCATGCCCACACCCCTTGACAGTACACTGGGGAGAAGACTCTGAGCAGCAGCACATCTTCCCACCCCATCATCTCTCTGGGAGTTTTATCTCCAACTGTAAGGGTCTGTCCTTTCTTTCCCTTTCCTGTTCAGTAAGGAGATTTTTTTTCTCTTTAATGTCTCACAGCTTCCCTTGGCTATAGTTCTGAAGATTACTCTTCTCCCAGTCGGCACCTGAGCCTATATTTAAGAGATGCTTTACATTAACACACTTGTATTAAAATGTTCTCTCTGTTGCGACATCCTGATTTATCTATAGATCTTTATTTTTGGATGCCATTGCTTTTTACAGCTTTTTAATTTATATAGCCATTTGTTTTGCCTGTCAAAACATTTTTAATTTTAATTACTGCGTATCGTGCTTCTGGGTATAAAACTGTCAGATAAATCTGAGTGTTTGCATAAACGTGTGGGGAACTGCATGTGTTATCACTCAGCAATTGCTGGTGGGCAGTTAGCAAACTCTTGTCTGGGATGTGTGTTCAGCTGCTGCAGAAGAGCACCAGTAGGGTAAACTGCTGATTAGTTGTCAAACCACGTGCAGTTATGTCCTTGGCTCTGCACAACACAGCAGGCTATTCAGACTGCACAGCCCCTCAGCAAAGTAGTGTGCACAGCCAACTTTACTCCAGTCAGTCAAATCCAAAGTGTTCATTTGGCAGGACACCCCAGACAATAGATTTGTTCTCCTTTTAAGAGAAAAAGTCTCGTCATTTGCTGTATTGGGTGGGCAGAAGATAGGTGACTCCTTGTCAGTCCCTAGGAGCAGGAAATTGTGTTTGTGTTTGGCCTTTTCAACAAGGGCCAGGTTATTTCAGCATGCAGTGACTGGAGTCTGCCAGCATCCTGACATGCTTGTTCAGCTGGGCCACTTAAGAACCTGCATCCACACTGGGCCCAGAAGAAGAATTGTGTTTTACCCTGCTGTCTTCTGTCTGGGGAGCTGACCCTCTATCCAGAGTTGTTTAGTAATGCAACTCCACCAAGCAAGACAGGACTTTCCAGACCTCTGGTCCTAAGACCTACTTTGGTTACAACCTATAATAAAAGTTTTCTCCTCATCTTTTTCCAGTATTACACAATAACTTCCTGTGCATGTGAATAGTTAGCACCTGTCAAAGAGCTCACTGTTTGGGAGACACAAGGGAAAAAGTCCTTATGTATTGCAGACACTACCTACTCACCTTATCTTTGTTTACTGTCCTTGTTCCTGCTGTCACCTCTCGTGTTTATAGTTGAAGCTCTACAGA
The DNA here is from genome assembly GCA_025769975.1 of Gallinago jamesoni. Lineage (NCBI taxonomy): Eukaryota > Metazoa > Chordata > Aves > Charadriiformes > Scolopacidae > Gallinago > Gallinago jamesoni. Next base: position 28,779,870 of record JAOQGH010000019.1, on the reverse strand, counting down.
GGTGGGACACCACATGTCTGCGTATACAGGGCCTGGCACAGTGGAGGAAGCCAGCTCTGCTTTCCTGCACTACAGATAAAACATGATTTCAACCTACCAAGCATAGATAGGGAAAAAAGGTAAGAGGCGAAAAGACAGTGGATGTGCTGATGTCAGTGGCTGCTGTCACCCAGCACAGCCAAGGATCTGCCATTATGTTCCTCTCACTGTTCTTTCAATTAGTCCTGCTGCAAGTTAGACACAAAGTAAAGCAGATCTTTTGGCACGCTTCTCTTCCATTTACTCCTTCTTTGGCTCATGTCATGCTTGTGACTATTTTGCTATTTTTGTCATTGAAGATGTATTGTTTCACTTTTTAACGAACAGCCTCTCTGAGGCAAAGAGAGAATTGCAGTGATCTTTTGATATATCCATCTTTGCTTTTTCATTTTGTGCCTCAGGTACTCAAATTGAATGAACTTTACTGCCATCTGGAGATGTAGTATTTTCATTTCTGTATGTCATTCTGCCTTTGAATTTAATTGAATAGCCTCATTCTGGGTTTTAAGGAATAAAAGCATTTTAGTGTTTTTACTTACTATAATGTCGTACTCCTCTCTGTAGCAAATAGGTGCTGAAAAAGCGAGCTCTGGCATCTTATAAGCGCATTTAAGATTGAACCTAGAGAACTAATCCACCTAAGGGCCGGCCCCTACTCAGTAGAACTGCATTTCTTTTGGTGTCTGGGGAAGATGATGCCAAAGCATTGAAGTCCTGCCTGTGGTTGCTCCCAGACCTAGAGGAATGAACATCTGAAACTTACCAGTAGCTGGAACTGGTGGAGTGGTAGATGGAGCAAGTGTCACAGGCGGAGGTTTTGTGTTTGCCTTATTTTCTGCTACCCTGGTGTAAGCTTTTATATGAGGCATAGTGGTGTCATGCATGTGTAACAGGCCACCAGCTTGGACACACGCCTAAAAGGGATACATGGTCTTGTACAAGAGCCAGGAAATGTCATGTCAGGCCCTTGCAAAACACATTTCTAGACTGCTTTGGAACTAAGACAACCTTATTTCAGCACAAAAACTACAGAATATCAGAGGAATTAAGTTTCAATCAAATGAAAACAGGTGTTATATTGCTCAGTAGGCAGTACTGTGAACCTCCTTCCCAAAGGAAGCTATGGACACAAAACATTTGTATCCCACCAGAGGAAGATGGGATTAATGTTTAGAAGACAGTAGGTTACTCAGCAAATCACAACAGATTCAGGAAATTGCCTGTGCAGAAAATAGGTGGAGGATGAGAGAGTCCTGGGGACATGGCAGGGGAATATGCTTGTATTGTTCTTATGCTTTCCTAGACATCTGCTAATGGGAAATGCTGCAGATGGGATGCTGGGCTTGATGCACCCTTTATTTGAGACAACACAGCACTGCTTATGTTGTATTTTTACCATGACAAACCTAACAACTGGAGGTAAAGGGACTGATGCGAAATAGGTGGAGTGTTGAAATTATGGATTATTTAAAATTACCATTTTTTTCACTTGACACTTAAACATTGATTAATTTATGAAAGCTGCTGCTCAAAGAAAGTAGTAGAAGTAAGATAGCAGTGATATAATTCCACATAAACTTTTTTCCTACTCGGCATAATGAAAAGCATGTTTCATCAAAGCACACCAGCCTTAACTCAGACCCTTGCTCAATACTGCTTTTCATCTGCAGTCATCCTTACCAGTAATCTTGCAGTATTTACGCCATATTAGTTGGAACATCTGTGGAGTTAGGTGTCTTCTTTTCGAAGAGACTCACGCTTGTACTTTGATGAAGGAACAGTATTAAATGCAGGTCAGACTGAAGGTTATTGTGATAAAAATGTTTTGCTTTGCACTTGCTGAAAAGCAATATTGCTAGAGTCAAATAAATTATAATCCTGGTTATGCTTTTAGTTGCTTTAAAGGGCTTTAATCTGAAGGGGGGAAAAAAGGCAACAAAGAACTTTCTGCTCTTGGAATACCATCAAGGCCAAGACTTTAATTAAATTGGCACGAACTGTTTCATGGGTAAGTTGCACTTGCAGAGAAGAGAACAGAACAGGGTGACAAGTTCTTTGAAACCCATTCCTCCTTCCCCCGCCAACCTCACCTGCTATTTTATGCCCCAGCCAGTAGCTGGAATTGCAGCACCTGTGGTGTTTCAGATGTTGTGCACTGAGTCGCAACAAATTGTGTATGTTAAGGCACCATCTATAGCAGGGACATTTTTCAGTTGATTCCCACTGGTTCAGTTTCACTAGCATGTGACCTCAATATTCATTTTGCACTCCACATATGACCCACTTGTGGTCAGTTATTGCGCAACAAAACATATGTCAACAGGGATTCGGTGAGACTAACTGTTAGCTTCCAATTACTAGTTGTTCAAGGTTTATTGAGCGTTGTGTCTTTAATTAGGGAACTAAGATGTAAACTGCAGCGTCCTTTACAAAGTCAGTCCTGTGGGAATAATTTCAGGAGCCAGTTGCTCTTGCTGGATAGTAATTGGGAACCCAAAGGGATTTACATATGAATAGTAAATTAAGGTGCACAGTAGTAGCAGGAATTTATACCTGGAACGTAGAGTTCTTAATGACCCCATTAAAAGGAATAAGGTTATTTGTTATTTAAAAGTTTAGAGATACTGCATTTTCTAAAGAAACAAAGCACACACAAGGTTAAGAAGTACAGGGGTGAGACACAAGGGGAGTTCTGTTGTTCTTTGGCAAGTGCTACCAAGAAGAGTTAGCCTTCTGGGATGGAACATTTCTTCCATTTTTTTAGTGACACGAAGTCTTAAAGTCCCAGATGTTGACTGCCTGAAAAGAAAGAGTGAAGTTAGGTGACGTTATTTCATATCTCTTATTTTGTAAGTGTTTTACGTGCCTGAGTTTCACAGGGCAGAGCTGACAAGCAAGTGGGTGGCATTTACAACAAAGAGCCTAAGGGATTTTAAGTGCTTTGGGTGCTCTGGCTGAAAAACCAGAGTGGACAGCACTTTCCAAAACAAGTGGGAAGATTCAGTTTTCTGTTGTAGAAACATCAAAGACAGAGAGCTCAGTTTTGTGAATCATGCTATGAAAGTGAATATAAAAGGCTAGGATAATCACTGAAGACAGGTAAATATACTGTATGGATACACTTTGAGATTCCAGCTCACAACATTTTCAAAGGCCTGGTTTGAACACAACTTAGTCCTGAGTTTCCTCACATCTCATCTGAGCACTGACATTGCCATTTCTATTCTGGAAGCCATCTCCTTAAAAATTATGCATTAGCATTTAAACCTGACATAAAGAAGGAAATATGGAGGACATCAAGGTTGAGGGCACCCTCAGTTGCAGTGATCACAGAAAGAGTGAGTTCAGGACTGTTGGTAGCACGCACAAAACAACAAGTAGGACTGAAACATTGGATTTCAAGAGGGCTAACTTTGTCCTTTTCAAGAAACTGCTAGGTGAAATCCCATGGACTAGGGGTCTGGAAGGTAAGGGAGCTCAAGATAGCTGGGCAATTTTCAATCATTGCTTTCTCCAAGCTCAGGATCAGTGGATTCCAAAGAGCAAGAAATCGAGCAAGGGAAGCAGGAGATCTGTGTGGTTGAGCAGGGACCTTCTGAAAAAACTAAAATGGAAGACGGAGGTTTACACCAAGTGGAAGAAGGGACTGACCACTTGGGAGGATTACAGAGATGTTGTTAGACTATGTAGGGAAGAAACAAGGAAAGCCAAGGCCTCCTTGGAATTAAAATTGGCAAGAGATGTAAAAGTCAACAAGAAAGGGGTTTTCAATTATATTGGAGGCAAAAGGAAAACTTAAGAAAAAGTGGACCCGCTGTTGAATGAGTCGGGCGCCATGGTAACAGAGGATGCAGGGAAGGCTGAGTTGCTGAATGCCTTCTTTGCTGCAGTCTTTACTGCTCAGGCCAGCCTCCAGGAGCCATGGACTTTGGAGGAATCAAAGAAAGTCTGGACAAAGGAAGATCTTCCCTTGGTGGAGGAAGACCAAGATAGAGATCAGTTAAGAAGGCTGGATATCCACAAGTCCATGGGTCCAGATGGGATACACCCGAGAGTGCTGAGGGAGATGGGAGAAGTCATTGCAGGACCACTCTCCATCATCTTTGAGAGGTATTGGAGAACAATTTAGGTACCCGAGGACTGGAGAAAAGCCAACATCATCCCAGTCTTCAAAAAGGGGAAGGAGGAGGACCCAGGAAATTACAGACTGGTCAGCCTCACCTCCATCCCTGGAAAGGTGATGGAACGGCTCATCCTGGGGGTCACCTCAGAGCATATGGAGCAAAAGAAAGCTATCAGGAGTAGTCAACATGGATTTACCAAGGGGAAGTCATGTCAGACAAAAGTAGGGCAAAAGTAGGGTGCTGCACCTGGGGAGAAATAACTCCAAGCACCAGTACAGCACTGAGGAGAAAGACCTGGGAGTCCTGGTGAACAATAGGATGACCATGAGCCAGCAATGTGCCCTTGTGGCCAAGAAGGCCAATGGCATCCTGGGATGCACCAAGAAGAGCATGGCCAGCAGGTCAAGGGAGGTTATCCTGCCCCTCTGCTCTGCCCTGGTGAGGCCCCATCTGGAGTACTGTGTTCAGTTCTGGGCTCCCCAGTTCAGGAAGGACAGGGAACTGCTGGAGAGGGTACAGCAAAGGGCCACAAAGATGATTAAGGGCCTGGAGCATCTCTCCTATGAGGAGAGGCTGAGGGACTTGGGTCTTTTTAGTCTTGAGAAGAAAAGACTTAGGAGGGATCTAAACAATGCTTACAAATACTTAAAGGACGAGAAGGACGGGGTCAGTCTTTTTTCAGTGCTGCCCAGTGACAAGACAATAGGAAATGGGCACAAACTTGAGTATAAGAAGTTCCACCTAAACATGAGGAGAAAATTCTTTACTGTGAGAGTGGTAGAGCACTGGAACAAGCTGCCCAGAGAGGTGGTGGAGTCTTCTTCTTTGGAGACATTCAAAACCCGCTTGGACAAGTTCCTATGCAATGTGCTCGAGGTAGACCCGCTCCGGTGGGGGGCTTGGACTAGATGATCTCCAGAGGTCCTTTCCAACCCCATATGATTCTATGATTCTATGATTCTATTTGTGTAGCTTTGGTAAATTTTGCTGGATCTGAACACCGCTTCCCACTTGTTTCTAGTCCCTCTGAAGACACAGCTTAGGGAGAGCTTTAAAACTCAAATACAAGCCTTCTTCAAAGCTAAATCCATGTGCCAGACCACCTAGGTCAGCCCAGGAAAGTGAAGCTGAAAGAATAATCTTAGAATCATGAGTAAAAGCAATTGGATATTTCATGACAAGAGCATCACGAAACTGACAAAAATAAAGAACATGTAGGTCTGAGCAGCTCTTTGCTGCCAGGTTCCCAGCCAGAAGCATTAAATGTTAGCTATACTCAATAAGTGGGCTACAGCTTTGTAGCAAAGTAGCCTACGTACACATACAGAAGCTTGCTTGTGTGTTGGGAGTGGTCAAGCCATTTTACTATTCTGTAAAATTAAACTGAAAAGAATGCCAGGATGTTCAAATCTTACTCAGAATTCTTGGCAGTAAGAGGGTTGGGCCCTTCACAAGACAGAGGCAGAGGTTGTGAAATTTTTGGGAGAAACAGGAGCTTAAGACTCCAAGCTTCTCCCCTCAATTATTCACACAGCAGGCATTCATGTAACAATGTTCACGTTGTTTCAGAAGGCTGTTTAGGCTGCCAGTCTTCCCTGAGAGCAGGCACAGTCACCAGTGAGTGTAGGCTACAGCTGGGTCCTTTCTCCAAAGATCTGGGAGGTTGGATGTCCAGCTCCCAGTCCTCTGAGGAAAGCAGAACACCAGTGCCACAAGAGATATCTTGCCTTTGATCACTTATATTCAAGGTTCATTATGCCCTTCAGCTGGATAAGTGTACTGAAATACTTTTTTTTTTCTTAAAGGCACATGACCGGCTTTCAGGAGCATTTTGTCTTCCCTAAAATTGCATCTCCTAGTCTTGGAAAGGTTAGCACTTGGCAGTATAACATCATGAGACAGTAATACCACTTCTGCTCACACATAACAATGAGAGAAAAGTCTGCTACAGACCTTCCAAGTTAAATATATACATATTGCCTTAAGACTGGAGCACCATTTAATGAACTGTTATTTTGCTTCTGATAGCTGTTGTTTTGCTTTTAAAAGAAGTTCCATAGAAAAAGAAAATAAGCTTAATTTTGTATGGGCTTTTGTCCTATGGAGTTGTGTCCTCTGCAATCACATCTCCACAGTATTTAGCTTGCTTTCCCTTTACTCTTTGCCCAGAACTGCCTTCAGACTCCTTCTGCATTCCTGGAAAACCTCCTTCACTCCCCATACTGTCAAAACGAGACAGCACAGTTCCAGGTTACTTACATGATGACAGCAAATGGCCATCAAGCCGAAAAGGCACTTTTTCTCTGCTGTTACTGGAGAATCCAGTTGAAAATGTCTCTTACAGTCAACTTTCAATTTCCCACAAGACTTCTATACACACAGCTATCTTTGAGAAATCTATCCTTATCAAATTTTCTTGAGTCCAATCTCAAGGCATCAGAATGCAAGTGACTGAAAAAGTGATCATTTAAGCTCCTATTCCTTCAGAAGCCAGGGCTAATAATTTTCATTCATCAGGTTTTGTTGATTAAAATAGCTCAGTCACCTTACTTATCCTTTTTTAAACCATCCTATTGTGAAGGTAGCCAATATTTTTAATAGCTGTGCATAGTAGCCAGTGTATATAAGTACATTTATTGATTTAAAAAATGCTTTTTATCAATAAAGTGCAAGTTATTTTGTTACCAAGTGTGCCATTAGTGATTCTGCAACTGCAATGAAATGGTCCTGGTAATTTACGGTATTTTGGTGCCTGGGTCAAAGCAGCACCCTACATCATGATGTTAAATTTTATGCTATTCATTGCAGCACTTTTAAACAGATAATCAGCTGAGGCTTGATGCTTATGCTAGTAGCTTGTTAACTTTTCTGGCAGAGGGCAGGCAACCTAAATGGTTAAGTCTGGATATGAGTGCGAGTTGCATATTTGGTCGCCTGCACCCAAGAGTTCACAGTTTCTTTTGGATGACAAGACCCTTTCCTTTTCCAAGAAGCAAGGTTTCCAAATGGTTTTAGTAATCATCCTGTAAATAAATATCATAGCCATGCTGAACAGTGTTGATCAGAGAAGGCAGTGTTGGTCTTGCCTTCTTCTTGTTGATTCCTCCATGTGCATTTCATGTGTGAGGGCAGGAAATCACCAAATGAGTTACTGGCCTTGTTCCCATTCTTGTCAGCATGCTTTTATCTCACTTTTATCTCAAGAAACGTGCACTGGAACTTAACTATTTCTAGAGGCCACTATCAGCTTCCCTGACTGTGAGAGAGCTCTATGTGGACACAGGTGACAACCCAGCAGACATTAGAGTGAATAGTGCTCTGACTTGCATCTAACTACATAGAGGACCAACAAAACACGACTGAAAAGTCAAATTCCAGTTTCTCTTCTTGAAATTCTGTTTCATCTAACACATCTAGAAGTGTTTTGATTGCAATTCTCCCTGCAAGCTCATCAACTTCCCAATGATCAACGTTGATCCAAATCAACTATTTTTTTTCACACTCAGGGTTCATTAACTACACATTTCTCCTGCACCCATCCAAAAAATTACATTACACTATATCTCCTCCTGGAAACAGCAAGGTTACCTGGGGAAGGCATTGTCAGAAGCGACGAAGAAGAAGTCAGATGGGAGGGATGAAGGCTGGTGATAGCCAAGGAGGCCAGTTGCCTAAAGAGTGCAGACATGAGCCAGTTGCTGTGGGCTGTGGAAGGGGACATGCTGGTTGTAGCAGAGGAGAAGATAACTCACAATAACTTCACATGTCCAGCTCTGAACCATGTGGCCTTTTTTTCTCTTCTTCATTCTTAGGGGTAGGCAGCAGTGGAAAGTCATTTTTCTGTTTCCTGTCCTTTAGGCAGGGATTTTCCAATCCATAACAGCTGCTACACGACCACATTCACCATCAGAATAACCACAACTTCCAGGGTGCTCTAATCAGAAGAATGAGAATCGTAAGTGGAAATACTGTAGGAGGAATGAGGGACCTAACTGACTGTCCTCAGGAGGCAAGGCAATGCATCCTTGGGGTCACAGTCAACTTTACATCACACAACCCAGAGCCAGCAAGCCACAGGTTAGAGCAGGACCCCAGCTTCTCTGGGCCATTATTTGTGGAGCTACATCACATTTTCTCTGCAAGTATAAGATTATAAAACCTGTGAATCTGGAAAATCTTTACAAAGGTAAAAATAGATAGTATTAGGCACAAAAAATGTCCTTTTAGTACTACCTTTTAATTCCCAAATTCTCTTTAACTTTGAGAAGTTAATTCTCCAAACTTAAACTCTGCAAATAGATGGAAAGAAACCCTCTTTGTTGATCAGGATTTGTCTCTGTAGTTTCTAAGAGCTGCTTCCTCAGGGCTACAGCTGAAATGCTCCACCTGAATCTTTACAGTGGCTTCAGTTTTCAGATTTCTCCTCAAGAGGAGCACATTTTCATTATGTTCTAACAAGTGGAGGTAGGAAGAAAGAGGAAGCAAACTACCTCCTTTCCCGAAAGACAGGAGCACTTTAAGCAGGGACTAAAATGATCATAAAGGATTCATTAGGGAAAAACAATGTTTCCTTCACTTTGCTCTACAGGAGTCCAGCTGAACTCACAGAACAACTGGCATCAGTGCAAAGACAGCAAGCAAGCTTTCATACTCTTGTCAAAGTGAATCATTTCCACAGCTTCTGATACAGCTTGAAAAGAAAACGCCGACATTAAAACAGATTATTTCACAGTCTCTCACCTGGCTAAGAACTCTGCAGTAAGATCAGTGCTAAGGACTGCCTCACAGCAGTGATTACCTACACATTAATTTCTTCACATTTCCTTCTCCACATGCCTCTCTTTTCTCAGTCAAATAGTTACCAACAATAATTGAAATTAAAAGCAGACGGGACCAAATGTAGGCACTGTTTTTTTCTGTGCTCACAATGCAACCCAGTTCTTCAAGTATTCATGAGACACTGGTAGTCACAGCCCAAAGGTGGTATTACACAGTTACTCGCCAGTAACAACAGCCTTAATGTTCAGATGAGCCTTGATCATTCTCATTATGCACACATTTTCTGGTTGTTGTGATCTGCAAGCAAACATGAAAAGGGCAACTAGAATACCCCTTAGGGATTTTGGTGAAGCATTAAAAAGCCAAGCAGCAGAACATGACTTTCATTTATCTTGAAGTACAGACTACCAGGCCCTTCTTTCTTTTTCTTTCTCTTATGAGGTCATTTGTGGTATCAAAGGTAACTTAAACTACTCGGCCTGAAAAGATGCACAGGTAATTATCTCCTCTGTGAAATTTCCACAGTCTTTGCCTGAGCAGTAATGCATCTGAGGACAAACATGAGTAAAAGTTTTTTGCTTCCCTTTACTTATGACAATACAGAGTTTATTCACTGCCTAGCCTGGACTATCAGACAGGTGAATTTTATTCACTTTGACACATGTTCTTCTCTGCTCAGTGGATGTGCAGGAGACAGAGAAAACAGAGGGAACAATAGCCAGAGGAACCTTTCTTCCACAGAGGATAAAAATGATACAGGGGACAATAGTACTGACTTCTATTTTTCTATCAGATCTTCAACTACCTCAGAAAATTTTTAAAGATCTTTCTATTTCCTTGGGTTTTCTAGACAACCTATAAAGAATAAGCAAGTTGATTATGTTACCCTATAACAAAGGCTGACAAAGTCAAAGGAAACATAGAAGCATGAGCAATCTGTAAGGTTAATAAGAAAATATCTGTATATTTAAAGGTACTCCAGTACCATAACATTTGTAGACAAGTGGCCAGGCCTTTGAGGCTGCTTATTCAACACTTTTCTTGAATATGACTATAGCAGGAGGGAATCAAGCTGAAACGAAATTGGGAGTTGTTGCTGACAATGTTTGTGTATATGGTTTTTTATATACATCTCAGATTTTACAAATTAATTCTTCCTGTTTTCCTTGCCAATAGATTATTAATAGTAAGCAAAAAGATATGGACAGCAGCTAATAAGAATTATTTGATGAGCTGTTTAAGAATGTTAAGTATACCAGCACTGTATTCAAAGCCAGCTTATTTATAGCAGAAAGTAATTTCAGTAATAATGTAATGTTGGATCTGAAGTACACTGTTATGTTCTCTTTTATTAATGAAATTGTAAGTGTTTAGCTTAAGAGACCTGCTGCCATTTCTGTGGTTGTCTTTCAGTGAAGAAATTACTTTAACAAATGATGCCACACAGTATCAGTAAGTCATCTGGGATTTTATTTTAGGACCTTTTAAATTAATGGCTTAATCACCATGATATTTTATTATAAAAGCACTAATCAGGAAGAACAGATTTGCCATGAGTAGAGCATAGAGTCATAGCACTTCTCCACGTTTTTCACTTTAATTCAGCTTTCATTAACTGGATCATTATGGCAAAGTGCATTTTCAGACACTGTGGTGCCATTATCAGAAGTACTATAGCACTTTCCATAGAAGATACTTTCAGAAGATATACTAGGAATGGAGGGACTTGGCAGCTGGTGAACCAGGCATTTATGCTTATGTCACCCAAGACACATGGGATACACTGTTGTAGGTAAAGCAGAAATTTGACTGTGAAAACAAGTACCTTCACCTGTGAGAGTGTGGCCCAATATAAAGTTAATCCTGTGATCAAGTATTGTCTGATATCATACTTGCTTTCACTATGCTTTCTTCACTGAGCTTTCTTTTCATTTCAGGATTGACAGAGGGTACAAAAATGAAGGATCCATGCAGTGCACACTGAAAAGAAAGGACATTTAACTGGTCTGCTGCTTTGAGAGGTTATCTGTGTGATTTCTTCCTGTTAGCTGTGTCCTCCAAGTGAGGTGTCCAGCTCAATAAATCACAGGGCAATGGGCTCTTACCTTTTTTTTTTTTTTTTCAGTTTGTCACTGAAGGATGATATTCTGTACTTCTCCTTTGCATTACTCATGTATATCTAGAGTAGCCAGATTCACTGGCCACCCAGCATCCGCTCGGGACCTGACCAAACACTATGACTCATTTAAGGCATCTCTAGTTCTATGAATACATTAAAAATAAGATTTCTGTAAAACACTTCTTTAAAAGTTCCAGAATATTTTGGAAGGCCAACAATTTCATACAGAATTTACTTTTAGATGAAAACTTCTGTATGTACTTGTGCAATTTTTCAGCAAGACTTTTTTCTTCTAAAATGATGGCCATTCATGAATACCATTCATAAGTAACATGGCCACTAAATCAAGTAAAACCTTTATCCCAAAACAACACTATCCTGTATCCCCCATGGAAAAGATTTATTTCTATATACTTAAACATCTATCCCCAAAACAGAGTAGCCAGGGATCAGGTTAGGAAAGCTCATAGATAGAATTAAACCTTCCCAGACACATCAAGAGAAACAAGAAAAGCTTCTGTGGGGATGTGGGACCTCTTTAGAAGGAAAAAGTAGACCCAGTCACCTGGGATGTAGAGAAGACTGAGGTAATTAATGAGTTTTTTGCCTCAGACTTCACCAGCAATGGCTCTAAGCACAGCTCCCAAGTCACAGAAGGCAAAGGCAGGGACTGGGAGAATGAGGAACCACTCACTGAAGAAGACCAGGTTCAAGACCATCTGAGGAACCTGAAAATGCACAATGAGACATACCCATGGGTCTTGAGGGCACTGGGACAGAGTGCACCCTCAGCAAGTTTGCTGACAACACCAAGCTGTGTGGTACAGTCGACACGCTGGAGGGAAGGGTTGCCATCCAGAGGAACCTGGACAGGCTTGAGAGGTGGGCCCATGTGAACCTTATGATGGTCAACAAGACCAAGTGCATGGTCCTGCAGCTGGCTCACAACAATCCTACGCCCAAATACAGGCTGGGTGGAGAATGGATTGAGAGCAGCCCTGAGGAGAAGGACATGGGGACGTTGGTGGATGAGAAACTCAAAAGGACCCAGCAATGTGCACTTGCAGTCCAGAAAGCCAGCTGCATCCTAGGCTGCATCAAAAGAATCATGGCCAGCAGGTCAAAGGAGTTGACTCTTCCCTTCTACTCTGCTCTGGTGAGACCCCATCTGGAGTACTGCTTCCAGCTGTGGGGCCCCCAACCTAAGAAGGACATGTAGCAAGTCCAGAGGAGAGCCACAAAGATGCTCAGAGGGCTAGAGCATCTCCCCTATGAGGACAGGATGAGAGAGTTGGGGTTGTTCAGCCTGGAGAAGAGAAGGTTCTAGGGAGACCTTATAGCAGCTTTCCAGTACCTGAAGAGGGCCTGCAGGAGAAATGGGGAGGGACTCTTTATCAGGGAGTGTAGGGATAGGATGAGGGGTAACAGTTTTGAACTGAGAGAGGGTAGATTTAGATTAGATATTAGGAATAAATTCTTTACTGTGAGGGTGATGAGGCCCTGGAAAAGATTGCCCAGTGAAGTTCTGGATGCCCCATCCCTGAAAGTGTTCAAGGCCGGATTGGATGGGGCCTTGAGCAACCTGCTCTAGTGGGAGGTATCCCTGTCCATGGCAGGGAACTAGATAATCCCTAAGGATCCAACTTGAACCATTCTATTATTCTAAAATGGCAGCAGTCCAGAAGGAGAGATTTTCATTGATCTTCCTGCGTAATTATATCTGTGTGAGAATTATCACTCACTCTAATTAGGCACCTGTTCTCTCTCCACTCACAAGGAAAAAAGTTTCAATTAGAATAAAAAAATCAAATGATCAAAGCGCTATCCTTCTCACCTTCCCTCCTGCCCCCCTCCTCAGATAATTAGATGAAAATCGTCTCAAGTGTTCAGGCGTTCATCCAGGATAACAATCAGGTTTTATAATAAAATAACAAAGCTAAACTATGTTCTCAGTTAAATAATGTAAATGCAGAGCTGTATTAAGCCCATTAGCAGATATGGTGTTCACCACTTTCAGTCCTTGGGAACCTCTCTTTGGTCCTTTACACTCATAGGTCTGGGGAAGTAATGCTGTTCCTTCCTTTCCCAAAATACCTCAATGCAAATTTGCAAGGGGAAAAAGACTTTTCAGAAGGTGGTGTTTGTAAGCAACACTGAATACTCCAAGTGGTTAAGGTACAGAATAGTTAAGTGATCGGCTGCAGCCCTTGTGCAAAAGACAACATATTTTTCCCATTTTACAAACAGTTAACCCCTACCAATAGAATTCATGGATGCAGACAGTTACTGGGTTGAATAATTTCATACGATCTGTGGAGAGGTTTGTGGTGCTGGGTCCACATAGGTTTTGTGTGGATAAAGACCAGAAACTGGCAGGCTGAATTCCTATCCCCTTGTTGTGGCTCTGAGAGCTGACCACTTTGCAAGGGAAGGCAAAAAAATTCAAAATTATAATTACAAGCTAAGTATTGGCCATTTATCTTATATGTAGGGCTGTATATTGCTATATTACATAAATAAGGCTTAGGGAAGCAGGCAGGTGGGTTATATTCCTTTTTTCCCAGCGTGTGTTCCCCACAAACATGTACACCTGACGTGTCTGGAGCCACACACGTCTTCCCTGACAAGCACGAAAGTACCACCCTGACACTAGGCAAGGGCAGGCTGCCAACCCAAACATCTGCTGGGCTGCTCCCTCTCCTCTTTTGCTCCTCAGTTGCTGTGCGCACAGAGGGGCAAGCCCAAAGAGCTGCTTCTCTTCCCGTCCCCATTCCTCCTGATGGCTGATGCAAGAGCCTTGTGAAATGCGCTCCCCAGCTCTCTTGCTCAGACACATCACCCACGCCTGGATTCAGCCCTGGGGCAGGTAAAGGTACCAGAGGGATTATTCCCTGGCACCTTTTCTTGGCAGCAGGGGAAGGCTGACAGCCCCAGCAGGAGCCGGTTGCCTCTGCTTCGGCAACGGGCACACTTCCAGCTCTTGACATAGCCCAAAGGCTCATTCCTTTCCCTGCGACCACTGCTGACCTGCAGTGTTATCCAGGGGGTGGAGGGGAGAGGTGCAAATCAAGGGAAGAAAGTGATCCCTAAAACGTGGGCGAGCTGCAGAAAGCCTCTAGGAGGAGCTTGCTTATTATTTTCCATCTCTCCTGGCTCCTTCCACCACTCCTGAGCTGGGGCAAGCCCAGGCCTGTTGTTCAAATATATTTTGTCAGAATGTAACACTAGCTTTCTAACACCTGTTTGCATTTTCATAGAGACTAACATAGGAAGGAAATGTTATTCTAAATCAGCACACACATGGTCCTATCTCAAGTTGCATCCTTCCTGGGGGTAGAGAAGCACTCCATGTTTTTCATCTGCTTTCTTTTGCACAGTGTGGCCTACCCCACCTTTCCCATCCATTACTGTCACCATCCCTTTTGGGGACATAGGGAAAAGGCTGTACTAAGGACCTCATAACTAATATTTCCATATCAGAAGATGGAAGATATTATTGGTATTAGAACTAGCATAACAGCCCTTTAAATAAGACTGGTGTTTTATTGTCTGTGACTGCATTCAATAGTATTTTAAGAGACTTATTCTGCTACGAAGAGCTTGTACTCTAGACAGATCTGCATAGGTAAATATGATTTGGGAAACTAAGGCACAAAGCAGTACTTTCAGAAAAAAATCAGATATGCAATTCTGCCTGCAGTAAAATAGATCTTTTGAGGTCTAATTTTGTGCTCAAGGAGACATTAGAATTTGGCAGATAGAGGCAAAAATGTATGTAAACATGTTCTGGAACCAGCATCAAATTTTGGTCAGTATCAAGTTCTACTATGGGCACAAAATTACTCCTGGACTAATTAGAGGGACAACAGCGTGCACAGGTTAAAGGCTGGAAATGCATTAAGTTTCACCCCCAGCTGGGGCAGCGTTGATTCCCCCACGGCTCCCGAGGTCAGTGGCACCTGGTACTGGTGTGTTGCTGGGGTGAGGAGCCGAGATGGCAGGCTGCTAGTGCAGCGGCACCTCCCTCCCAGTGGAGACCAGGCAGTGCAGGGCACAGGTTGCTCCCTTCTGTCTCAGCTTGCCTGCTGAGATGGCTGCAGGCAGCTGAACCCACTGCAGCCAGCAGGTTGTTGGGCTTCTCTCAGCATAAGACAACCAGAAAATACTGCTGTATAACAAAACCCTGTTACTCACAGTGTTATCGCTTGAAACAAGCCATAAGTCTCATCAGTCACGTCTACCTGGGTGACTTTCCCCTGAACACATCCTCAATGAGAAGGGCAATAATCCTTCTCCAAAGAAAAACCCTGCCTCTTCATCTTCAGACTAGAGGTGAAGACAGGGTGAACAACTTGGGTCTCCAAATGGACTCTCCTACCTGAATCTCTGCCTGAAATGGAAATTGTCTTGCTGTGGTGGCTTAACCCCAGCCGTCCACTAGAACCATGCAGCCGCTCACTCACTCCCCACAGTTGCGACGGGGGAATCAGAAGAGTAAAAGTAAGAAAAAAAATCATGGCTTGAGATAAAGACAGTTTAATGGGTAAAGCAAAAGCTGCACACACAAGCAAAGCAAAACAAGTAATTCACTCACTGCTTCCCTTGGGCAGGCAGGGGTTCAGCCATCTCCAGGAGAGCAGGGCTCCATCACACACAGCAGTAACATGGGAAAATGACTACCATAACTCCAAACATCCCCCTACTTCCTTCTCTCCGCCCCCCCCCCCCCCCCCCCCCCCCCCCCCTTCATATACTCAGCATGACTTCATATGGTACGGGATACCCCTGTGGTCAGTTGGGGTGAACTGTCCCAGTTGTGTCTCCTCCCAACTTCTTGTGCACTCCCAGCCCACAGTGATGCTGCATCATCCCCTGGCACTGACAAAGGGTGGCAGATATCTCCATCTACCCCCAAGACAATAAAATCATTTCTGGAAGCTTATTACAGTAATCATTTCCTCAGCCTGCCTTGTACAATATTACATCATGAGCAATTTTCTCATTTTCAAGCCTCAGACCCTGGAACACTGCCCTGGATTGTACTGGAGAGGGTTGTTCTGCATTTTGTGGGTTTGTGCCGCCTGTGATGTGGATAATTTCACCTAAGACTTGCTCTGCTGGAACCACCCCAGTGAAATCTGTCAAGGTCCAGGAACTGGGTAGCTTGAGATAAAAATAGTGTGAGTTTTGTCCCTGCCTAATAATTGTTTTCTTTTGCAATTAAATGATCCTAGAAAGTAATTAATAGAGAATGAATTGCTCATCCTGCTAGTTGAATGGCACCACCAGGATTCTCAAATCATGAATGTTGTGACCCAAAGGGTTCCAAAGAACCTTTGTGGGAAGAACAAGTCATAATTTAACTGTGATGGTGCCAGTACTGCTAATGGGCTCCTTCACAGAAGGAGAGGATGAGAAAGCTGAATGGCACTGCACAGTCTGAAGGTCGCCTAATTTCATGCAGCACTCCAGAAAGTTTCTGAGTACCAAGAGAAACAGAATACATATCCTTGGAAACATCAGGCAATCCAAAGCCTCCAGGAAAACCCAGAGGATGTCCACAGACAGAAAAGCAAAGGCTGATGCTGTCTTCAATTCTACAGCCTTCAATCTTGCAGTAACTGCAATCCTGCAGTCCTCATGCCCCCTGAGATTTTGCTTCTGCAGGGGATGGGCTATCTGCTCCTTGCCAAAAGTTCAATTTAATGTCTCTGGCCGTGGAGGATCATGTGGCTCATCACAAACTAATGCATCAGACTCAGCTTCTTGTATACCCACATATAGTGCTGCCAAGGTGGGGCGGTCTCTCAGGCACACATCATAAGGGATTCCTGACAACTTGGAGCAATGCTTCCCTGCTCCAGCAGCAGTCTCCAGCCAGCTGCTCCTTCGCCTCTGGTTCTGCTCTTTGTGATCCCAAAAGTCTGCAGGAGAGGGTGCCACTCCTGCATGCCCCAGTTCAGGATTGCATGATGAGTAGGAAACGCAAGTGTATTTCACATGTCTTGCTGCTTTCTCTTCCTCTGCCAAAGCTTGCAGCAATGTGAAGGTTAATAATTTATTTTCTTCCCTGAGCTGATTGTCTTCTCCTTCAGCACTCCCTGTCCTAAACCTGGCAACACAGACCAAGTTAAACATCTATGTCCTTTCAATTCACTGGGAAAGGAAATTACCTATGCCACTGAACAAACTGTCTCCTAGTCAGGAGCCATCTTTTACCAGAATTACACCTCTAATTTCTTACGTAAGATGGCATACTACAGGTTCACCAAAGACAAATTAGTTTATTTGGACTGCATTTTTTGATCTTTTTGAACATCATTCTGGATACTTTGCTGTAAGAGTCAAAAACCTGCCTGCTTTATATTGCTATCACTGTAACTGAGCAAAATGCACCATTCATGATTCACCTTTAGTTTATTAGCAAATATAACACTATTTTGAATTTGGCTAATTTCCAAGTCAAATAAAAATGCTTCATATTGTCATCTGTTCAACTTCCACTGATTTGATACCAATATAGTGTCACTTCAGACTCTTTCTGGGTTTGTGCTGGTTTTTTTTTTTTTAAACTGTTCACAATCATCTACTTTTGCCTACCTTGGAAATTTAATGGAGCTCTCCTGTTTTGATGTTGATACATTATCTAACTCTGCAGCACACCATCTGCTGTCTTTAGACAAAAAAAAATCTTTGTTTACTTTTCTAGAAGTGTTTTCAACTTCATATGTATTACCAGATGACCTCCCTGATTCTTTTCTAGCACTCTAAATAATTTGTCAATATAATGAAAGAATACATTTCCTCTATGATTTATTACTTGCTGTACTGGTTTAATTGATGAAGCAGAGTGGATCTCTGCATCTAGATTTAATTTTTTGCGGCCTTTACCAATTTAAAACATAATGTATATAGTGTGGGACAAGGCCATATTTTAAGTGATTTGCCAGATGGCTACATGCACAGGGATACAATTTAGATGAGTCCTCTGCTATTACATTCCTTCATGTGTGTGTTTTCTGAAAGATACCTAGTACATTATCAGTGAATAAAATAATAAGGAAACTTTCAATCAGATCAGTGTTTAGTGTTGGCACAAATAGATTCTTTTTTTTTCTTTTGCTCCACCTGTTAATGATTTTATAATCCTGTCAGATACATAGCAAATCACTGCTTAGTGACAAGTTAACTTGGCTTGCTTATGCAAATGCATTTAAAACTCCTTAGGTCTGGAAAGAAGCTGTAAGATCTCAGACAAGCAAGGTCTTTGGTGTGTTTTTCCAGATGTAGTCCAGAAGGTGAACAGACATGCAAGGCTGGAAAAAAGAACATTTGAAGAACAAGTGTCCTGGTTTTAGCTGGGATGGAATTAACTTTTTTTTCTAGCAGCTGATGTAGTGCTGTGTTTTGGATTTGGGATGGGAAATACTGTTGATAGCACACTGGTGGTTTTGATTGTTGCTAAGCTCTCAACGTCTTTTCTGTAGGAATTTGCTCAGCACACATTCATAATTTCTTGTCTTTTCCTTGGATAGCAACATGTCCTTCCCCAGTCTTTGCTCAGACAGGCCAAACTGCCAGTCACATTTGGCTACGGTCCTGGCAGAGACTTCTGCAAGCAAGTGTCTTCTGGGAGTCCATACTTGTAATTCATTGCTCCCAGTGGCTTCAAAGTTAACATTCAGACATCTGATATTTGAGTTAAGGGAGAACAAGGAGCAACCCATAGAAATCAGCAACAAATTGGTACTATCAACTAGCCACTTTAACTTTTGATAATAATACAAACATTTAATAGCAGATTCCCAGCTAAAGCAAAAAGAATTGGCAGTAAGGCAAACACAGCTCAGGGCACACAGCAAACAATGGCCTGCTGTGCTTACAGACGCTGTCAAGCATCAGCTCCTGGGCTCTCAAGGCAGAGTTTTCTGTTTCACCCCAAAGATCCAGCTGAGCTCAAAGGCTAGACATAGTTTGATGCTCCTTTGAAAGGCTGAGTAGCAATAATCAACCGTGGCATTTACAAAGTGCTTCTCTCTTTGGTGTTTTACAGGCTTTAATAGATTAATTTTTGTGTCTCTCCAGGGAAGGAGGAACTAAAACATCCCTTGCAGGAATGAGGAAATTGAGAAAGAGGAGCTAAACACCTTCACATGTCTTATACAGATTCAGCCTCAGCAGAAGCTGTCGAATTCAGGAGGCTGCGCCACCCCCATCTGCTGGCCCACACCTTCCCCTCTCGGCGCGACAGCAATACGGTTGTCTCCTCCATTGTCTGTGCTTGCTGAGACCTGGGGCAGCAGCATCATGTTCTCAGGTACACCAGTGGATGTGGTCATGCCGCTGCTAAGATTATTTATAACAGGTACAAAAGCTTGTTCTTAGAGTGATGGTAATATATATAGACACAGTAAAGGCTTATTAAAGACTAAGCCACACTAATAAAATGCAAAGATTGTCATTTAGAATGGAAAATCCTATGATTTAAAGGCAGTGGCCAAATATTGGATCATCTTACACATTGTTAATAAATCAGAATAAGCAAGGCACACAATATCTAGTGTAAAAGTTATAGCTCTTATCTAAGTCCCCCAGGTAGGGACTCTAAACTTTCTGTGCCAGGTAAACCCCAATGCCTCTGTGGGAACCTCTTCCATGTACACTGGTGGCTTCATGTACAGTCTGGCAGCGCTGAAATGGCTCAGGGGATATTTTGTAGACAAGGTCCTGCTGTCACCCCTCTTTTGGGTCCTTTTGTTCAGGTGACTGTAGTCAGGTGCAAAGAGGTTCTGCAAATAGCATATGAACAATTATACAAGCACACACAAGTATTTACTGACTGGCACATAAAACATATGATTTTATGAGCTACAAGACAGAGCTACATTCAGCACCTCTTATAAGGCATCCAAGGAGCCTTTGTTGGCCCAGCAGGGAACATCTGGGGAAAGCACCCACTGCTGTGGCTCCCTGGAGCAAACCCTTGGCATTACAAAGCAAATATCTTCCAACCATACCAAGGACTCCCAATAACCCAGCAACCAGCTCCCCATTTCTGTCAGCAGAAGTTTATTCCTCTTCATGTCAGTATCCTTCCTCTCAAATTCTTGAGCTACCTTGATCCCCTGCCTGTAATTTTAACTTTGTTATCTTTATTTCTTATTTTCTGCAGACATTTGCAGAGGGCTTTGCCACAGGTCAGCAGCTTCACCAGCAGTGGTTATACACTGGGGTGTACAGCTGGGGTTATACAGCCAGATAGGAGTAGAGTTGAGACCAAAATCCCCAGACTATGAAGGGGAAAAAGGTAACGTAGAGGAAAGTGCAGTGTCACTGTCACACTTACTAATCTGTTCTGTACCTTGTTGCAAAACATGTAGCCTCAGACATTACCCACTTTTAAGCACTTTATGTTAGACTGTGAATTGATTTACTCACCAGCGACCCAACTAAGTCTGAGATTACAAGAGGAGTAAAGAGCAGAAAATTTAATAGAAAATTAGAGCACCTGAGCAACTGAACAAAGTATTCCTATACAGGCTGTAGTCCTCTGCAAACTCAAGGGAAGGAGGAAATAAAAAGGGGATTTATATCTTAAGAACACAGGGTATTCCCCAGCACGTGTATCCAGGCTTATCAATGCCTTCTCTGCATAGGACTGCCAAATGCTGTGTGAATATTCATGTGAGCAGATTATGGCTTATACAACAGCAGCTTTAGGTGTTTCACCTGTCACAGTCTGGCTCCTGAGGTGTTGACAGTTCATCCATGGTCTTGAATCATGTCATCTTCTGGTGATGAGCATAAAAATCTTTTTATGCAGAAACCCTGCCATTCCCACCTCCAATTAGGCACATCCTTTTGCCTTTGGATATCTAGGACATACTGGTGACTATGACAATGGTCTCCAGCTGGGTTTTTTAAGACATCTATCCCCTTGGGAATAGCGTGCCTCATTCAGATCATTCTTTCAGCCCTGACACTATTTAAGTTTTGCAAATAAGAGAACACTTAAAAGTTGTAGATTCACAATAATAGAAGAAATTTACTAAAAGATCAAATATCAAATGCATTGTTAAGATTATATTTAATGATGAAGATTTTCCTTGGCTACTGCATGATGTCCGTTGCCTATGATTCTGACTAATCAGTCCCTGCAGTGTTCTTTAGGGCTGGCATGTCCTGGAGAGTTTTAGATCTGTGTCTTTTCTGCTTTTATGGCTAATGACGACTACAGGAGCCACCTCTGACAATTGCTTTGGACAACATGGGTTTTTTCCCCCACTATATGTAGAAATACCTCTTCCTTATCCCCTCCCATCGTCTAGTTTAACAGCCCTTTACCTCCAAAGACCAGCTGGATGGGTGCTATGTGCTGAAAAGGAGCTTGGGTCATTTTTTATCTGCTTTCCATTAAGGTCACTTAGTTAATATTTTTATTAATTAAGAATTAATATCTGAAATAATAGTAACTGAAATAGAGCATTGCTAGCTTCGAGCTTAAACCGTATTTTTAACTCACTAGTCTTTTAAGACACAGTGGTACTACTTTACAAATCTTATGTTCAAGAAGTTATTAACCAGACAATAGTCATATGTTCTACTAACCTGGAAATCACTTCACCCTCAGCAACCCAGTCTAATCACAATCTCTCAGCATCATAGAAAGTCTCACCTTGATCTTTTGATCTAAATGAATGACAAAACTGGAAAGTGAATTATCAGGATTGGGTAAAGTTTCTTTTACCCTTCTGTAGTTTCAGAGAGGAGCGTAGTCACACAAATACTGTCAAATATTCATTAATTTAAGTGCTGTGCTATTAGTTTTCACTGTTTCCAACTAAAGTGCAGCTGTCTGCATGACCTGACATGTTCCCCTATACAGTATTTCACCAGCTGCTATAGTAGCTGGTGCATCCCCTAGAGTTCCCATTTGATGCCTTCAAACCACAGGCTAAGCTGTTCAAGTTTTCTAGTTTAAGATTTATTTTACTCAATTACAAAACTTCCAGAAGCCCTCCAGCCAGTTCATAAATGACAGAATATACTTGTCTCCTTCCAGCCAAATTAAACCAGGAAGGTTATAGAGTACGCAACCAAAGCACGCAGTGTGTGAGTGACCAACCAACAGTAAGAGACACAGTACAGGGGACATTAATTATTTTACATCCACAACAAGTTCTCACTAGGTTAATTAAATTTTTTTTGCATACACTACATTGGTTGTGTATAAAGCTTAGGAGTTTGTGTGAGAGAGAAAGCAAACTAAACTGACAAAACAGGAATATTGTCTATTGCAGCACAGTGACGGCAACCCTTCGAAAGGCTGGGAGTGCAGCGGAGCAGTGCTGAGTTTTCATACCAACTCTTGCTGTGTGATGCTCTTTTGCCTCCCAGGATCTCAAACTGCACCACCAAAGCAGGCCTAATTATTTCCATTCCTAGCAGAGTACCTTGGAAGAGAGACATCACGCTTTGTCTCTGGTGAAGGGAAGTAACACCTGGCACATAAGACTGCCTCCCTTTTGACAAGCAGTTGTGCCATCAACCTGAAAGTCTCAAAAGGCAAGGTTTTGTTTTGCAGTCAGCTATCTGACCTGCTCTTCTCCCAAGGAACAAGCCTCATTTCAGAAACAGGCATTTTACAAAATCTCATCTGAGGTGCGTTCGCACCAGTGTAAGGCCCTGAGCTCTCTACTGGCTGGACCACCTACAGAGGTGTGCATATGGATCGGAGCTAATGGAGCTGTACAAGCAAAATTATCTGCAGGGCTGCAGGTACAGGTTTCAATCCCGGCCTTCAAAAGGTAGGGGGGAATAGTTAAAACAAAGGCCAGAGCACATTTT
The DNA here is from genome assembly GCA_025769975.1 of Gallinago jamesoni. NCBI lineage: Eukaryota > Metazoa > Chordata > Aves > Charadriiformes > Scolopacidae > Gallinago > Gallinago jamesoni. The sequence goes on along the minus strand of JAOQGH010000019.1, from coordinate 28,756,962 downwards.
TGCAATCCCTAGAAGGTGAAGATGAAACCTAAAGCTGGACATGAAGATTGGAAAGTGAGTGTGCAAAATAAGTCAGGCAGAGCACCACAGTGGTAAGGAGATGTCTTTCGCAATGTTGCTTTGAACAGACTGTGGGGAACTAAACATTTACAATATGTTCAGCTACGTCCTTCCAGAACTGCAGCCTAGACAAATGATGAAGGAGACAATGCATGGGTGTCACTTCTGCTAAGCTTTTTGATTTTAAAATAGCTAAGTCTGCATATTTGACAAATTCTGAGGGTTACAGTACAATAAAATTCCAGTTTTACTAAAAATAAGGACTCTTTCACCTCTTGCCACTTCATCTATCTACTGTCTGTTGTGACAGCCCAACTCTTCCCTTAGGTCCTTACTCCTGTGGGGAGCTGTCTCTGACAGATGATCAGGCTGTAGCTCTGGCAGAGATCCGTAAGCACAAGAGCTCATAACAGTTGTGGATGACACAGACTGACAAGGTGGCAAATACCCATGAGGACTCAGTGGGTATAGTAATGCATATATATTAAATGTACAACAGTATCTATAAAATACATAAATACATAGTACACATATATAACATATACGAGGTTTACGTATACACACACAACTATGTGTGAGTATGCATGTTTGTTTGTGCAACCTGGATTGCTTGGAAAATTGGAACTAGTCATGGAAAATATGCATTTAGAACACAGTCATGATCATACAAGCAAGGCCAGCAAGTCACACCAACATATGTATGGGCTGCGGTGTGGACAAAAGTGTAAGAAGTAGAAGTCTGAGCTCAACAGGTGTTCATCTATCAGTGCAGAGGCAAAGTAGATTATTAAAGCTCGTGGATGGATAAAGAAGAAAAGTGGGTAGAAGCTGAAAGTATGTTTTTCCTTCTGCGTGTGACATTGATGGGCTGGATACTGGTACTGTTTTGAAGTTTACATACTCAACAGTCAGATATGCACACACACAGAGAACCATTAGACATGGAAAGGATACAGAAAGGACCCATAAAATGATCTGATAGTGTGGAGAAAGTGTCTTGCAACAAGGATTTAGAGATTCCTTCTCTAAAGTCTTTAATTATTTTAAGTTATAGAGAAAAAACAAAGGCAAAACCCAAACCAAACCCCAAATTGACATATAGTTTAATTACAGCATACAAATACCTCCTTGGACATAAAACACCAGGCATTCAAAAGCCCTTAAATTCAGCAGAGAAAGACACAGCAAGAACCAATGGCTAGTTGAAGGATAAAGCTAGAAATATTAAAACGAGGAAACAGACTCAGATTTTTTTGTGTGATTTTTAGCTGCTGGAGAACACTATCAAAGCAAGTGGTGAGACCCAAAAGATTCCTTCCTAGAAGATACCCTGCAGTCTAATGGTACTTTTATACTGCCCTCAGTGTATAGAGTGGAGATAGTCAGATGAAATGAACTTCTCTGACCTTAGAGTTTGTGAAGTGAAAGAAATGAAGAAATGCCTTTATTCTCCAACTCTTCATCTATAAAGTGTGGATTGCTGATCATTTTCTGGTTTGGCTTTTTATTGCTGCTGGTGGTTTTTTTTAATGTTTCACTAATAAGCATGATGATGATTTAGTCAGATAATTTATATTTATTTTGTCTTCTGCAACCATTTTTCCCAGTGGCGAGCCGGCTACTTTTGGCAGTGAGACCCAGCTCACTCCTGCAGCAGCATGATGGGTTAACAACTGGCTTAAGCTTGTCAAAGGCAAAAATTTGGATCTTAGTGATGGCCTTTAACAAACAGTATACTAAACATCACTGGCCATATTTGACATTACAGTTTCTGCTTGCTTCCTTTCAAAGGAAATGCTAACTTCTCTAGTAGTACTCTTTTCATTTTTATTATTTCTCCACTCCAGACAGCAATAGCCAGTGCTGGTGAAGATGTCAGAAGACTAGCAGCAAAACTAAGGGTAATGCAGCATGTTTGTCTGAAGGAAACACTATGCAATGAATTAAAAATAGGAGCTGGTGCCTTTTTGTGATTATACTCCAGGGCCTACTGTTTTCTGAAATATTAGTCACAGATTCATTGAAGATAGTCATTGTAAATACTCAGAAACTTTTCTGCAGTGGCATTACCTGAAGGTAATGGGCTACAAAGTGGCGATAAAGATGATTAAGGGCCTGGAGCATCTCTCTTACGAGAAAAGGCTGAGAGGCTTGGTCTTTTTAGGCTAGAGAAGACTGAGGGGCGATCTGATCAATGCTTATAAATACTTAAAGTGAGGGTGTCAAGAGGATGGGGCCAGTTTTCTTTCAGTGGTGCCCAGTGACAAGAGAAGAGGAAATGGGCACAAACTTGAATGTAAGAAGTTCCACCTAAGCATGAGGAGGAACTTCTTTACTTTGAGGGTGGTAGAGCCCTGGAACAGGCTGCCCAGGGAGATGGTGGAGTCTTGGTCTCTGGAGACATTCAAAACCCACCTGGATATGTTCCTTTCCAACCCCATGTGACTCTGTGATTCTGTGATTACCTCTACAGAGCTCAGGAATTCCATAAAATATTGGTCTGATTCTCTGCAGACATGCAGATATGTGAATCCTTTCTGACAGTGTCGTAGACGTCATGGTGCTGAGCTCTTGAATATACATGGAGCCAAACTGTGTTTCCAGTGCTTTAGGCAGCTTGTATGACTCTCTGCTGGGTCTGGTTGGGAGGGAGTTCATTTTCTTCACAGCAGATGATAAGATGTGGTTTGGATTTTTGACCAAAGCAAAGTTCATAACACAGTGATGCTTTATGTGTTGCCAAGCAGCTCCTTCACAGTGTGAAGGCTTTCTCTATTTCTTTCTTTGTCCCTCCAGTGAGTAGGCTAGGGGTGGGTAAGTGGCTGGGAGGGGACACAGCCAGGACAGCTGACCTGAATTGACCAAAGATTTATTTTGTGCCATATAACAGCAATATTTTGTGCCAAATAATAGCAAAAAAACTGAGGTGGGGAGTTTTTCTAAAACAGATGTTTCTCGGAAACTGACTGGGCTTTAGTGTGCTGGTAGGAAGTGGTGAGTGATTGCCTTTGCATTAGTTGGGGGTTTGGGGGCTTTTTTCTTCACTTATTAAACTGTCTTTATTTCAATCCATAATGAGATTTTCTCGCTTTTGTCCTTCCAATTCTCTCCACCACCCACTGGAGGGAAACAAGCAAACAACTGGGTGAGGGCCTGGCTGCTGAGGTCAGTCTACCGCAGGTGCCTACATATACTGATAGCAGATGATATCAGGGAACTATTTTAGCGTAGGTATGTTGACTGTCTAACTCCTTGGCAGAAAAAGAATCAAGTCATGAGGAGGTGCTAAGGCCATCATCACAACTTGTCCTAGGTCTTGACTCCAGCTCCAGGCCAGGTCCATCCTGTAGCAAACAAGTCAACTGGGGAGTCCATGTTGTCTCCCACCTCTAAACAAGGTATCCACCTCTTTAACCAGTAAAATACACAGAGCTTGTAAGCATGAGTTATGTTCCTACAGCCCACTTGGAACAACAAAATAATAGCTGTGGTTAATCCTGATTGTATTAGAAATGTGGATAAAGCTGTTGTTTGAATAACTTCCCTTCAAACTGTGTAGTGAATTGACACAGATACACCATTTTTTAAAAAAATAATTTTTGGTAGTAAAACTTAAGCAAGTAAACTTCCTAAAGGACAGCCCTCACCCAGATGGAGGCTGGTGGGGGCACACTTCTTTCTCCCCAGCCAAGCCCACCTTGGACATTCAATGGTAGCAAACAAGAGGAGGGCAGACTCTTTTCAGTGATGCCCAGTGACAGGAGAAACAACAATGACTACAAACTGAAACACTCGGAACATCAGGAAACTTTTTTACTATGAGGGTGACTGAGCACTGGCACAGGTTGCCCATGGAGCTTGTGGAGTTCTCCCTCCTTGGAAATTTTCAAAAGCCACTCACTCAAACATGGTCTTGGGACACTGGGTCTAGGTGGTCCTGCTTGAGCAGTGGTGGTGGACTAGGTTACCTCCAGAGGTCCCTGCCAACTTCAGCCATTATATGATTCTGTCGTCTTCAAGAGCAACCGGTCCCCAGAGGGTTTGATGAATATCCCAGCTACATCTACAGCCACTAATCCTCCTCACCCCACCCTAAGGGGTGCCCTTAGGGTGGTGGCACCTGGAGCTATGACCTGTGAAGTGAAATTATACGTGGTCAACTTCTTTGCTGGGCTTTGGCTTTATTGGCAAGTAAATAACCATAACAGGATTGATCATATGCTGCTTTTTCCTGTATTCAGGTCTCCTTCTCCCTTTAACCTACATCTTCTGTCTGCAGGAAAAAGTCCTTATAGGTTGTAGAGCTACTGCCTACCAGTACTTGCTAGCAATTCCATTTGACAACATGTAAGCATAAGATACCTGAAAGCAGAGTAACACAAGGGAGGAATCCTGCATCTCAGTGCAGGCTCCCAAACTCTGCCTTCCCCACTATTAAACAGTCCTGTTGTGAAAAGGATATTGTTTGGGATGGGCTCTTTAGAGAAGCTTGTTAAACAGCAGAGATTAAAGCAGGTATTGCTCTTATTCCAACTTTTATTAAGTTTACACAATGCTAAGTCACAAGTGCTTGTCAATCACTTTCAATAGCATGAACTTTTCAAACATTGCACTTGTGTTGATATACAAAAAAAAATAATTTATTGAAATAAAAGGTCAGCTGAAAAAATCATTGTCTCTTCCAAGCCTTCTGTATTTGAGTTAAAGGGTTATTCTTTTTACTGTAGGAATAATAAGGATTATAATTCACTGAAGTTGCAGCATATTATCCACCTCTTTCATTTATACCATAGAAGAGGTTATTTCAGGTTTTGTAGATTCCTAAGGTAGAAGAAGAGAACCTTATTGTCAAGCCCAAATGTTATGCATGTGCAAGTATGCTCTAAATGAAATAAGACAAAAACAGACCAGCCTGGTATCTGAGAGAAGAAATTCTGTGAACTAGGGTGGCATCTTGCTATTTGCTTCTGGAGTGGATCCCCAAAACCATAAATAGATAAGCAAATCGGATTTGTATATTTGTGATTTCCTTTGAAGTTTAAATTTGTGAAGTATGTGCTACCTTCATTTACACTGTCAGTTCTGCTCTGTCTCAGATCTGCCCGAGATTTCTGCTCCTGAAAGAGGGCTAGGAAACTTTAGGAACCGCATATGGGTTGAATATTTGAACACTGGCCAGGCTAAGTGTTCCTGAGCCTCCTGATTCTCAGCATAGACATGGTGCTTATCCTGCTGCTGTTGGGGACACAGAGGGAGAGAAGTCACTCTACTGCTGCATATGTCACAGGACAGAGGAGGCACTGAGCATCTGCAGTGCCATGGCAATTTTGTCTCTTGGAATTTTTTATGTTACAGCACTTATTCCCAAAAAAGGTTTTGCCAGTATTTTACAGCAGATACAACAGGCAAACAATGTGATTTTTTTCAGTATCTTTGCATAGATTCACACTGAATCTTGGCAGAGAGCCAAGTAATGAATCCATGCCTTTTCCTGAGTGGCCTTGTCTTCTTGCACCACAAAATCCCATAGAAGGGATAGAAAAGGTGGAAGGGACCTCAGGAGGTCATCTGGTTCAGCCTCTGGCTCACAGCAGGACTACATGTCTTTAAAACATGCAGGACACCAAAGGCAGTGTTAAATTAATATGCTCCACTGAGAAAGTGATTAATCCTATCAAACCTATGTTAGAAACAGACAAAGGTGACAGAGCTTAACAGTTTACAGGTGACAGCTGCCCACATGTACCCTTGGTGTCAGCTGCAGCTGCCAAGAAGAACCAACCATGAAGAAGTAGATCATATTTGGCTTGGCCCAGGGTCTGTGTGCACTGCAGTGGGTGAAGTCACTTGTGACCTGGCTGTCCCTCTCTTTTCTCTGCAATCTGAAGGGCTTTAACACATGATATGCTCCTTCACAGTTTTGTTTCAGACCTGAAGTTCATCTAAATGAGCTTAAAGCTTGATATGGAAAGCTAGTTTCAGGGTTACTCAGAAAAACAGCATGGGTGGAGGATCTAAGTAATCTGTTGACTTGCTTTTTTGGAAAAATCTCTTTAAATGGCTTTTTTGGAAACATCTCAGGTACATGGCATTTTGCTAAGAAATCTCACACTGCTGCCTGTGTTTCTTGCCAAATTGGAGAGATACAGATTTGATGGATGGACTGTTCAGTGGATAAGGAATTGGCTAGATGGTCACATCCAGAGGGTTGTACTCAATGGCTTTAAGCCCAGTTGGAGAGAAGTGACAAGTGGTGTCACTCAAGGGTCTGTGCTGGGACTGGTACTGTTTAACGTTTTTATCAATGACATAGACAGAGGGATTGAGAGCAACATCAGCAAGTTTGCAGATGACACCAAGCTGTG
>JAOQGH010000019.1:28731090-28747337 GCA_025769975.1 Gallinago jamesoni | reverse complement strand
GCCCGGCCCTCCAGCCAGTTTTTAACCCAGCGGAGAGTATACCCATCTAAGCCATAAGCACCGAGTTTCTCCAGAAATGAGTGTTGTTAGGTCCTGGTAAACCACTTAAATGAAGCAACAGATCCTTCTGCTGCCTTCTAGGAATATGGTTTGGATAGAAGACTGTGGCTGAACTAGGTGTAGAGATGAGCTGATCCTACAGCGATGATTCAGACTGTCTACACGTTGGCTGCTAGAAGGCAGTGCTGTGCACAACTATTTTTCAGCCAGTCTCAACACAGCAGATCACCTGCTTTTCAGCTCAACAGGTCATGGAAACAGAAAGGCTGCAGTCACCTCATCACTTCTCAACTAAAATGGACAGTTGATGGAGACTTTAGATGGAGATGGAGACTCCCAGAATTACTTCCTTGATTACCAAAGCCAGAGGGCCTGTTCTGAGCATCCTGGGGAGGATCCTATGTATGACTCCTAAGAGTCACCAAGTAAAAGGAAGGTATTTGCTAGTAAAAGCAAGTATGAAACATATACATATTGAAAGTATTTACTGATGGAGACTGGGGATGGTAGGGAGGGGGCTAAGGTGTATCAGAGCAGGAAAGCAATGTGGTAGAGATGTCAGAATTTGCACAGGTGATTGCTGCTGCACCAACTTCTTCAGTAGGTTGAGCAAATGGATGTAGAGCCAAAAAGCTGTGATAGGCAACTGCCAGGCTTCAGCCATTCTGTATTTGTTTTGGCCCAGTGCAAAATTGGCACCCGTAGACACCAGTGCAAAAATTAATCCCTTTCTGAACATCTGGGAATTTACTGAGTTTGGGGTACCCAGCTGTTCCTGGAATAATGAGACTCTTGTGTTGGGGAGATAAAAGGCTCCTGAGCTTTTCCTGCAAGGTTAGTAACAGGCAGCAGATATAAACAGGGAAAATGTCCAAAGGGTCTTTCAACTTTCTTTTCCATTGGATGACAGTTTCAGTTTTTCAGAAGGGAGATGCTGGAACTAAAATACCACTTCTTCTTTTCTTTTTTTCTTTTTTTTCTGAAAAGAATCTTCCCCTCACTGTCTTTCCTCACATCCTTGTTCTCACATGTGGAAATATGTTTTCTTTGCAGCAAATCTGATTTGGTGCACAATATTCATTGACATTGAGGATTTGACCTTGGACCAATTAGTTCTAATTAAAGACTCCTAACTAAATAAATAATGCTGTACCCCTCTAATAGTCATGCAGTCTCCAAAGTTTATAAAACAATTAAATACTTAGTAATTTTATGTCTATACGTACAGACATAAAAGCACACAAAAGTTGGAAAGAATTGGTATATTCATAAATTGATGATGTTATTTTTAAGTGCATATAGGCATATATGCACATATAGGCATATTACACGTGTTAATAATAACATTATATATGTAACACACTACAGAAATTAAGAAGTAGCAAAATGTTCTGCTAGGAGGTGTGTTACAGAGCAGTAAGAGCAATTCCATCCACCTATCCCATATGCAATCTGTGCATACTGTGAGGCGAATCTGATTACCTCACAAAACCAGTTATGTTTTGTGATCATATTATAAATGGTTTTCATTAAGCTCTTAACACATTCTGGAAAATGTCTTTCCAGAAATTTCTGTTTTAAGCATAATATGTGTTTCTATAGAAGCTTGTCTACTTCAAGACTATTTCTGCTGATAATGGGTCTAAAACAGTTTCTGAACACTAAGGTGGTTTTTAAGAAGGTTTTTAAATTCTTGTCGATCTACATGATGGCAGGTAGACTACAGCAAAAACTTCAGGATTCAGAACGATGTTTTGTGAGTTTCCAACTAAGATTTTATGTCATGTCAAAATGCAATGAAAATCACATGACGAAGTCACTTCTGTGACTGGTGGTTTATTATTCAACCCTCCAATGGTAATTGAGGCCAGACATAAGCCAGACCCAGATCCTCAGCTGTATTTCAGAACCTGCCTCCTACAAGGCACCAAGAGGTACTATGTCAACAATTTCACAGCCTGAGTCTGTTTCCTTCCAGGCAGCACAGTTCAGGCCACTAAACTCTATATCCCAGGTCACATAGTCTCTTGGATACAGTAATGAACACCAAACACTGAGATTATGTGGAGACAGGGACAAGCCAACTTAATCTCCCACTGGTTTTGAAATGTCTAGGCTTCATATGGCATTTTATGTCTTCATAACAGCCGGTAAGGCAAGTTCACTAAATTTACCTTCAGCTAAAACCAATAAAAGAAAGCTAATAACATGATCAGTTGTTATCTAGGCAAATGTTAACATTTATAGACAAGGAGAGGAGGAAGTTACCCACAGTTTAAGTTAAATACTTACTTTCTAGTACTATGATTCTTAAGCTCTTTGAAGAATTAAACCAAAATGATGAAGTCACTGCTGCAAAGACCAAGCTCAATATTTATGTCTGTTCCCTAGGAAGAGTACTTTGAATGTAAAGAAAGCAAAAATATGTTTCAAATCATCTCACTGCATGGTTCTAGGAAATTGTCTGTAAACCTGTGTTCTCTATTAATTTGGAGTTGTGTGTCACTTGGTCCTCTCTCACAGATAAAAGATTTCTTTTCCTGTTCTTTGTTTCATGTCTCTGATTTCTAGATAATTGAAACAAGAGAAGCAGAGTGTACTTGGGACTGATACTTTCTAAGCTGTTCTTGGCTGGAATCCCTGATGCAAGGGTTGCTGTTCTGAATTTTTTTAAAATGTGTAACAAGCTGTTGGACTGATAATCAGGAAGCCGAATGCAGTTTGAAAAGATTAAAAAAGAAAGAAAACAAGTCTTCTCCAAATCCTTCATCCATATCCCCTAGTATTGAAGAGATAACTTTCTGGTTTTATTCAAAAGTATTTCATTGCTTCTGCATTCCCAGAAAACAAGCAGAAAAGTGTCAGGGTGACTTCAGATAAGCTCCAGGGTAAAGAAACTTGCTGCCCTCTCCAGTACTTTGAAGAAAGCGTGTCCTTGAAATGTGCAACTTATGCATCCACATTTAACTATCTACAAGGTTATTCTGATGCAACTCAGTTCAGGTTAACCTCCAAGCTCCACCGAAGAATTACACTTTGTATCCTTGGGCAACTAACTTACAGGTCTTGAAAATTTCTTTCTCAGTTAATTTAGTGGGGAGAAAAAAAGAATTATCATAAGCCTGACTTCCAGCATTTTCTTAAAAATTACTTATTGCCAGTTTTACTTCTTTAGTAGTTGCATCATGATCATGCCAAAGGTAACAAGCAGGCTTGGATCCAGATTCAAGGGCTGATGTGAGTTCTGTCCCTGCAGATGGTAGTCCATACTTGTACAATAAGATGCAAAATAAAGTACACCAAGCAAAACTAATTAGCTTGCCACTGTTTGAAGAAGCAAGTCAGAAGCAGTAAACCACTGATTTTTAATGAGAGATTCTAGTCTTCTTCATGTGAACCACATGGAAGTATCACAGAATTATTTTTTTAGCCATTTAGATTCTTCTCATTTACATGACACCAAAAAAAAAGTAAGGTGGACAGAAATGCCAACAGCAAAGTACTCAAACCTCGGAAAATGCTAAATTCAAATATTGGGTGCATGTTTGGGCCTTTCATTGTTCTATTCAAACTAATGGACTCTTTTCTCATTGAGATGTCATGAATAAGTCTGTTTTATATGAACAAGATGAAAATTGGGATTCAAAACCAGGGTGTTTGTAAATGTAAAAGCGTACGTTTTCTCGTGCGGGTTTTCATTAAGAAACTTACTTTCAAATACTAGATCTGGTTTCACCTGCAAGATAGTTTGAAAAACTTGCTTAACACCTCCTATTCTACTCTTTGCTTTTGTAGTTGCTAGTAACACCAACAAAAGGCTCCACAAGTGTGTGCAGAGAAAAGTATTGTTTAATTTAGCCCGCGGGTATTCCAACGTTGCTGAACATTTTGTTGGAAGCATTCCTCAGTTGATGCTGGACATGTTTTCTGAGACATACAGTAAGAATAACTTATACTGCCAAAGTGACATAGTGTAGGAGCAGGAAACAAAAGGTAGCAGAGTGAGGTCCCCTAGGGCAAATGTGGTTTTGTGTCGTCGGGAGGGATGACCTCCCCTGAGCGGCCCGGACGATCTCCTCGGGAGCCACAAGATGGCAATGTGCACTACGCAACTTGTGCCTCCTAACAGCCGCAGCTGAGGCTACACGAGAAAGTTTAGTTTATTTTTTTCTCTACAAATACCTGCTACCTTATTAATTGCACATATACGTGCTATCCACCTGGGTGTCATAACACCACCTCTGCTGTTACGATTTAAGACAGGAAATTGGAGTTCAGTCTGGTTTTCTCCCTGAGTCCAGCAAGATGCAGGACAATTCTATACACAGGTATATGGAACATTTTTGCTTTTATCAGTTTTAACGTTTTCCAATGAACTTATGTCAGCAGATGTAAGTCCTCTGGTAATAGGTTTGCTTATTCTACCGCTGCAGTCCTCCAAGAAGACGTCCATGGACTCATATCACAGGTTTCAGATCATAAGCTGAAAATCACCAAGACAGAGAGAGGCAAAGGAACTTGGTGTGAACAAGTATGCTCTTCTACATAGAAATTATCCTGTCATTTTCCCGTTCCATTAGCAAAGAAGAGTAAGGCCCTAATTCTCCTTTCATCTCTACAGGTTTAAAGCAGGCTTAATTCTGCCAATGTCACTGCGAGTGTGCTAGTGCAAACTTGGTGTTAGATCAAATCTGAGCTCCAGGTAGTCTGTCTTGAAAGACAGTCATGAAAGGATTTTTAAGATATTGATGAGCTCAAGTTAAAAAATAAGTGGCCTCAATTTGGAAGGACAGTCATTGCTGAATGACAATAACAAAAAAAGGGCCTGAATTTACTGCATTGTAATGACTTTTCTGTTATGTGAAGTCATCAGTTATATTCTAGCACTGTCACTAAAGAAAAATGCTTGAAAGGCTGCACCTTCTAGTGGGACACTCGAGTTGTCACCTCTGCCAGAGCTAGTTGGGGTCTCAGTCCCCACTTCCAACTGTAAGAATATAGTTAAAATCAATATAAATCCCAGCAGGAAAATAAGGCTCCCAAATATTAAACGTATGCACTAATTCTGCCAGGATGTGAGGGTTTCCTCTTCATTAAAAGCCCCCATCAAACCTGTTTAGCTTCCTGATGACCAAAAGTCTTCTTAGCACAACAAACCTGGCTGTGGAAGACCACATTATTTATTACACGTATCTTACTGCCCACTATAATGATTTCTGTCCATCTTTACTGGGAAGCTGCTAATTAATCTTAAACTCCTTTGATGCTCTTCATTACTGAAATATCCCTCTTATGGCCACAGAGAGTTCAGTTCAGATTGGAATTCCTTCTTCAAAGCCAAATGGAGAATTTTTAACAAAAAGATCGAAGCCCAGTCTACCAGTTCAAGAAGTGGCTGGAGCTCCTCACCACAGGGACTACATTGCTTCTCTGTTCAGGTATCCTGGGCTTCCAACTCCTAGACCCGATCTGTGTTGCACCATTGCTGCTGGCACTATTCAATGGAGACATGCCCTCAGTTACTTGGGGGATTGGGTTATCCATTTTTTCAAGTGCCTCAAAAGCTTTCAACTAGGTTTCTGGGAGGGTACCTTGTTTCAGCTTGTAGATTGGTTGCTTGTTCTCATTTTTGTGGTGGTGAAGGAGAAGCGATGCATGTGAAAACTTACAGTCTAGCCTGGCACACACCCTCAGGCAGACCCAGCTAGTATAATCAGCAGAACACTGTTAGCTAAACTCATTCAGTCCAGAGAGGTGGTGCAACTATATCAACTGGAAAACTACTGTTAAATTATACAAAATCTCTGTAAACACAGTTTAAGCCAATTTAACGTTTGCTGGCTCCACTATAGCTGCAAAGACTGCAAGGTATAAGGGGCCACTACTGACTTAGATAAAAGCAGGGGAGATAATATTTATTTTCTAAACACTGTCCAGTGGTAGAGTCATCTGTCAAAACAGCTGGTGTTTTGGGAAGCGTATCTTGTTTAAAAAAGTGCAGCACTGACTTATTGACAGTGTTTACCTATAGAAAAACAATCCTTACTTGGGAGGAATTTATATTGACTAGTTGGGTTTCCAGTTTTTGATGCTGTTTACCACATCTTAATTTAATTTCATTCCCCTCATTAGCTTGCTCACAAGATTGCTATGGCAACTAGCGCATACTCCTACCTTGTATTAAGTAACAAGTTAAGAACATCCTGATGGGTATTTAACTGGACTGAGTTCAGTTCAGAAACTGTAGCCAACAGCCTTCCAGCAGATAACTGTCATTAGCAGTCGAGAGCCTGGGTATGGGATTAAAGGATATAGTAATTGCTACATAGGTCAGACTGCTGAGACCTTTCTCTGGGATCACAGTGGTTTACCAACAAAATGGGTGTGTTATCTAAAAGCTGCTTAAAATGTTATGTTGTATCCTGCAAGAGGTGATTCTGTCCTTGATAAACGTCTTTAAAGACCACTGGTGAACATAAGATAAACTGCCTGTCGTGGGCCAGCCAAAAGGTTAGCATAATGTTGTAGCCTGTCTCTGGCAGAGTCCAAGAGCAGGTGCCCAAGGAATAGAGTAAGAGCACAAAGTAGTATTTTTCCTGTCTATACTGATTTGACCCCTGTGCTACCCTGATCTCAGGTTGTGTCTTTTTACTCCAGCCCTCCCTTAGGATTATTTCCCGTTAATTCGGTCAAACACTTTATGAAATTACATATGCTCTTAGTTTCCATGTTTTACCCCAATCAGGTCTTTTTCCAGAGAGTGTTTTGTTTTGAACTTTTTCTTTTGATATTTAAAAGCACACAGGCAGGTATGGAAACACACTGGACGAGGAAACACGTGCACACATTTGGGCAAGGGGTAAAAGCAGGACCCATAGCTCTGCTCTGTAGGATGCACAATCACATGTGGAGCACCAGGCTGTAGAGGAGGAATAAAAGGCTGTTTCCCTCTTTTAGACAGTGTGGGGGCCAACTGATGTGTGGGCTTCTTGACCGTAGTCTCCGGCACCATCATTTCCCCTGAGTCACCCAGCTTTCGCCCTGCGCGGAGGAACGGGCAGATGTTGGCAGATTCTGCACAAGGCTGCTCTGTATGGCCTGTTTCCCACAATGCTGAGATAGAATGTCTCAGCTGTGCCCAGGCTTTCTGCAACAGTAAGGACTAGGCTTGCCTTTGATGGAGGTTTATATACTGTACATACTGTACATTTTTTGTGAGAAGAAATGTATTTCAGGGTTTTGCTTTGATGGCAGATTGTGGGCATTTGTGTGTTTTGTAGAGTGTGTTTTGGAGGCATTTATGTTTAAACAAGTCCCTATGCAGTTGAGACCAAGAGCATGAAATAGAATTAACACCCATATTAGCTGCATGGTTGCTTTCATTAGGGCTGATTTTTGAATGCTAATGTTACCTGACCTGTAAGCAGCTGTTACCAGTAAATGTAAATCAAAACCAGAAAAATGAATTATTTTATACAATAGGAAAATATCTTTTTTTGCTCTCGGTATACAAAACAGTTTTCCTTCCCTCTGAATAGTTCAGTCATATTATTGTTACACGGTTATGGCCACACTTCTCACTTTTCTTTTCTTTACTTTTTTTGTTTTTTTCCCCTTAATGGTTCTGCTTTAATAGGCAGGCACTGTTATTCCTGCAACTAAGTATTTTTGGGTATTGATGACAATGGCATAGTAAAGAGGCTCAGCTGAGCTGAAATAGATGAGATCTGTTACACTCATTCTGATTTATCTGGCTCCTTTGCTGATTTGCCAGCCTGAAATCTTTGGCACAGTTTCAGACCATGTCTCTGGCAGAGCTGGGATATTTTATTCTTTTTTAGTCACTGTTGTTGAAAATTCTTGCTCCATTTTTGTTACAGATTATGTGGTTCAAACTGAAGGTGCCACAAAGTAAAATCCATAGAGTCTTAAATCCAACAATTCTTTTTTCCTGTTTTCCCTACAGCTCTAAAAATGGAAGCAAAGTAACCTGGGGAGAAAAGGAAGTTTGTATCAGTCTCTCCACCTGCACAGGCACACTCTGCTGTTTCCACACAGAAGCACCCTAGAGCTGCTTTGGAACTCAGGTATCTGGACACAGCAGCAATTTATGGGTTATGTCCTCTACTGAAATCACTGTTTTAATTGCAGTCACACAGATATACGGAGCTATCCTGAAGCTCTGTGTGCCAGCCAGTCCTAGGCAACCATCCTGGGGCCATGCATGTAGATGCCCTGACCCAGTGGCCAGGTGGTCTTGCTAAGGACTGTTCCCACTCCTGCTCTCTTGTGCATGGGTAGGTACCATTCAGGTTTTATAAATCTCCTGCTTCTTGAAGCAAAAAGGAGTTTTGTCCATCTGATCAATGGTTTGATCCACTGACTTACCTTTTTTCTCCCTTTCTCACACTAACCGAGGAAGTACCTTTTTGCACACCGAGAATTTAACACATGGTGATGAATTTCATTACAAAGTAACCTCAGCAGGAGCAAAAAGAGGGTGGCTTTTTAGACCAACTGGTGTTCTGGGAGTATGGCATGAAAGGAAGCTGAGTGTATAAATATTGGTGTATGAGCCATTCCTAAGACTAGTCATTTTTTCCACAGGCACCACATACTTCTGGGAGTCATCTGTCCAGTTTGAGAGCTCTGATATTTCTCCACTTGGTAGCAACTGTATGCAATGCAATATGTAAAGCTAATAGAAAAGGTAGTTCTTCTTTCACCTTCATAACTCAGCATAAAATAATTTGCATAGATCTTTATGTACTTTTATTTGTTACTGTTGCTACTTCTGTTTGATAGCTTTTCAACTTGGTCATGGAAAAAAGATAAATTCAGTACAAATACTACTAGTGAAATTAAAGAATAATACAGATTAATAGTGTTTAGAGGCTATGCAGCCTGCACCAAATGTAATATCCTTTCTTTATTAAGACATTTTGAGAGAAAAACAAACAGAAATTATTAATAAGATATTCTCCTTAAAAGAAGAAACAATAGATGATAATAAAATTGTTATTGACACAAATCTATAATTGTATTTTCATGAGAAATATCTCATGACATAATATGCTAGTAAATGACTCACCAGAGCTCTGTTCCCATGCAAGAGGAATATTCTTGTACCAAATGTATTGGATCCAGTAAAATTATTTCTAGATTTGTCTTAGAAAAGTACATAACGCATGAGAAAGTCTCAGAATATAGATCCTTTCGTCTACTAAATTAATTAAATTAGTAAGACTGCAGATAGACCACATGGAGAAACGTCAGACAAATGCCAGACCCCATTCAAGCAAGATCATCAATGCAGTAATGTTGTCAGAAAGAAATTTGGAGTCACAGCGACTCAAATAACACTCCTAGCTGGCCTGAGAATTTTGCATTCATTTTTGATGGGCTTTGGGTGGAAAAAACACCTGTATTATTTGACAGTGCTCAGATGATTCATTTACATTTTTAGGGTTATGTGTGACAGGAAAAGGATGAGAACTTTAGCAGAAAGCAAAACTAAATAGTGCTTCCTCACTGAACAGTTTTTGGTCTTTGGCAACCACTTGATACCATATAAAAGCTATGCAAGAGAAAGTCAATATTTTATCACAAAGAAAATTGGAATTAGTTTGGAAAAAAGCACATGCATTGTCCACAGGTAATAAAGAGCGGAGGCGTCATGTCAAATTCAGATTAATGCCTTTTGTTCCTGGAAAGATATTAAGCAGTACTGTATTCTGAACATATTCCTGTGAGCAGACACTGTATCTTCCACCTAATTCTAGGTATATGACAGCTGTAGGCACAAGGAAAGGTTGTTTGCAGGGAGTAGGTTTTTGTTGCTTGCTTTCAGTGGTGTTTTTTTCACCCTGTCTGCTTCTAGTGATTACTGAAAACTGAGGGCTCAGCTTGCTTATATGTCTTGCTGCTTCTTTTTAATTCATACCGATAAGCACAAACACCCATTTCCACGGCATGTTGCATTGCCATAATTTAGACATTACCTATGAAACTTTCAATACAAATCAATTAACATAAATTATCTGGGAACAGAATGATTCATTTGTGAGGGATTCCTGACAGAAATTATTGATTATTTGGTCCCCATTCAGCCAAGTAGTTAAGAACATGCTTTGTCAGGGCTACTTTCACTCTTGGAGTTAATTTACAGATTACATTTTATCTGTCGTTAAAGCAGAGCAACTAAGGAAAGAAATCTCCTTAAAGCATTTGAGGAGAGAAACAATTCAAATCTCTTTTGTCATAAATAGTTCCTCAGAAAATACATCAGATGCATTAATAAAAAGATCAAGACAAAAAAAATAGCTCTGCAGTGTAATTGTCATGTATGTTTTATGAGAAAAAACACAATTATTTAGGAACCCAAATAAAACTGTTAGATGCAAAGTTGCTTCATAGTCTCACTCAGCTTCTAATTTAGAGGGTTGTTGTACAATTAGAGTACTGCCTGTCAGGCAAGCAGTCTAGGAACATCAAACAAGGAAAATTTGTTTCCTGAAGAGTCTATGAGAACGAGAAGCAGAGGTAGTAGCGTGATTTTCCATCTACTGTGGCCTAGAGCTGATCTTTTCACTAAATAAGTCCCCTTCTCCTTAGGGAGAATATGATCTTTCAATGTTGGAAAAACAATACAAGACAACACTATTGATCTAAATACGCCAAACCCTTCACTCAGGTCAGGACCACAAAAATTTTCACCTTCCTTAAGCAGGAGATCCAGAGGCCAAAGCCAAGGACGTGTCAGCTCTGATGGCAAAACCATGGCCACTTGAGTGCATGTTTGTTCAAGAGGGGATGGGGAAACTTGAGAGCACCCATTTTTACCTACTAGTTAGGGAAATCTTGCTGGCTTCAAATGCCTTCTTGTGTCAGTTTTTAATTTCGGGGTGAAACAGGGTTTGAAGTAGCTTCTTAGCTGGTTGACACTGTTCAAAGGCACTGCTGGAAGAAGACTATTACAAGGGAACTTGTCATACCCAAGTTAACAGGGGGAGGAAATGTTACTTAGAGGTGCCTGACCATCAGAGAATTTACTGTTTCATGGGGCTGGTACTATGTCCTGTTGTCAATCTGGTCTTGTTAGGGAATATCTCCAGACTAGACTCCACTTTCTTTCTGTATGGCACTTTTCTTCCTGATTATCTCTCAGAGACCACTGTCTGTATGCCTTCCTCCAAACGGTAAGCAATTATTAGTTCCAGTAGACCCACTGGCATCAATATCCTACCTGAGCCTTAATCCTTGATTTTGCTTTTGCAGTTTGTGACTGAATATAGATTAATCCACTTCCTTTGGTGGGGGAAGAGAACAGCAGAAGATTCTTCACTTCAAAGACAGCATCTATCCAAAAACTCAGTGCCACATGAGTGGTGGGAGAGCCTGCAAAACATGTGAAACATTGAAGATGTCTTACCTACTCTTCCGTGTCTCTTTGTTCCTGACCACTTTGGGATTAGCTATTTAACCAGGCCCTATTACACATTTAGATACTTATGTTTATATAAAAATATAAACATTTCATATATACATTATTTTTATATATATTACTATATAGCTAAAAATATAACTATATATATATAAATAAAAGCAACCTGTGTTCAGCGGCAGGAACAAAGAGATGCACATTAACGTTCGGCATCTAAAGTGCTTTGGGAAATGGGCTGCTTGCCCTGGAAGGACAGGTGAGAGTAGCAGGGATTCAAAAGAATGCAAGGGAGAAAACACAGGGACATAAGGGAGAGGAAACAGGAGACCAGAACGAGGAGACTCAAGCTGAAAGCAGCCTTCACACTTAATTAATGGGATCTGTTTTAGGGGCAACAGAAAGACCCGCTCCCCCTCCCCCAGCCCATTGCAACTGCAACACTGCAACATCAGAAGGTCCAGTACCAAGAAAGGATGTAAACCAGCAAAATCTGATATTTTAAACATTTGTCATTAAAAAAAAAAAAAAAAAGTTTAAATGGCTTTCTAAAAATTACACCACATGCAAGGCAAGAGGGAGATCAGACAACATCTGTCCAGCACCCAGATCTTATTTGGGCTTTTCTGCATGGTACTGTGGTACAGCCAGGAATTATTTATAATAACAGTTAAGGAGGCTTTGTAATGATAGGTATTTTATTCATTGGGAGAAGCAGCTCTGAATCTCCCTAAGCCTAGCACAGCAAACAATTCTTTTTCCAGGCCTCCCAGCCAGAGTCACAACACAGCATATCCATCTCAAGTTGAGACTTTATTTTATAGTTTTGATTGATAATTTCCCAGAGTTCTCTTGGAACACAGGTTTCCTGATATTTTTCATGCCTCTTTTTTTGGCATAATAACATCTAATAAACATGCAAGGAAGATGGAGGAAAGGCAAGTAAAATGCTATCTACTGAGTACAAATTACTTGTAAAAATCCAAAGACTACAAGGTATTTTTTGATTCAGGAGACTGCCTTACAAAACAAATGCCAAAAAGCTATGCATCAGATACCTTGTCAGACACATCACATGATTATTGCAGGAGCCATTGTTAGCAAGTTGAAATCACATATCACTTTTCAGTTTAAAAGGGGAGAGTATCAAATGAACAGCCAGAAACAAAACTTGTCAGTTTTGTCCAGAAAGACATTATTCTACACTCACTAAATAAAACTAGGTGATTAGCTTTCAAAGGGATGGGCTCCCATGGTATAAAAAAATCAAATACTATCTAGTTCCTTCAACTCCATAAAATCACTCTAAGGACTGAAAAGAGGGGTCTGCTATATCAGTTCTTTCTGTCACAAGATAATAACATGTTTTCTAACTTCAAGGACTAGGAATGTGAAGGAACTTTTAGCTGTTTCTTTCTCAGGTATGTGCCCCATCTTAGTGCAGCTGCATTTGCAGAAATGTCAGGTTTAGTGCTTTTGTGACATCTTGTTGCTTTTATCGAACAAGATGTTCATGGCTCTGTAGACCACTTGTATTCAACAACAGTTACTACAGCCAGATGGTGGAAAAGTTTATGAGCAGCATTTTGATCAGGACGATCACATCTGCTTTTCAGGACAGAACCTGAGCAGATGGTACCTCTTACATTATCAATACACCCCCTCCTCTGAAGCATTACTTAGAAGGACAATTTCACCATTAACTGTGGGTAAATTGTTTTACTTTGAAAAGGCATGTACATGTATATGTATTGCATCATGCACAATACGAGAGACACCAGTAGTGGAAGGGACACTATAAGCAACACATATTTTCTCCAGTACTTTAGAAAACATAACTTCTGAAACCCCTACTAATTCTGTTGCCTAATAAAGGCACATCAGGCCAGCTTTTTATCAGCTCAGCCACAATATTTATGTCAGGCCTACAAGAGTTCATACATTCATCAGTTAGGAATGGTGCAGCACAGCTTTTATATATGGGAAGGAGAAGGCTTAGAGTGAGATGGTGGCTATGAAGGAGGAAGAATGATGGTGCAGGAAGCTGTGTAACGTCAGGCTGTTGAAATGCTCTCCTCTTTGTCAGCCGGGATTTGCATTTGTAAGTTCTAGTTACAGATGCCTTTGCTGCCTTTTAATCGCACTCAAGAACAGTGACATTTCCAGCAGTTGTGACCTGACTGTGGGCACTGATTTAGCTCTGCCATACCTTCAGCAGAGAGGTGTATCTTTTGGCTCAAAAGCAAGGGTACAAAACAATAACACCAGAAATAAGTAATTGCTAGTAATGATCAGGGACTGATTGATACAGCATTGGCAAAGCTGTTATTATAGTTCAGCACCTGCAGAAGACAAAATAATAAGAATCTGATGACTGCAAACTTCCAAATTCTGGCTGATGACTGCAGACCTGAGGGCGAGCAAGGAGCTGGTGCTCTTGTCTCAGATAGACCAAACAGATTTATAAGTGCCATAGACATCTTCCCATTTACATCATACTGTCAAGTCTCTAGACCTCTGCAACTAAGAGGACAATTTTTTGTATTATCCTAAAATATTGCTTCAATGGTGAGATGATGCAAGAGGCACAGGGAATTCCTGATATTAAGCCAAATGTTCTATCGGTGCCTTCCTACTCAAAAAGGGACTTGAAGTCCGGCTTGGGAGACAGAGCACAAACACAAAATAACCCTTGCAACGTCTTCCAGAATGCTTAAGACAGAGCAAGAGTTTAAATGTAACAGGTTCAGAGTTAAGACATTAACAGTGGGACCCATCTCCTGGTTAGCTGTTCAGTAATAGATACCTCCAGTCCTTCAGCCTTTGATGCAAACTGCTGCCCGGAGACTGTTGGGATGGGATCCCTGTGCCTGCAAGTGAAGCCAGGTACATTCATAAACAGGAATGCAGCTGATATCCCCATAACAGCCTAGGAAGTGTCATTGTGTTTATAGTCACTGGAATAGTTTCCTAAATTCACTTCTGAACTACATGTTTCACTCTGTCTATTTGAAGTCTGGAACAAGAGCTTTGATATAAGTATTTGTTTTATTTAGCACCTGCACTGAAACATTAGTAATGCTGCACTGAAGTGTTCCACATGTTTCTCTTACCTCAGACTAGTTAAGCAAGAGCATTCACGCATTTCCTTAATCCCAGGCATCATAAACCCTTTACAAGATCCCTGTTTCATTGTTCCTCTCTCAGGGGCTTAGCAAAACACCCAGCATGCACAATTCTTCTCTCCCAGAACCCACAGGATTTACAATAAACTTCATCATTGTCTTGTTCTGGAGGGATTAGTGGTGCTGCAGATGAGAAAGTCAGGGAGAAGTGGTAGAGAGGATTTGAAGTACTCTTCCAAATGGGAACAAGGACCCTAATATCAGTCTCTTGCCCAAGAGCTCATCTTGTGGTACTATTACAAGCAGAAGTAGCTTTCCATATTTTTGAAGACTGGAACTCAGCTACAGCTGTAGAAAATATTACCATAGCAAGGGTTTTAATTAGTTGCATAGCAACAGCTAACGTTAATTAAAGTTTTTCCTTAACAAAACAAAAACTCTGGCCAAAGTTCATTATTTTCTATCTGATCAGGTCTTCATGTGTGTCTGTGTACATTTAGAGAGAGTCCAACCAGCTTACCATGTCTGCAACACTCCTTTAACTGGGTTTTAATGGTGAAATATGCCAATAGGAAAATGCAGCAGTGAAAGTGTCTAGTCAGGAAGGTTTCTCTTCAGTAGTTTGCTTTTATGTGTAAGTAAATGTGTTCAGCAGCAACTCCACCAGAAAGAACATTGTCCCACTGTTCTCTCACTACGTTGACTCAGAAAGCAGCCTTCAAAGTGTTTCATTCCACCATATGTGCCTGCAATAGTATTTAGGTACTTTTTCACATTGATGTTTACAGAACTTTCTAAGCCAGAGACACATAACCAGGTCCTGGTAAAGATGCCTTAGATTTTCTTTTTCATAAAAGTTTGCTTCTTAGTGATGCTTGTACATCACTAGAAGGCACAGGGTATTCATCAGAATTTCTTAAGGGTTACTAGCACTTTTCTCCCTTTTGATCTGGCAAAACCTTTAAACTGAAAACCTGTTGATAAAACGTGAGCCTTGATGAAGTCAGTGAGACTTGTTCGTTATGGTCAGGCACTTGATTTAGTGGTCTAGACAGCCACTCAGCCATGATCAGGCTAAAATAAGC
The DNA here is from genome assembly GCA_025769975.1 of Gallinago jamesoni. NCBI lineage: Eukaryota > Metazoa > Chordata > Aves > Charadriiformes > Scolopacidae > Gallinago > Gallinago jamesoni. The sequence goes on along the minus strand of JAOQGH010000019.1, from coordinate 28,731,627 downwards.
TGGTTATATGAATCATTTCATGGATCAAATAGTTTTACCTTTGTAAACTACATTAGCCCAAGAACTCACACCACTTAAAGTAAAGGTACTCCGCTTTCAGACAAGGCTTTTGTGGAGGTGTTATAAAAAGGAGAAAGCGCAGCTCAGTCTAAGAGCTCAAAACACATTTCAGTTCTACCACCTACTCTACCCTGCAACATTTTCCTGCTTCACTCTGCTTGCTGGTCATGCTTTGCTCTACACCTCTGTGAGTCTGAGCATTTAGAAGCACAGCTTACTTGACGTTCAAAGAGCTTTGCTCTTGCTTTTGATTAAGGAATTTCTACATTTCATCTTAGAGCAGGCTTGCTTTTTATTTGATGAAGCGAACACAATTGAATCATAAGACTGGAAAGAAAAAGATAAAAGAAAAAAAGATAAAAGAAAAGAGAAAAAGAAAAGAGAAAAAGAAAAGAGAAAGGAGAAAAAGAAAAAGAAAAAGAAAAAGAAAAAGAAAAAGAAAAAGAAAAAGAAAAAGAAAAAGAAAAAGAAAAAGAA
>JAOQGH010000019.1:28704536-28730990 GCA_025769975.1 Gallinago jamesoni | reverse complement strand
AAAAAGAAAAAGAAAAAGAAAAAGAAAAAGAAAAAGAAAAAGAAAAAGAAAAAGAAAAAGAAAAAGAAAAAAGAAAAGAAAAAAGAAAAAGGAAAATGCTTTCTGTTTCATAGAAACTGAAGAAATATCCAGTGCTTTTTGTCTAAACTCAAGAGTAGAAAAACAAAAGGAAAGAGTTTCTGTCATGCAATTTGCGTAGTTTACTGTCTGCAGTTACCAGTGTACCTAGAACCTACGAAAAACAGTTACTGAAAGGCTTAATTTTTCAGTTGCGTAGTGTGAATAAATTATCCTGTTATAATTTCTTTCCAGTTGAGTGTTCTTCCACAAAATTGGTTGTAGGCCAGACTGGTCTGAATGCCCAAAAACGATCCTACTAAACTGCCAGAAAACTTTTAAGTGTGAAGTATTTCAATTAAGAATTCAAAAAGAAAACTTTAACGTTCTTTTTTCCCAAGCAAACTGGACATTGTTATGGGCAGGGGGAGCTCTAATTTTGAAATATCACATCTCTAAAGGAAGTAAGGAACTCTAGATAGCCACTGAAGCTACAAATATAAACAAATATTTTAATTCTCCAAATTGCAATGAAGAAGCAATTATCTAATTTGTCTCGTGACTTTAATGAAAGAACAAATACATGTATGAGGAGAAATATCAGCCAATCAAGGTACCATATTTTTGAGACTTTTTCAATAGACCTTCAAGATCAATAGAACTAGTTTCCTTTCGGAAAGGAGGCATGACATAATCTCATTATTTCTAACTGAAAGGTTCCTTGACTTAGGATGATATATGGAAAGATACTGTCTTGTGTCAGATAGGAAGTTGTGGCTTCATGGCTAATACAGAGCCTCGTCTCTCTTGGGACTACTTTTATGCATCATGACTCTGTCAAAGAGACTAGACTGCACAGCTCGGGTTTGTGAAAAGAAATGTACACGTATCATGAGAAAATGATCCATTGCATTTTCTTTACAGTTCACTTTCAATTAGGAAATCCCTGTGACACTTCTAACTGCTGGCGTAAGGGGAGGGGAAAGGCTGTGCTGGATGGTAGGACTGAGGCATTCCCATCCCTTCTGCACCCTCAAATGGCTGACACTGCCCACGGAGTGTTGACTGGGAGAGACAGGGCAGATACCATCGAGCCTGAAACCTAGGTGATGTGTGTCATTGGTGAGGATATCATGGGCTAAAATTCTTGAAGGAGTACTTAATTTCCACAGGTGAACCAAAATATGAAATTTGGAGAAGATAAATGGTTCACCGTGTGTGGAAGAGGATAACTTCACTGAGTAATTTTGCACACTTTTTCCTCTTATTTGTTAAAAGGGTAGATTGAGAATAAATACTGAAGTGCTAGGACGTAAAATTTACATAAGACTTTCTAGTGTCTAAGAGTAACCATGTAATATTTAGGTTTTATAGGCCAAATTATATGGAAGTTGAGAAGGTTCTTCATGCAGTGAAGAAGACCCAGACCTGTTTTAAACTCGGAGTCGTAAAATTCCTAAGGCATCTGGTACAGCATTTTGTTAATGTCTTGAATAGGTCTATTAAATAGAGACACTTTAAATATTAAAAAATATAGCTTTGCAAAACTTCTGGGTCAGACAATGACCAGTATCTAAGATGTCAGGTCTAGGCTGAAGCCTCTTCAGCTCAAGCATCAGGAAGTGCAGGTACATCCTTTTCATCCCCTTGTCTTAAGGACACCAATCTTGTCTTGGAGTGAGTCTTTTGTGGTTGACTAGGGCAGACAGATCTTGAATAGGCAGGAGTGCAGACTTGTCGTGATACTCAAGCAACAGTTATTCTGGTATTTTACAGTGGGACAGATTAAAATATTTGATCCATGCACAGCAGATTCTATAGAAAAAATACAGCTCAATATATCATGGAAAACAAAAGTTTTTCACGCAGTAATTCTTTTTCCCCAAATTTCCACTAAAACCATCCCAGTATATAGACATTTCCACTATGCAAAGGTTTATACAGTATCTGCTACTTGATTCTTTTGGCTACAGCTGCCTGTTTGTTGTACCCATAACTCATGCATAAGGACTCAGTGCAAAGTGGAGAATTTTTGATTTTCCCTTTTCTGTTTGAGTTTTCTCTCCTGTTCTGTACTTCTGAGGTGAGGAAATTTAACAGATGGAATCAATTAATTGAGGCTTACATTAACCTGCCTGCTACTTCATTCCTTCTTTATGAGGGGGTTTGTCTATTAACAGTTGACTTCTCTCATCCCTCTGCTGACATTGCTGGGAAAGCATTTACTTATTCAGATATAAAGAACACAGGGCTAGTCTCCTTCCTTTCTTTTTGGTTTTACATTGACAGTGGAGAGCTGACAGATAACCCAGAATAGTAATTTGCTTAAAGTAGCTCTTCGGATAATGGCATAGGGGTGGAGGGTGGGACACACCTTCCATTTCCCCCCCCGTCTTTGTTGTCATATTGTTAAAAATAACCAGCAGTTGCAATGCAGGGTGGGAGATTAAATGGTATTTGTCATAATAAACACAGATGTGGAAGGGCTTTTTCACCTGTATGCTGTGCCTGCAGGAACTCGCATAGGATTTGCACATGATGGAGGTTTTTTTCCTTCCTTTAAACTTCAAAACAGAGGCAAACACCCATGTGTCACTTGGTCTGCTTAACTATTTCAGAGCTTTGATACATGTTGAGGTTATGGAAGAGAGGTTTCTGCTCCATGGGGGCTTAGGCAAGACCTGATTTTAAGGTGTATGGGGAATATATGTGCCAGTAAACCACAGTCAACCTTTCAGTCTAAGACCTTGCAGTTGAGTTTTGGCACTTTCTAAAGCATTATCTTAGTATTCAGAATGTGACAGCAACAGTGATGTTTGAAGGAGTCTGCCCTAGCTAATCAGTATAGAGTAATCTTTTCATACTCAGCATTAGCTTCCAGAAGGTTTGCTTCTAAAACCCGTCCTGGTGGGTTTTAGTGCTTTTGCCTCACAGGCCATAGATCATAGAGGAGCCATAGAATCACAGAATCATAGAATGGTTTGGGTTGGAAAGGACCTTAGACATAATCAAGTTCCAACCCCCCTGCCATAGGCAGGGACACCTCCCAGTAGATTAGGTTGCTCAAAGCCCCATCCAGCCTGGTCTTGAACACTTCCAGGGATGGGACATCCAGAACTTCACTGGGCAACCTCTTCCAGAGTTTCACCACCATCACAGTAAAGAATTTATTAGTAATATCTAATCTAAATCTACCCCTCATACTACTGCCCCACTCCCTGATAAAGACTTTCTCCCCATTTCTCCTGTAGGCTCCCTTCAGGTACCGGAAGGCTGCTATAATGTCTCCCCAGAACCTTCTCTTCTCCATGCTAAGCAACCCCAACTCTCTCAGCCTGCCCTTGTAGGAGAAATGTTCCATCATCTTCATGGCCATGTTATTGGTCACTGGTTCCACTTTGACATCAATTCGTTGACCTCAATTCTTTGCAATCCAACCAATTCCTTATCCACCTGTGTGGTCCACCTGTCAAATCCATGTTTTTCCAATTTAGAGACAAGAAAGTGTCATGCAGGCCAGAGTCAAATGCTCTGCACAAGTCGAGGTAGATTATATCATTTGCTCTTCCTTTGAACACCAACACTGTAACCCCATTGTAGAAGGCCACCAAATTTGCCAGGCGTAATTTTCCCTTTGGCTGTCACCAGTCACCTCCTTATTTTCCATGTGCCTTATCAGAGTTTCCAGGAGGATCTCCTCCATGATCTTGCTGGGCACAGAGGAGAGACTGACTGGCCTATAGTTCCATCCAGGTCTTTCCTTTTTCCCTTTTTAAAAAATGGTGGTTATATTTCCCTTTTTTTAGTCAGTGGTAACTTCACTAGAGTGCCGTGACTTCTCAAATATGGTGGAAAATGGCTTAGCAACTTCATCCACCGATTCCTCAGGACCTGTGGATACATCTCATCAGGTTCCATAGACTTGTGCATCTTCAGGTTCCTCACATGGTCTGGAACCTGGTCGTCTTCAGTGAGTGGTTCCTCATCCTCCCAGTCCCTGCCTTTTCCTTCTGTGACTTGGGCGATGTTCTTAGAGCCCTTGCTGGTGAAGACTGGGGCAAAAAAGTCATTGATTACCTCTGTCTTCTCCATATCCTGGGTGACCAGGTTGCCCGTTTCCTTCCTGAGAGAGACCACAGTTTTCCTAGTTTTCCTTTTATCCTTGGCACACTTGTAGAAGCTTTTCTTGTTGCCCTTGATGTCCCTGGCCAAATTTAATTCTATCACTGATGTTTATACATTTTGGGGAACATATGAGTGTTTAGATTGTGCTCCACTCTAACTAGAAGTTTCTACTTCTCCCTCTGGCATGTTTCTAGTGATTTCTGTGAGAATCTTGTTTTACTGAACTGCAGCTGTTTTCATGGTTTGAATGTGGACATTCTGACCCCCAAAAGTTGCTATTTTCTCATTATAATAGGAAGAAACAGGGAAAAGAAGAAGAAGATAATGATAGTTGTGGTGTTCAAGAGAGTTTTGCTTTCTAGTTCTTGGGAGCAGTCTCAATCTTCTCAGAATTTTGCTGTCATTGTTATTATTGCAGTATGTGCTGTTTTGCTTGTAAAGTTATCCACCCCATAAAAACAAACTACCTTGATTTAATGGAATGCTGAACTTCACAGGCTGATAGTCTGCTATGTACAGTACTATTTCTGCCTTCTATGTGTCTTCATCTTGCTCCCCATTAATTTCACAGGATGCCATCTTCCAGAATAGGGCAAGAAGAAAATAATAACTTTTTTTCTGCAGAACTGGAGTTCTGTCAATGGATTACTTTTAAATGCTTGCTCTGATGCAGCTTCAGTATTTAAAACACGGTACACATACCTTTTGCTACCCTTTCTTCTTCATTGCTGTTATGTGGAGATTAATATTCAGTGATAAAAGCTCTGAAAGCTATTAAGTTGACAGCTAAAAAAAAAAACCTAAACATATTCTAAAGCCAGCTTCAAGTAGTTAGAGGTATTTGTTAAGTGTAAAGCTGTTTTCCTTCTTAACTTTCTAACAGGTCTGAGGTAATACTGTCTGTAAACAAAAACTATGAGTATGATATGGCAGGTTCCAAACAAGAAAAGAAGTTGGTTTCCATGCAAACCAGGAGTGCTCTGTGAAACAGGTTGTGATGAGACAATATGGGTGTTAAAAATTTAAACAAGTTCAAAAAATAACTGGACAAACATGTCAATGAGAAATCCATGAAAGCATGCAAAATACAAAGGTACCACCTCTGTCTCAGAAACTACCTGAACAATTCATTGGAGGCTGAATAATTATTCTGGTGAATATCACTACATGCTTGTTCTTGTAACTCATTCCTTTCCCAGAATCTGTGTTTGTTCACTGTCAGATGAAGTGGTAGGTTGGGATATTTTGATTTGATCAGAGATTGCTATTCCCATGTGTCTGTCCAGCTGTAGAGGGGTTAGGACAACAATGAGTCCTCATACAATGGTTATCAAAAGAAAAATGTGACAGTTTGCCATTGCCATCTGGTTGGAGCTTTTGACAGCCTGCAATTTGTTTCCAAGGTAAGAATCAAATATACTTGGTGCTCATGGATTTGGAGGCCTCTGTAAAATGTCTCTTATTGAACCAATGTCATGAGTCTATAAATCACCAAATTTCAAGTTTTATCCCCAAAAGGAACACAAGGGACTGCTTCAGTCCCTCATGATAATCCATAGGATGACTAGATCTTTCCACACTAAAACTAGGCTGTCACCACAGAGCCACTGCCCCTTAGTTCTTTTGTAATGCGATGCCTGCATGCATCTGATACAGATGGACATTTCTGACCACTTATGGAAACTAGGCTGGTCTAGTTCCATTTCACACATTTTCAATCATTTCCAGGAAGCTCACAGCAACGTCCCAGCTCTAGTTACAGGAGAAAGGGCTTAGGTACAGAAATCAGATCCTACCTCTCATTTTCTTTGTTAGACTGGTGGGGCTTTTTCTGACACAAATCTCAGCCTTTCAGAGGAGAAATTCATTGCTGCTGCAGAGGAATTAGACTTCAGCAAAGTTCTTGTCAGATTTGACAAGAGGTGTGTTTGGTTTCATTCTTTGAATATGGAAGATCATAATTCTCTTCACTAACAGTTTGGGTTTGCTTTTGTTACATAGACACCTAAAGTACAGTTGGTGTCTTCGTCTTAAGCAAATATATAGAAAAACACAAAAAGTTTCCTGTCATCTGAAAATAAAGACAGTCTTCACAGTCTTGGGACAATAGATTTTTGACAGTCTGTTCTGATGTCCTTGTAATCCTCTCAAGTTTTTTGATGTTTATCAGTACACCAGAGGCTATGTTGCACTACCAGGAATTGTGTCTGGGTCTCCTTAGCAGATGCTGAGGGTGGCGTCAGGAACCAAAAGGATGACCAAGGTAAAAGTATGGCTTGATTTTCAGTTTTTGCTAGTGTCCTCTGCTTACACTGATTTCATATTCTGATGTGCCTCTTCTGAGCAGTCAAAACACTGGCTGTAAACCTGCTAAGAAATCTACCTACTTCATTCATCCTGCCTGTAAAATTCATCCCAGGTGACCCACACCCAGGTGAGCAGTATCTGGCATGGGTATAGCAACCCAAGTCAGGAGTCTGCAAAGAGCCCACATAACAACAGTGGGGTCAGCACCCTACGTCCTCATGAGTGCACCTGGAGAGACTGCTTCTTTCATAGCATACAGCTCCTTTCTCCTGCATGACTGATTTTCCAACTGTCTCCATGGCTGTTGTTTTTTTCTACTTTGCTCCTCTGTTGCACCTTGAAGGCAGGTGGATGGTAGTTAAGGAAGTCCATGATTGCCTTTGCATAAAAGATGTCTTGCTGGCAGCATTACCACTTTTTAAGGTAGCTACTACCATGTCCTTTATGATATGCAACACAAATCTTTACAGTAAAATGGAGTTGGAAACATATTAACACCTCATCACAGAGGTCTGAAATGTAAAGTTCCTTTCATGAGTAGAATTGCAATATTAAATGTTAACCGAAAGAACACAAGGAATCACAGAATCTACACTAATATAATCATCACTTCTTATAAAAATGATGTTTTGAACATATGATTTCTTCAGGTCATTTTATTCTAAGTTAAGGTTTAATGTTTGTTACAAATGGGTCTAACAGATTCTTTTTTTCCTAAATATTTACTTAATTTTGTACCAGAAAAAAATGTTAGATTCTCACACCAGCAATTTTTCAGTTGGTCTTTCAAACAGGCATTTCCCCAATGGTTTTCTTGGTCTTTGCACTTTACCATTGTAACAATGTTATAGGTTGTGTATTTGCAGCCTGTGAAACTTAAAAGTGTTCCCTCACTCTTGTCTAGAAGAAAGCACTGTATTAGACATTGACAACTTACAGATCTTTTTGTTATGTTTCAGCAATAATTGGTATAATGTACATATCTACTTAACTTCTAAAGAATTATTCAGAGGAGACATATAACTTTTTTGTCCCAGAGCTTTGCAGTAACTTTGTGTCTGTATTGTCGTGTGAAAGCTGCAGAACTTGAATTGGAGAACCAGGACTATTGTATAAATGCTGTCTCTGGAAATTATCTAAAAAATCTTTCTAACTTCCCATTGTCTGTAACAGATTTTCTTCTTTGAACCCAGTTGTTCTGTGGCCAGCCATATGTTAAGCCTGGTCTGTAATACTTAATCCTTTGCACCTGCAATTACTGGAACTCCTTTTGGACAAGGAAAATCCGTTGCTTCAGCTCAATGACTAGAGTATTATGTTATAATACTCCAGCAAATATCAGGGTGCTATTTTATAATACTCCAGCAACTGCTCTAGCACAACAGAGATGTTGAGGCAGAGAAGATACATTACAGAGAACAGAGGCTTCCTGGATTTTTAAAAAAGAATCTCAGTATTTCAGCTTTCACTTCCTATGGCTTGTGTCAGGGCTACCGCTGTCTTTTGACCCAGCCTCTTCACTTCTAGTGGCTTTTCAAAGTGCAATCACTGGAGCGTGACACAAAAGCCCAGACTGACCATGTGCAGAGCAAGCTCAGGTGTAGGAAAACCTCCTTACTTGTGCTCAATGCCTTCTTTATAATGTGCAGCTACTTGTAGTTTTATTCTTGAATATCCAAATCCAGGCAGAGCACCAACCTAGTCACGCAGAGAAGAACAGTGGGAAGAGTTGTCTCTCTCAAATACACACACCTTACCAGCTCTGCTGGGCCCAGTCCACCCATTTTACCACTTGGAAGTACACAAAAACTGCCAGACACATCCAGCACAGACTGGACAGTGTGACATGAACCCAGCCTGGGTGGCAGAGAGGCCGCCACCACTAACATGGCCTAGCTGAAGAGAAGTCAATTGTGCTGCACCCCTCATGGTGCCTCTTACCTTTCCAAGGACTCCAAAGAAGGTTTCATGCTGCTGCAACCTGGGAGTGTGATCATCAACTTCTGAATTATAATAATCAGCTGTTTAGGGACTTCATATCTTAAATGAGAAAGAGTGAAAAGTTGACCTAGCAGCTTGAAAATTTCCACCATACACCCACCCACTGTTGGACTCAATTCTTTTTTAATTGCCCTCAGGTCTTTTGAAAGCAGTCACAAGTGTTACCCACTGGGCAGTATGCCCACCCTGACTTGGGGTTGGAGCTTGAGGGAATCGCATCATTTCAGCTTTCAGAAGAAGTTCCTCTGCCTCCGGGTGATAGCTTTGATGCTTCTTTCTTTTGGAATGTTACCGGCCCTTCAGGTGTTGCTTTACCAATTGGTGTGCTTGAAGCAACATTCAGAATATGTCCCTGTTTCACTGTTTCTCTTCTTCCAAGCTGTTGTGTCTTGTCATCTCTCATACAAAAAGCCAGCTGTTCGCTCTGGCTTCCAGTGATCACTTCAGTCTTTACACTGGAAATAGACATTGCATGCACCTGTAGTTGAGTACTTTTTACCAACATCTCATCGTGAACAAATCACCCACAAAATAGAGAAAAGTCTAGCCTGTTCTTGCTGGCAGGATAATGTTATTAATTATCCTTATTAGAATATTATAATAAATTAGTTAGAAAGTAAATATGCTGATAAATAGTTGTGAAAATGTTACAGAAATTTTCTTTGCCTGCAAGACCTAACCATAGCAAAATTTACAGAGTCAACATAGTCATTTTAGTCTTGTTACAACAGAGTAGTAAATTCCCACAGACTGAAATCAGTAATGCCAGAGCTGATGGTGTCCCTGCTGTTGACTTCAAGAATGGGTTGGTGCCAGCAAACGCTCATTCATGGCTTTGCTGATTTTTCTGCCAGTATGCCTTCACAGGGGGTGGTGGCATGTTGTTTGAGCCTCCAACCCTGTGAATTTTTGTACCAAGCCCCAGGCTCTCATCTCAGTGCTATGACACATGGGTAGCTCTGTTCATCTACAGTTCTCCTAGCAGTGCAGGCAAGGTGGAAAAGGACAATAAAATTATTGTAGGTATCTGTAAGTGGTACCTACTTAAGTTCCTTGTGGAAAGCTACTAAGGGTAAAGAAGACAAGACCTTTGAACATGAGACCTTTGGTTTCTCCTGTTGATGGGCAGGCAAAAGAGAATGCACTGTCCCCTGTGACCAGAGCAAAGATGTCTGGGACAGGTACTCTACTGGATGCTCTGTTGGCCACACTTGCTCGGACAGGATGTTTATGTTGCACAGCTGACAGAGATTTCTGCATGCCTCTGAGTGTAGCTCTCAATAACTATTATCAGACTTGTTAAGCCCTGATTAAAATTTTCTCGAAGTTTGGATTTAGATCACAGCCTGTTACATGGCTATACTTCTCCTGGTGTCCTAACTTTCCCTGGCTTGTCATGAGGCAGAAGAGTTCCTTCAGACCCTGATATCCCTGGACATGGTTGAGTCCTGTCTCCTCCCTGATGGGGAGGGAGAGGAATTCACTCCTGGGTTGGTTGTTGGAGGTGCAGTAGAGACCAGGGTCAAAATGTTGAGGGCTTGCACATATTTGACACTAGGGATAGCAGGGGCACTAGCAGCAACACATCAGGCGTCCTCCACAGGGGGCTCCAGTATGGATTAGCTGAGAGAACAGTTTGATCCCTAGCCCCTAGAAGTCAGCAGCCTTGCTGCTGTGATCAGGAGAGGTGGGTGGGTGTGAATACAGACCACCAGGAATGGGGCTGAGATTGCGTGTTCCCTGGTGGGACCTTTGCTCTGGCACCCCCAGCTCTTCCTGCTACCGTCAGGGACAGTAATGCATCCTTCTGCATCACCTGATGTGGGAACTCTAAGTCCTGCTGACGCACATGGCCAGCTCCAGCTCCAGATCTCCAGATAGCGCGTCGCTGCAAGTGAGCAGGTGCTGCCTGCAGCCAAGGACACATAAAAGGAAAGAAAGTTTATCCTGACAGAAGCCCTATCATTAATCATCTTCAAATACCATACCAATCAGATGTGTTTTTCCCCATTAACAAGCTTACACAAGCAGGCTTGTTTGTCTATAGCTGGCAGTGAATGTAAGCCACTAGGAACCTGCTGTAGAGTGTTTCATTTTTTAAGTTTTCTCCTTTCCAAGGGTGTTGAAAGGTCTCATTTGTGGGTAACACTGCCTACATTGTTCACCCTCCAGAAACTCCCATGTCTGTCAGTCTCTGGAGAGCCTGTTTTGTTCCTTCCCCCGTGGCCCTGCCCTCTGTGGTCACCTGCGACAGAGGATGGCAAACAGCAGCCTAAGCTCGCCCACCTTCCTTTCTTACCTCCACAAAGTAACTTGTCACAGCCATGAGAAAGGTTTCTATTTAAAAACAAAGAGCTGTGACCACAGAACTGTGACTAATATTGGAATTTAGCAAGAAGTCAGCTCTTGTTTCAAGAGGTTGTGTTGCAAGTTTGGGAACATTTGCAACTAAAGCTCTTGACGAATGACTCCAGGAAGAGGGAGTTAGTTTTTCTTATTTCTGCTTCTCTTTCAGTGCTCGTTTTGCACAGATGATAATGAGGAGTGTCAGGCAAGCATGTAGCAAACTGTTTTCTCTCTCTTGACAGAGGAAAGCTATCATTATATCAGTCTGACATTGAGAACCTGCTGGACAGATTTAGAGAGAAGAGCATTTTAAAAAAAAAAGAAAGGAGTAAGCATTATAAATCACTTTGCTCTTTCAGGATTGAATCATTCAGGATGCTGCACAGGTGTCCACTTTTCACCCTCCTGGATTTATTTTTTTCTGCCTCCACCACGCACAGTTTACTCTCTTTTTTTCTCTTTTTTTTTTTTTTTCTCTTGCTTTTGGCATCTTATACTTACCATAGACACTGACAGTGTAAGAACAACTTGTAAACTTCCAACTCACATAGAAGTGGCTGCCCAGATCCAAATCAGCCCTAGCCAAAAGGTTCTCAGTACCAACACATCTCCCTCACTGTCTCTGCTGCCTCTGGCAACAAGGTCTGCACCTACGTCTCCATCTGGATTTGCTAAGCAGACAACAGTCTCTCCCATAGAAAGTGAAATGCAACCGTATGTATATCAGATTTTCTGGGGAATAACTACCACCTTTTTAACATTTTGGAGTTGAATTTGTTACTAGTTTCTGTTACTGGGAGCCTTTTTTTCCCAGCATGCAATCTCCTCCTCTATTTTTTTCCTGGAAACAAAGGGGAAGGTGTGAATGTTGCACTTTACACAATTACCTGAGCTGTGCAGTTTTGTCCAACAGACATTACAATGACCATTGCAGTTTCCAAAGGCAAAGATTATAATATAATGTAAGTCCCTGTTTTCTTTTCCACGCTCTGGGCTGCTTTTCTTCCCAAAGGGCATAAGGAATTTTTTCCCTGTGGGAAAGCCTCGTCTGCCTATCTTTCCCTCTGCTCCATCCCTCCCCACTGGCCGGGCGATCATCACTGCAGGGTGGAAAGACACTTTGAGCCTTGTCTGCTCTCCTGCACTCCTTTTGCACACTGTTTCAGCTGCTGTGTCTTTGCTCTGTTTTGCTTACAGATGTGCTGATTCCCTGGAAATTGTGTTGAAGGCATCAAGCTACACGAGGAGATCAGCTTTCCTCTGTTCCAAAGCCTGCGTGCTCTAATCTTGTTAATGGTGACAGACGCACCCCTTAAAGCAGGCCTGGTGTCCACACCTCAGTTACTAATCATGAAAGAGGATCTTGTACAAGAATTTACCAAATTAACACTTATTTCATCTGCTCACAATTCCCAGGTTGACTTTTCTGGAGTTGTGGTTTCAACATTAGGATAAAATCAAAAATATTCAGCCTGCAGTGCATCTCAAAATGAAGTTAGCAGAAAGTGCAGCTGATTGCTTCACCACTCCCACCATCCAGCTCCGTGTTTATTATTGTAGCAGACTGCTCAAAGCACAGTGGTTACTCCAGAGACACAGAAAAAGTCACAGCCCTAGCTGCACTGAGGTGGCCAGCATCCTTCTGCCCCTCAGATAAAGGGTGGCCAAGGGTGGACATATTCCACTGATAGAGACAGACTGGCACCACAAAGCTATACCCAGTGTACACAGCATGTACACGTTCTCTTTTTAAGCAGACTCACTCGACCTGTTAGTTTTCATTCTAGATAAACTCTATAAACCCCAGCTCAAGTATCCTAACCCACCATTCCACTTCTTTCCTCCTCAAGAGAGGCAGTTCTTCTTGATAGAGGACTGCAGCGCATGCTCCAGAGGTGGCCTGATCCAACTCTCCCTTACCTTTCCTTCTCAACTGTAGTGGAATTAATGCTGACCATGCTCTGTCTTACTTACAGCACATTAAGGTGTCATTTAAAAATCCTTAATTTAATAAATAAGTTAATTAATTTTTAGTATTCTGATAAAGCATCATTAAATCTAACTTGCTTCATACCTTGAATATTTAGAACTGCTTAGTAAGCATGACATAATAAAGTTCCAAAGTCATCCAGCCAGCAGTTCTGCTGTGACAATCTCTTTTGAATTCACTAGTTTATTCTCATTTATCATGACAATGGTGCCATCCAGTACTGACCAGATCAGGAAGTGATTATGTAAGATTTATAAGCACTAAAGCTGACCCTTGCTGATACATAAACATGCACATATCACATCAAAGAAAGACCTGTTTCCACAGGAGTCCAAATGATGTAATTTTGAAGATGTAATAGAGGATAATACTTACCTGGACCGTCTACTGCTTCTTCAGAAGGCATGTCTAAGTGGAATTGACACTAAAAGTGGATGTATGCAAAGATTGAGTATCATATTTATGGCCCTAAGAGATATTTAAGTTGTTGGCTGTGCGCCATTGTCTTTTGGTTTGGAACAGTTCCAAATCAAAGTAAATTTAAATATGTTAGAACAAATTACATGATTGATGATTTCACAAGAGCTGCTGCATGTCCTTGGCTCCTGTGCTCATCTCCTACTCAATTTGCCTAGCGGCACTACCATGGGCTTCATTGGCCTTGCACCTCACTATTACAGAAAGGAGATTGTAAGCATGCTCAGAAAGTTATATGTGCTCCACACAAGGCCTATTGCAGAAAACTAAAGACTCATTGCTGCCTTCAGGAGGCTTTGAATAAAGGCCTGTGTGGTCAAAATAAAGCCCAGGGCTTGTTGAGCTAAAGGTTGTATGTAAAAAATATTATTTAGTGATGTTTGTCGTAACATAACTCTTGTTGTTAATGCAGGTCATTATTTCAGGATACACAGCAATACAGAATGAGTATTTCATGTAATGGGTATGCATTTATATATATGAGATTTTTTACTACTTGACGCTCCATAGGAGACTTCTTTTTTTAGAGTTTTAAAAGTATGTGGGCAAAATGTGATAGTTATTTTTTTTAAGGCTGCAGAAACCTGCAAAACCAGTTGCTTGCCATACTATATGTATACTATCCTTATTTGACCAAAAGTGTTGACCGAGTGAGACAACTTCTCGTGGAGGTACTGTATATTTTGGAAATGGGTGCATGCAGATGCCTCACCCTGGCACACAATCCATCACACAACAGCACACCAGTGAGTTCTGTGAAACAGCAGCCACCAAGAAAAAGAATGGCACCATATCAAGATGCCAGCATCAGAGCCACTGGTGTTTGGGTTTGCCAGTAACGGATGATCAAGTTTTAAACTCCACAGCAGTGCTTAAGGCTGGCTCATTTCTCTATTGCACCAAAATACTGCAGTGCAAACTCCTGTGTTGCTGACATGGTGTTGAAGGCTGCTGCCACAGCCTTGGCTTACATTTACCTTCAAAGCACAGGGTTGCTGACGTGATGCCAGCAAATCATCTTTTGACACTGCAAATGGAAGTTTTGAGGGCTTATGTCTGGAAAATGCACCAGACATGGTACCATTCACATCAAGGAAATTTCTCATTGGCCTCCCTCCTAGAAGCACATTTTCCTGCTTAAGAGCAAATCTCAGTGCATACCCTAGCTAAACCCCTGTATCCTTGACTGCAGTGATTTACACCCACCTTCCCCTGGAGTATATAAGTCTCTCTCCCCAAAATGTTCATCTTGTTAATAGAAGAACGTAAGCCTAGATGATAATTTATTTGAGTCATAGAAATAATTCATTTAGACCCTAATGTGATTTTTCTATCAAGCCATGAAATCTGATTTTTTTTCTGGCACCATGTCCAACTGATTGAATGTGTTTTCTGTCTTTGTGATTTACACTGTACCTAATTGTAGCATGAACAGGTTAGCTTCTCAGAAATAACTAACAGGTGTACAATTATGTGCACTCACATTACTCCCATCCGGGTGATTTCACACTCCATATCCAAATGCAGCAGCTTATTTTTCTTTTTCGGCAAGTGGTTGAAAACTAGCTCAAGGTGGAATGTGTCCTGCTGGAAATCAAACTGCAAGCTTGAAACTTCACCATTATCTTAAGTTTGCATTGTGACATAAAGTACCGTAGAAAGTTGTCGGTCAGGTGACTTCATTTTTTGTGTATCCCACAAGGTATATTTTAAAGGCAGATCACTGTCTATGTAATTATTGGGAAAGTATAAGGTGGGAGAATCATATCAGCAATGACGGTCCAGATCATTTTCTACATGCTTTAGCTGGACGTACAGTGTATCAGATGCTAGTGACACTCAAAGAATCATGAATAAGAGCCAATAATTTTGCTGATATTTATATATTTTTTAAAGATTTTATGCAGTATTTTAACTTTGCAGCTGGTTTCCAGTTTCCATTCCTATTGAGCAAAATATATTATACATGCAAATTGGAGACTTCAGTTTACTTTTGTATTTAATCAGGTCCCTAAATTGAAGCTAGTCTTTGATTTTCCAAATAGTTCTTTCCTCAAGTCCTTCTATTAGCAACTTCTCTGTGCAAAGCTGTAGGACAGGCTGCATTTGAATTCCAAATAACAGAGGCAGTTTGATCTCTGACATGAGGTGAGTGTGGGAAGACATGGTCTGCAGTGACTGGAAAACTAATAATTGAAAGGGTTTAATTACATTTTTACTGACTATGACATATCTTCAGCTATTTCTTTTCTCTTTAAAGCCAGCTGACTCACCTGTATCACTTGATGCTGAACGTTACCTTGAACAGCAACCAGAAGCCTTCTTTCTACTTCTTTCTACCTTGTGTGTTCTTCAAACATGTTAATGCCATACTTGATGCAATGTCTTTAACATAAAGACTTCCATGTACTTTGTCCTAGCATTGAAGACAATTTCATCTTGTGGAAAAGTTATTTACTCTGTGTTGTTCTACTGGAGGTGTACACCATGGATTTTGAGCACTGAACTCTCCCTTGCTTCAGCTGTGTCACTGACTTCTCTTCTGCTGAAAAGCTAGCTCCAAAAATTCAGGACTCTGCTACCACTGGTATGTACTGATTTGAGAAACATGAAGTTGACTGTAAGAAAAAGTTGTGCCTGAAACACATTATAAAATGATAAGCTGTGGCCAGCATAACTTCAGAAGCTTTTAGGATTATGTTATTAATATTTTTTATTAAAGGAATTTCGAAGTGACTTTAACTGAGAAACAGGAGCTGTCAGAGGCACATGCAGTAAATTAAGGGAGGTACATGGATCTTCAGAACTGGGTCTTAAGTTTGTCCACAGCATTTATTACATACCAGTTTAAGCATGAGATGGACAACAAGAAGGGCAAAACAGAAAAAAAATGTACAAATAAAGTCATTTCTAAAAGTCAAGGAGACTGAGGGCAGAGACCTCTTTCCAAAAGCAAGAGTTTGTAGTGGTCTTTATAGACCCTACAGTTTATGTACACATTGAATACGTAATGTCTGCACACTTGGCTCTTCGTGCTCCATAAAAATCAAAGAGGAGCCAAAATACTGCAAGACCTTCAAGAACAAGCTGAAAATGTATGGCTATGCTCCAGAGGTCTTTTCCTGGTTTTGTTCAGCAATAATTGGTAATAATAGGCATTGCTAGAAGGCCAAGTCCATACTGTGTCTGTTCAGTATTTTGCACATCATTCAGAAAGGGCTTTTAGGACAAGATGCATTCTTATGTTCCCTGGAATGAGTTTCCCCATTTGAGTTATGCAGATCTCCTTTAGATGAAAAAAAAACCTTCAAACTCCTGAGCTACTGTACTTTTTCTGAGGGACTGTGAGCCAGGCAGTGCTCCGTGTTGGGCAGGTTTAGGCTTCTGGGCTCTGCCAGATGGACAAGGAGCTTGCTAAGCTGACCAGGTGGGCTGTATGGAGGAAGCCACACCTGAAAGAAGGTATTGGAAGGCAGCTGGACAGTTACAACAGGGAACAACCTAATCTTTCTTTCAGGTGAGGAATCTGGTAATCTATTGTCTCCATACAACTCTTTGGTTTCTTCTAGAGAGTCAGGGACACTTCTGAGCACCAACAAGCACAAAGTTCTTTCCCCTTGCTCTCCTCAGGTGTGTCTAGTCTGTGACAGTCTGGGTATCAAAGCAAATGAGGTGTCTGTTTTCCTGTTGTTATCCTGATATTCTCTACAGCCTGGTCAGATTTCAGGCAGGGCCATGTATCTGAAGCACAGAGATGTAAGTGACTGTCGGGCAGTCATAAAGGGACAAGTGATTTTCATCTCTTGAAGAAGATAATGTGCAGAACTGTTAACGTGCAGAACTTTTAAATGTACCTTGTGAGACACATTTGGAACAGGTCATGTTATGCCAGGACTCACGTTACAAGTTGCTGGCCAACAGAGCCTCCAGTACCAAGCGAAGGGCATCTCTGCCAGACTCCTTAGCAACCTGAAGTACCAAGAGTTTAAGGGACTCGAAAATATGCACTGTAGCAGTAGGAAGCAATGAATGTCATCACCACACCTGAGTGTAGACAGAAGTGTGGAGGGAAAGTGGACAAGGTTTATGCAGTTGATTGTCCTGTATGTATCTACAAACAAAAGAGAAGACACCTGATGGAAGCTTTTTTTTCTGACAATAGCCATCCATAAGGATCTTCATGTTTTAAATGTTTTCAAGTGACCTGAACAGAAGATGCTGAATATGATATGGTAGTATAAGCATTTGGAGAGAGCTACATTCCACAGGATGTGGAAGGATTTCAGACAAGGATTTCAGAAAGAAGCAGAAAGGTGAAGTATATATGACCAATTCAGGGCTGAAAAGCCAACCTTCACATTTTTAAGATCTCCTGACAAAAAAACCAAAGGATGTCATTGGTGTAGGGTCAAACACTCATGAACAAATTAATGCAAAGCCCAGAACTGGCCACTGACAAAGCAAAAGCATGGGGAAACCTGCTTAGTCTGGATTGCAGGTTGATCAAGGTGGCCAAAGTTCTCAGAAAGCATCCCCAGGGCTATGCTCACACTGGCAATCTCCACCAACAACCAACAGTAAGAGAAAGGTGCACAAACTTCAGTGCATCACAGCTCTTTGCAAGAGGTTGCCAGCCATCAATGAGGACAACTCAGTAATGGCCTAAGGTGTTTAGCTCTTGCTAAGGTAGAAGGATGGAGTAGATGGCTTTTTAATGCTTTGCAAGGCTGTCTTCTATGACTGTGTAAGAGCATTGTTCTCTCAGGGGAATTCTTCACTGGAGAAACAGGGAACATTCCACAGGGAAAGAATGGACTGTCAGCCTGAAATAGGGTGAGCCGTTCAGGTTAAACTCGGGCACTGGTAGGCAAGCCTGTAGGCTCTGAAACAAGTTGTAGACAGTATAAGGTAAATGGGAAATTTTAGGCCCTACAGTGATGTGTTTGTCATTCGTGGAATTTCTGAAATGGATATGCCTGTTAACGAAAACTGAGAGACTGTGACATTTGTTATAGTACAGAAACTAAGCACCCAGAACTACATTTACAAGTTTTTAAATCATGAAGTCTCTGTGGAAGAGAAGAGGGCCCTAATAACTGGACAGAAGATAAGGTAGCTCTCAGTGGGGTACAGACCTGTCCTGAAGAGGTCCAACTCCCATGTTGTTTACTGCCTTAAGCGATTTCTGACTTCCTTACAGAGAAATAACAAGAAGGAAGAGATATGTGTTACCCTGTTGTAGCTCTTGTTGTTACATGAGAAGAATCAGAGGACACAGACAAATATTATATTTCCTATTAAAGGAGAAGTGCTAGGAGAGAAGGCAGACACCAAATATATATATATATATATGTGTGTGTGTGTGTGTATATACAATTATAGGGGTTTTTTTCAGTCAGTCACATGTCCACCAGTGTTTGTTCAACCACTTACTTGGGAAACAATATTTACTCAGATTACTATTCCATTTGGGTAGCCCTCAGTATCCAAAGCGTTTCGATGATAAGGTGGCCAGTCTCTGAATTGATATGAAAGGTCTACAGAAGTGATGCTTTGGTCTAATAGGAAACAAAATGGTAAGTAAGGTCAAGTGGAAGACTGTGTCTCTTTTCTACCAAAAGAGATCATGCTGGTGAACTGAGGTTTGAACTTGGCATCACAAAGTCATGAAAGTGGTCATGGTTAAGACACATCACAATCTGAGAGGTTGTCACTGTATGACAGTGTGGCATATGATACATCAGATACCAGAGAATGAGGGAAGCCTTCAGCAAATGCTTGTCCCAACAGATCGGGAGAAATGGGGAAAAGGCTAAAAGCTATGGAAGAAACAGCATGAGTTAGCCTCTGATTTGGAGTTGTTGCTAGCTGCTCTGCTAGCCTGGCTAGATTGTTTTCAGGACTCTGTCTAGTTTTGATTACAGCTCGCCCAGATCTGCCCGTAACACCCAGCAGTTTGCAAGGCAGATACATCACAGATTCGTTTCAGTGAGCAAACCTGACACAGCCCCACTGGACTTGGGTCAGGGAGTGATACTGTGCTGCGGATACGTGCTCAGGGCTCTGACAGGTGAGACTGGTACTGGTTTCACTCCCTGGAGCTGAGCCTTCCCGAGCAGGAGCCATTACAGGAAGTTTTGTGGTGGGAGCAAAGAACAAGGCTGCTGCAGGGCTGGCCAAGCACTAATAGGGACCTACAGGGCTATTTCCTCTGAGGCTGTGGTGGAGGATCTTGCGGAGAGAGGCTGTGTGTTCCCTGCATCTCCTGCTTGAACAGCTTCACCTTCCAACTCCACAAATTGCAAATCCTGCCTCATTAAGGGGTCACTGAGGTAAAGTAGCAACCACAAGGTACTCATGATACGTTGGAGTAGGCTTCGTGTTGCTGCAACTGTTTTCATGGCTGGGGGAGCCTTTCAGGCCAGGTGTATTTATCAAATTCACTCTTTCTAAATTTATTCTGGTACAGCCTTTCGACTAAGTCTAAATACAAAAAGGAGATCCAAAGAAAGCATTGGTTATTATTTTTTTAGGCAGAAAATGATATGAAAAAAATGTCCTGGTTTCAGAAGAATAGGAGGCTTATGTGTAACACAGTCAGTAAAATATCCTGTCACAAGTGAGAAAGCAGATATATGAATGCATCCAAGGAACTGGAAATGAGCTGAGTAGAGCTTGGCAATCAGAACAGTTACTCATATTTGAATTCCTCATGTCCTGAATACCTTACCTCTCGTGCTGTATTTTGAACTTTAACACATCTTCTAACACTGGCTTACTGACTGGTCTTGCTTAGGAGCAAACAGAAGATGTCCATAAGTGGGGGTTTTTGCAGTTATCAAAGACTGTAGGGTCAACAAGAAGTGAAGAAATGCATGTTATCGAAGGGGGAAAATGAAGGATGATGAATGGAACAGACTCACTAAATGGTGGTTTGCAAAGTGTAGGTCCTTGTTAAGGCAACAGCAAGGAGGACTTACAAAGATAGCATTGCCTCACTCAGCCCAGAAAATGGTCATGGGCATGGCTTTGGCTCTGAAGAAACAGGAGTGAAGGAACTCCTAGGTATAACCCTATTTGTACAACCTGATGGCTGTTCAGGGGCAGAGGACTGATTTGTGATTGAGATGGAGCAAGAAAGCCTGACCTCTGGTTTTAGCTGTACCACGCCTTTCTTCACTGTGTCATGAAAGCAGTGAGACCTGGGGTATTCCAGAAATGAAAGCTGAGCGTGTGTCCAAGCCTACTCCAAAGACTAGGAACACCCACCGTCTATGACATGTGTACACATCTATGCTTGAACATAAAAGTTCCTGCTGAGAAAAGGCTTTAACCCAAGCTTCAGAGCTCACTCATTCTTTAAAGGTCCATAGGCAAAGCCAGTTCCACCTCTGCCTACAAGCTGAGAGCACTATGTACAGGGAGACACAAGCCTACGCAGACCAGTGTTTAAAGCAGATCTTCCTGAGGGAATGCTGACCATTTCTTGGAAGGCTTGTATCTATTCATATTCACTTTAGGAAGGGATTGCAATAGCCTAAGCCTCATGCCTAGGCATGAGGCTTCAGAAGCACAATATGGATACTGTGTGGTACTAGTTACAGGCAGGAATTCATACAGGAAGTCTGTGGGATACAGGAGTCTGTTGATTTGATGTAGCTCACAAGTGCTGCTTTCTTCTTCCAGTATGGATGTAACCCTATTTCTTAGTCTGTCTATTGGGAAACTGAGGATACAGTTTACCTATAACATGTGGGAGTAATAACCCTCAACTAAATGATGCTTACAAAGTGCTTTGCATTCCTTGAAAGGAACGTGTTGTACAAACACAAAATATTTCACTCAAGCTTTATGTAAAGGTTGCATTTATAAAACTCATACAAGTGAGTAACAAATGATTAACAGATGTTATAGCCATGTTAGAGAGACTAATGTATTCTAGGTGGTTATAAACTATCTATTGAGTTGTTGGACTCTTTCAGGATCTAGAGAAGTAGATTAACCATGGATTAAAATATCAGTCATGTGTTAAATGCGTTTTTAAGTGTACCATTAGTTAAAAAAAAGTGAGTATGCTTTCCATGAGGTTTCATTCACGGGAAAAGAGCTTTGGTGAATCAAGTCCATCATTTCATTGTTATAAACAAGATGAGGGGAAGCATTACTTTTTCCTTTGAGAAACTTCATTTTGCTGATACAAAAGAATTCACGTAATGGAAATTACACCTTTTTAAGCCCCTCTTCTCTTCCTTTGAGAAAGACGAAACTCCCCTATGTCTGTGGATTAGATTCTGCAATCTTTTACCACATTACTGGTCAGTTTGTTACATCCTTTCTCCTTAAAAATTGATACAAAACAAAAATGAAGTAAGTATAAGAATATAAAAACCCAAACCTCAAATTATTTGTCCCCCAAGGATCTACCATTAATGAAACTAATAAATAATACAGCACCAAAAGCAGCCTTTGTGCCCAATTATTACATTTAATGTCAGCCATTGTCAGCAGTGCTGCTCCAATTCAACAATTGTTGCTTAAACACTTCCAACTTTTTACAGCTTTTAAGTAGTCCCATGAGAATGATTACTCCAGCTTATTAAGTTATTCAGCACTCCAGTTTTTGTTCCCATCCTCTGTTTTTCTATTGTTTCTATAATTTCTGTTCCTTTCAGAAGCAAATTTGGGTACTTAGTGTCATTCTGTAGCCACTATATTAGACCATGAAAATGATCCTACCCTTGTCTACTCTGGTGTAAATCACAGCAGCATAGAAAATGTCTATAGGGTCTGACTTTCTTCTAAAGAACCTTTTAAACCTCCTCTTCTGCCTGGTTCTGTTCATGGGGATGTGAGTCGTTCTATCGATTATCATTACCAGCATAAACACCCCATGGAATATGCTCAGTCTGTGGTTTAAATCAAATTGTCTGCCGCCTTATCTGTACTTACGGGCTCATGAAGGGTGCACCCTGGTACCCTTTCCAGCATGCCAGCTTATACAGCATCTCTAGGTTGTTTTATTTATTAGCCACCAAGTCTCTAAGTATGGAAATAAAATGGTTCCTGCGGCTTCTGTTTCAGGAGTAAAACCATGGATGTTTGAGATGATAGAAATTAAGGATTACCATGAGCACAGCCTGTGTAAAATGGTCTGCAGTGACCAGCAGCCACCCACCCTTTCTCCTGCATGCAGTGTGTTGGACACCACTAAATGACAACAGCTGGTAAATAATGACTTGTATATAGCCTGTGGCAAACCAGTTTAAGTCCATAAATTTTCTCGTTGATTTGAATTCATAAACTGTTACTCCTCTCTGTGTAGTAAAGTCCTGTGTAGGGTGGTAAACCAAAGCAGAGAGAGACCTGTAGACTATCCTGATGGAGGCACAGTCGCAGCATGGGACAGACCTTCTGAGAAGGATTGGCATGCACAGCTCTGCTTGCAACCATAACCAGCATGTAATGAAAAGCTTGGGGTTTGATTTTTATTTTTTTAATCTTTATTTCCCGACAACATGAGACTGCATTTTCTTTGCAAACTCAATCCCTACATGTTATCTGCTCCTGGCCCGTTGTTTACCTCCATTTACATATGCATTTTAGATCATGCTTTTATTAATCAAGGTCTTCCCCCCTTCCCCGTACCAAGCGTTGTGTTTCAGAAGTAACAAAAGAAACTGTATCAAATCAATAAATTCCTAGCTGAGAGGCCAGCTCCATCTAAGCCCTTAGACCCACTGGGCATTGGCTTGCTGAGTGTAACCTGAAATCTTAAAACACTTTCTAGACGAACATTAAGGTACAAATGAGGGCTGGTTTGTCTCTCAAGTCAACACTTAAAATGAAAAAGCTGATGATGTTTTCATTGAGGTGGAAAGAGTGACAGATGGCCTCTTGACAGAGGATTACCAGGAGAGAGAAAACAGAGTTAAAGTTCTGTTTTCACTTTCCAACTGCAGAATGAAGGAGGGAGGTCGGGGGCTAGGGAGGAGGTTCGGAGTGGGGAACTGCATTTTTCCTTGTGTTTTTTTCTTGGGCTCAGTTACACATATATCACCATGGCTAAATTAAAAGGCCTGTATTCTGCTGATGGATGGGCAGTAGGTTTTGCATGGAACCGCAGGAACTTTCAGGATAACATTGGCAATACCTGCGCCACAGGGAAATTGACAGTGTAAGCTTCCCTTCCAGTAACAGACTAGGATTCAATTAATGCAAGCTCCTTCTGTACTCGTCTTTCTGCAGCAAAACATTTCAGGCATCTTTTAGGGCCCTATCCTCGACAAAGTAGTTAAAAACAGAAGAGCAGAAGTTCACACTAAACTACACTGCAAAAGCTAGAAATGGGAAAAAAACAACTCCCACATCATGAGAAAAAAAAGCAGAGCTAATTCTGGGATGTGGCTGAGTGCTCTGAACTGTACTACTCTACCAGCAGGAGTAAATATTCCAACCAGGAGCAGGTCCTCCTCAGGCAAAGAGGGCAAGAACAAGCAATGACAGCATACACACATGCTTACACCATTGTTAAATGGAAACAAGGGTAAGTTTTCTAGTAACTCACATCCTTGGCATGAGGAGGCCTACTGTTCACCCACTCTGGGGCCAGCCTGTCCTCTTTAACTGGAAATCATAATACCTTGCCACTTTACTGCCACAGCCCATGTCTTGGGATCAAGGTCCTCTGTCCTTCCACATGTCTGTATTTCCCTTGCTCTGAGGTAGTATAGAATCATGGAATCATATAATGGTAGTAGTAGACTATCCCCACCAGTGGAGACCTCTGACACTAGCATTTCCACGAGGATCAACTTTATTGTTGATACTAACGTTTCTGGATGCGGGGCCATTCTGTGGAAGTAAAGTGAACATGGAGGACAAGAAAAAGCAGCTACCCTTTCAGTGACCTACTGCCCTCTTGCTGTTTGACTGGCTTTGCCATATAGATCTGAACAGCAGTAGCAAGATGACTGCTCAGTCAAGACATCTGTTTTCAAAGGGAAAAATTATTGTTACTTTCTGAAAATTGATCTCCTTTTTAGAGTCCTGCAGGTCAGGCTCCCCCACAATTCCTGCCATCTCCTGAAAAAATCTAGCAAAATAGAAATACTCATCATGTCTGACAGATCTTGGCCAGGTTCATCTCTGCAATCTCATGGCCAGAGTAAACATGGCAAAAGACTCAACACACACATGTTCCAGCAATGTCTTTCCTCCACCACACACTTTCATGCAAAAGTTTAAAATAAAAATAATTGTCAAAATAAACAAAGTTAAAGAAGATTGAATAAATCACACATGCAGTGAATGGGAACCAAGGTGGAAATATTTAGCTTGTTATAAAATACATTGTTTAAAAAAAAAAAGATAGAAATAGAGACACTTCTACAGCAAATCTGACCCTATACTGGAAGGCTCAAAACACTGTAGAATTGGCTAGCATTCCTGCACTACTTGGCACCAGACTATTTTGCATAAGTTGCCACTCTCCCATTAAAATGCAGGCAAAAATTAGACCCTGATGCCAATACATAGAGAAAGAAAATATCAGAATAGGCGTCTGCCTTTAGCAACCTGGCAATATAGGGAAGAGAAGGCTAGGAGGTTTGAAAGAGACCAGGTCTCTTTCAAAGAGTAGGCAGCAGGACAGCAGGGACTGATCATGAGGATGGGCCAGCTCTGCAGAGCAACTGCAACTGCATTTTGGAAGGAAGCTCCAAACACAAGTTAGCAAAGGAGACTCTTCTGTGTGTTGGTTCGCAGTTTTTTTTCACTTTTGCTGCTTGTTAGCTTAAGTAGTTGTTCAATCTGACCATTTAAATTTCAGCATTGGTGGAGTTAACTGATTTGTCAGTTAATTTAAAATGCTGCTATGTGATCACTTGAAGCTAAATTACTGCCAGGACATCCAAAATTTTATTCTCTTTTGAGTGCAAAAGTGCAATCAGTTATTTACAGAGAGGGAGACAGAAAAGCAAGGGAAGATTAGATTTCAGTAAAAGAAAGAGTAAGATAAATCAAAAAAGCAGAAGTGAGCAATATTGAATGGAATGTGTAAGGGCATCCACATGTATTTATGTGACTTTTTTTCTGATGTTTTCTGTTTTATTACATTTTCCTGGCAGAAAAAGAGGAGCCTGAAGAAAAGAGAAGACCAGCTTATATTGGTGATGGGAGAGGCATACTGGGCTGACTAAGAGCAAAGGCAGTTTGGACCCGTAGGTAACCCAGGGACAGCATTGTTCCAGTTGGAAGGTGCATCATCTGAGGCTACTTTATATCACAGAGGTGGGTAATTGCCATGGACAGAATGTTTTCCTGAGGCAAGTTGGTAGTAGGCGGCAGAATTATTGTAGAGGTGTTTATGGCCACGACAACTTTGAGACATCTTTCTTTCCTATTGAGGACCAACGTGAGTAGTAAAAGTACATGTGCTTTACTGAGTTAAGCCAAGGCTGGGGAACCTCTGACTGGCAACATCTGGGAGATAAATCCACACGTGATGTATTTTGAAATACATCACATGCAGTCTACATTAACCTCTTGCAGGAAACACCTCCAGAGACACAGTGAAGATGATTTTGTCTGTGCAAACCATGTGTAGTGACATGATTTTTTTCACTGCCTGAGCTGTCCACTCTCACTATCACCATGTCTTACCATGGTACCAACCCCACTGTGAAGGGTGGGTTCTTCATCATCTGTCTTAGTATTAGAGCCACTCTTTCTTTGTATCTGTGTTTCTCAGCACAGGCATTACCTAAGGAACTCCTTTTAATGGCTTTAATCATAAAAGAAAGCATACAAAGTAGATAAAAGACTTCCTGTTTCCCCATAACTCTCTTCTTTACCTCTCTCATTACCTGTTTTACACTTTCTCCTTTGGGCTTAAAGCAAATAATCATAGAATCATAGAATCATAGAATCATAGAATGGTTTGGATTGGAAGGGACCTTAAAGATCATCTAGTTCCAAGCCCCCTGCCATGGGCAGGGACACCTCCCACTAGACCAGGTTGCTCAAAGTCCCATCCAGCCTGGCTTTGAACACTTCCAGGGATGGGGCATCCACGATTTCCCTGGGCAACCTGTTCCAGTGTCTCACCACCCTCACTGTAAAGAATTTCTTTCTGGTGTCTAATCTAAATCTCC
>JAOQGH010000019.1:28686958-28704436 GCA_025769975.1 Gallinago jamesoni | reverse complement strand
ACCCATTCCAACAGATCCATGTCCTTCCTGTGTTGAGGACTCCAAAGCTGGACACAGTACTCCAGGTGGGGTCTCACTAGTGCAGAGTAGAGGGGTAGAATCACCTCCCGGGACCTGCTGGCCACACTTCTCTTGATGCAGCCCAGGATGTAGTTGGCTCTCTGGGCTGCCAGTGCACATTGCCAGCTCATGTTAAGCTTCTCACCCACCAACACCCCCAAGTCCTTCTCCTCAGGGCTGCTTTCCAGCCATTCTTTGCCCAACCTGTATTTGTGCCTGGGATCGCCATATCTCAGGTGCAGGACCCTTCACTTGGCTTGGTTAAACTTCATGCGATTTGCACGAGTCCACCTCTCCAGCCTGTCCAGGTCCCTCTGGATGGCATCCCTTCCCTCCAGGATGTCAACCACACCACCAAGTTTGGTGTCATCAACAAACTTGCTGAGGCTGCACTCTACCCCACTGTCCATGTCTCCAACAAAGTTGTTGAACAGCAGTGGTCCCAGTACGGACCCCTGAGGAACACCACTCGTCACTGGCCACCAATTGAACATGGAGCCATTGACCACAACCCTTTGAGTGTGGCCATCCAGCCATCTCCTTATCCATCCAGTGGCCCATCCATCAAATCCATGACTTTCCAGTTTTGAGACCAGCATGTCGTGTGGGACAGTGTCGAATGCTTTGCACAAGCCCAGGTAAACAACATCTGTTGCTCTGCCCTTGTCCACCAAGTGTATGGCAGTATCATAATACATCACAGCCAGAGAAAAGATAACAGTGTCTCCCTTTGGTCCTTGATCTTCAGTATCCAAAAGTTACTAAACTTCTATCCCAGCTCCCACATGTATTTTCTACATTGCTTTTCAGTGCGGGTAAAGAGCCACTCTGGTCATTTCAGAGTACAGTTGCTCCAAACTGAAGAAGGCAAAGGAAACCTACCAAGAGTATAAGCACAAGGAGAATAAGGATGAGGATAAGGATAAGGATAAGGATAAGGATAAGGATAAGGATAAGGATAAGGATAAGGATAAGGATAAGGTGAGAGTTTAGGATGAGGGTAAGGATAAGGAGCACAAGCATAAACATAAGGAGTATAAGGAGCAGGCTATTCTGTACCCACACAGTGTTGTGTTGTTAAAAGCCCTGAAATCGAAAGTTAAATGAAGTGATGGTGATAGTGGAATAATCCTTCGCTTCCAGCAGAAGCAGTGTGAGGACCTTGCATCCTCTAAATGGGGTAGTGGGGTCCCTGTTTGCAGGTGCATGAGGAGGAAGTGACTGTTACGAGCCTTATATTTGCATTTGTTATATTCCCAGCCCGCCTACAAAACAGTACTAGAGGAAAGGCAAATACATAAATGCAGATATGTGTTTGCTAAATACTCAGGGAAGAGGAGAAATGGAAATTGGCATGAAATGGAAATTGGCATTAAATGCAGCTGCACAGCTTCTGTATTTGTTTGGAAAGTGACAACATGCCAGAAAAAAATTCTCTTCAGAGGTCTACTGTAGGTCTCTTCTTTGCTGTGCTCTTTCTTTGGTATAAGCAGTATGACACAACTTTACTTCGTATACTTTAGTCTCAGAAGTGTGTAAAAGCCCCTGTAGGTAAGACAGAAATATTTGAATATTTGAATATTAAGAGATTCAGCTTGCTTTCCAACAGGTAGTTCTGTCCACTGGTTGCTGAAAGGCATTTATAACAGTTACACTAACAAGGAAACAGCAATACAGTTAGGTAGGATCAAGCTGGGACCACATGAGCAGATCAATACAGTGCTGTGGTCCTTCTGCCCCACTTCACCCTGCAAGCTTTCTTCTACTTCAAAACTCCGCACCTGTCCACAGTACTGCTCCTGCTCAAGCCCCTTCCCAGCCTCAAAAATGGCTGAGGTAGGAAGCTGGAGAAAACTATTGTCCCATAAGAAGAATAAATTTCTCTCAGGTCACATCATGCTCTCTCCTACAAGCTTTAGATAAGAATATGGGCATGAACTTGAACATAGGAAGTTTCACCTAAACATGAGGAGGATCTTCTTTACTTTGAGAGTGGCAGAGCCCTGCAACAGGCTGCCCGGAGAGGTTGTGGAGTCTTGGTCTCTGGACACATTCAAAACCTGCCTGGACACGTTCCTGTGAAATATGCTCTGGGTGGACCTGCTTTGGCAGGGGGCTTGGACTGGGTGATGTCCAGAGGTCCCTTCCAACACCATATCATTCTGTGATTCTGTGATTCCATAATACTTGGGCAGGAAAAAGGTCAATTTAGCCATGTTTTCTGTCTCATGGAGATCAACATTGGACGCCTAGGGAAGAGAAACAAGGAAAAAACACAGTCATACAGTGATAACATCCAGCATGATCCAGCTACTGTATATCTGCAGCTCTGCTGGCTTCAGAGCCAGAGATAACATCTTCATGTTAGATAACTCTATTAACTTATCTAACTCCTTTTAAACAGACGTGCATATGGCATACAAGCATACATGTGTGCTTTTCTCTAGATTAGAAAAGTCTGCTATTTTTAAGGTTCATTCTGTATTTGCTGTTGGAAAAGCTGAAATATGTTTTACTGTGGCTCAGTTTCATGAACACTGATGAAAATATCAGCCCTCACAAGAGTAAAATGAAATTTCATATTTCCACATTAGTCAACATGTAAATATTTGGTAAGATATTATGTTTATATAGTAATATTTAATTAAATATCCTAGGATTAACAGATGTCCCAAATCCTTTTATGTACAGCCATCTCAGCATTTTTTTTGTGTATTTCCAAACATAATAATTTATTATGGTTTTGGCAATATCTAATTTTTTTGAAAGAGGTATTCATAAACAAATCTTCGTACCTCTTGGGAAAACAAGTACTGCATTGTAAATGTTTATTATGGGAGTATTTTTAAGAAAGAGACGGAGCAGGAGCTGTGCAGCTGGAACTAAGCTGCTATGAATAATTTTGTTAAAGAACACTGTCAACAATATTTATACTGTGTCCAAATTGTGCTAAGTTTTTTACACACTATTAAGAAGATAAGATCACATACCTATTGTGGTGTTTGGCAACTCACTCAGAGCCAAGAAGTCTGGCCGAACTCCATTGCAGTCGATTCCTAAGCTCTTAACTGATCAGCGTTGTGCAACGTGCCACTGCACAGCACATCTCGCTCAAGGGCTTTCTGAAGGTGCAGCTCCCAACCCTTACAGTCCTGCCCAGATCTGGTGAGCAGTGGTATGACATGGGGTTCATCAAAAGGAGAGCAAGTAAGCTCCTCATGCAATGAGCTAAAATGAGTATTTTAAGTGTAACGAGTCTCCTTCTATGCAAATTGTCATTCAGTGGTGGCACAGCGAAGAGAACTACACTCCATCATGCACATACGGACTTCGGTGTGTCTCTTTGTCTGGTGGTTGGATTCTGCTCAAATACTCTGCTCTGTCTTTACCAGTTTAGGGATAGAGAAATTTACAGGTGAGCTGTTGAATGCAAACAAATTTAAATAACACAGGAATAAAAATAAACAGGAAATAAAATAGTACATACAGAACCAACCTAAACTCAGGTATATAACCTTACTGTTGCTTACTTCACCTACTTCTTATGTTGTAAAAAGTTTATGAAATTTAAAAATGCAGGCTATTTCTTAGCTGCATGCTTTGTTTTTTAATAGTTATGATTTTGTTTGGATTTCCCTGATGTCACTTTACATTAAAAATGGGTTAAGTTTAAGCCAATAATTTGTAATTCCACAGTATTGCTTCCTCAGAGTATTTAGTCATATGCTTTAGTTTCAGATAGTCCTGCAGTGAGTTGGACTCAATGATCCTCATGGATCCCTTCCAACTTGAGATATTCTATGATTCTATGAAAATTATACAGACTAATTTATTCCCTGCAAAACACTGTAGAAAATTAGATCAACAGAATTGCCATTCCAGAAACATATGATTTAAAAGAAGATTTGTTGTCTATGAATCAGGTTCTGGATTTAATCCAGAGGGCTGATTTTAAGGATAACTTTAAATTGCAAACTCCAAGTTTTAGCCTAGGTTTCTTAAAACAATGTTTATTAGAGTAGAACTGCTGTCTGTTTCTATTTGTCCATCCTGTTCACCACTCATGTTCTAACCATTAATAATTTCAATCCAGTCTAACAGAGAAAGTGAAGTCTCTAGTACCACCAAGTTTTTTTCTAAGTCCAGATGAAACAACACCCAGGCAAAGAGAAGGGACATATGTAGTGATCTCTTGTGGGGCAGTAGAGGACTCAGACTGGACAGAGCCATCACAAAGGCTTTATCCACCAGAAGAGACTGTGGATCAGAGCTCCTGCCCAGCCTCAGCATAATGCAGCCCCCAGGAGACCAGCCCCTCGGAAGCCAGAGATAGCTCCCAGTGCCTTAAGACAGAGATCTGGAAGTCAGGCACTGCAGCCCACTGCTTTTTGCAGACGGCTGGCTCTCTGGCTGCTTTAGCAACAGAGAGTGTTTAATCAGCAGAGCCATTGCAGTTGGTGACCTTTTCCTGGCTCTGACTTTCGCAGGATCGCACTGTGTGCTGATGCTAGTTGCTGCCCACAGGTGGCAGTGGGCTTTCACTGTTTGGAAAAGAAAAACACCAAAATTTCCTATGAGCCTTAGCAGTGTTATGGGCAACGGCATAACCACCCTGTTCCTCCTGAAGCACTGCTTGAGGTGCTCAGGTTTGGCTTTCTGCAAGCTACTTAGCCAAGGGCTGGTGATGCTGTTCAGTCCTCTCTCCAATTGCTGTAACATATTCAGTATGATTGGGAAGAGTTTGTAGGCTGGGCAAAATGAGCAAGATCTGCCAAAAAAATTCATTCAAATCTGTGGTGTCAAACTGTGGCAACATAGTGGAAAAAGATATGCTTCAAATGGGAATATGTTGCAGGGATGGTGGTCATTTTCTTATCTATAGCTGCCTGAACATACATCAGAAAATTGCTTGAGCTATTCAGAGTAATAAACTTTGCAGTCAACAAACATAGCTTCCCTCGAATTGTCCAAAGGATAAAATCACAACTGTTTACATTTAAGGACTTCTCTCTCCCATGTCCTTTATCACAACGAAGTTATTTAGGTTTCCTTTGAAACAATGATATACATTTCTGACGTTCCAAAATACATGCTGAGTGCAAGCTTTTAAACCTGCATAGATAAACAGATTAGATTAAAGGACTCTTGGAACAAAAACAATGATGTCGAGTGGAAAAACAGTCAGTAAGTAACATTTAGCCAACCTGTACATTCAGGATGTTTGTATATACTATATACAATCTGGGTAAATGTCTGTCCCGTCATTTTTTGTGTTGTAGTCAATAACTACACAAATCATGGGCAGGGAGGGAGTGTGGGTCCCCCTTTTTCCCTCCAGCAATAGCAGCAAACTTCAAAGCAACAAGTAACATCAGCAAACTGAAAAAGCAAACAAATGTAATTTTTTTTCTCAAACAGACTGCTGCCCAAATGTGAATTAACTATGTGAGTTTTTTCTCTGCTCCCAGACAGCTGTGAACATCTGCCACATGACTGGAAACCCATTGCATATGGTGCCACCTGCATCTTGATATATAGCAATAAGCCAGGTTCTGCCATCATATATGTCTTTGCATTTCCACTGAATCCACTGGGGTTGCATGCATGTAACTGAGAGTTTAATCCCAGTGGAGCTCTGTTGTTTTGCCCAGTGACTAAGTTCAGTGGACTTTAGTGGAGTCATAGGATATAACTGAGATCAGACCCACTCTATTTATCAGTAAGCACCTTCAGTAGTAAATCTTTTTAACAGTCCGATGCCCTGCCTGGAAAGTTTCCCATAAAAATAGATATTCTGACAAATTGGGATCCTTTCTCCTAGAGATCTCCATCTTGGTGGGCTGACTTTAAGATAAAAGTTACAGTCAGGTTTCTGTTGTTTTCTTGTGAAAAGCCTCAACTCCAAGTCCCTAGGCCAATGTGGAGGCACAGGGAAAGACCAGTTCAGAAGCTACAGCTAATGGGAAAGATATATGAGAACAGGACCTCAGAAGCCATCAGGGCCCTGCTTCTCTGAGGCAGTGGTCAGATTTGCTTTCAGTTAGACAGTAGATTCATCACGTTCAGCACCCAAATCAAGCTGATTTATTATCGGAGGATAAGCTTCCTGCGCTGGAATGGCCCTGGTCTGAATGTCTGGGTCAAGTAGGAGGCTCATCCCTGAGAGCCGGAGGTGCAGGTACAGAAGATGAACTCCACATTGTTGTGTCTCACCAACCTGTGACCACAGGAGAGAGGCCACATTCTGAGGCTACCTAGAAAGACATACAAGGCAGACAATCTCTGTGTTCTTCAGGAAAACAAAACCTCTCTGAAACAACCCACATACTACTTTGGGGATTTAGGATGTCGTTTTTAAGTCTGATTGAGATACCTCAAAGAAAAACATCAAATAGAAATTTGCATTTTATATGCTGTTGAAATAAAAGAAATCCTTGAACTCTTTGTTATTTTGTATACTTTGTGCATTTGCAGCTCTGTGTTTTGGGCAAAGACAGTTTCACATGGTCTGCATATGGCAATTTTATGCAAGAAAAAAATTCACATACAAATCAAAGCCAGAATCGTCTGGCACATAGCTGCTAGTGACAGATGGTGCCACCTGCATCCTGGAGTAAGAATAGTCCCAGCCAGGTTTACAGACAATGACCTATTTAAATGAGAGAAGGGGGAAAAAAATCCATGCACTCTCTTCCTTATCTAAGTAGAGAACATTTACGGCAATAGAGAATGATGAAAATGAAACGTTATTGAGATCTGCATTTTCCCACTGAGACATAGTTTTGAGAAAGAAAACATGGAAAAAGATATGTCTTCACTGCTGTTCAAATCTGCCATGTCTTTCTTGCCATGCATCTTCTTTTCCAAAGATGTGTTTGACCCACAGGTTCTGGGTTTATATAGAAATTATCAGCCTACAGGCCTCCCTTCTCTTCTCCTTTTTCCTCTGACCAAGGTTATTCAGCCTTACAGTTTAGTTTAAGCTGAACTTTTTGTAGGTTTATAGTTGAAATTAATTTGCAGTTGCATAATCCTCTTGATACCATGTTCTCTCGCCACTGAAATGCAAGGTGTCACAAATTCAGCTCTGAAGGGAGCACTGAGATTTGAAATTTGAACTTACATTTTAACTTACATTTTCTTTAACAAGCTGCAAGGACAACCACAGGAAAGCTAAAAAAAAGGAGAAGGAAGGGTAAGAGTGTGAGGTTTTGTTACTATGGAAAGTATCCTACTCACAGAAAAACTATTTTGTTGGGTATTATTGGACTCCAAGTTCTGGTAAAAAAATGTGTTGTGTGCTTTTTAAATTTCATTTCTCCTTTGTAGGAGAGTGTCTGAAAACAGATAATCTTTCACTTCTTGAATCATTCCCCGAAATGTGTATGTTTGTATGGGTATACTGATACATGGCTATACACTGAGGTTTATGCCTAGTAGAGAAAAGATTTAAAACTCTGTACAGGCACAAGCTGACAATGGTTTTGCTTCTTTTTCAGCATTGTTAATAGGAAATCTTATGAAACCTGATTTCCTTCTAGAGAGTAATGAAAACCTAAATAAACTTACAGTTTTAACTTTTAGTATTGGTCTTTCCTTTCTGGATTTCTTCTACCTAAAGAAAGAGGAGCCTGAACAGACATTTTTATCTGTTTTGTAAGTTTGAAAAGGTCAAATGCTACAAGGTCATTCCAGCTGTTCACAAACATGAATGTCCTCTAAGTTTTGGCAGCTCACAGTTTGGAAATAGAGTTCAAAGGTTGTATGCTACCTAGAGCTAACTGTAAAAATTTAATCTATGATATTTTCACACTATTACCATCATAATTTTGCATTTGGCTGAAGAGAGGTGCACTGGGCCACCCATTTTGTGGTATTGTTGGTGTTAGTCAAAATAAAAAAATGTTAAAAAAATCAGGCTTTACAGAAACAAGTTACAAATGTTTTATAAATTTACACAGAAGTGGGTTTTTTTCATTTCAGTTTTAGGGTGAAGTTTGGGTCTGTCTTTATCTTAAATGCCCATTTTTTTCTATTTCTACTTAGAATCATTTGTGGTGGAGGTTGTTCAGGTGGAAAAATAAAAACTACCACCCTTTCAGTTCAGTTAGGTACAATGGGAATAAATGTTCAAGGACATACTGATGTACTCTTTTTAGAACACATTACAACACCTGGTCCTGAATTGGTTTGACTACTTTTTTTTAATTAATAAAATTATAGGAACATTGTTTGAAGACTGACTAAAGCCAGAATAGTGGTTTTGTATGCCATCTATGCAATTTAGATAGAACAAGTATATGGTAAATTAATACAGATATTTATAGCTATTTTTATTTTTTCTGTGGTGCTTGAAAGTGTTAAATTTTTTTACACTTTTCTCTTTTTAGACTGGAAACACAGAAATAAGTTTTTAAAACATACCAGTAGCATATGTGTTTTCATAAACTATATTTCTATTTTACTGTGCAGATACAATACACAGAATATGCCTTTTGCCAGGAAAGCAAGTCTTGGTATACTCAAATAAAATGGAATATAATGAAAAGAAATTAATGGGGGCTTTACAGTTTAGTTCATTGAATGGTTTAAAAGTTTTAAATTAAATGACACACTAAAAATACCTGCTTTGGCAGCTTTTCCAGCAGAAAACAGCTACAAAAGGTAACTAAAGCTCTTCTTATGATTGAGTTACAACAAAACCACAAGAGATATTTTCTAACAAAAATCAGGCTACAGACAGCACTGGTCAGAGTTTAAACACTGACTTCTGTACCTATAAGCCTCAATAGGGTGTTAGTCTCACATGCATAAGTAAACAATAATCTAGTGGAAGAAAAGGCTTTAAAACTTTTCTTTTACCTTAAATCTGGTTTCTCAGACTTCTCCAGGTGGGATCTTGAACAACAAACTAACCACATGGTCATAAGTGACTATTTTCCTTGAAGTACATTTGACAAGTTATTTTCCAGCATAATATTAGCGGAAGCTTAATTTTTTGTAATGACTGGGTATACTAGCTCCATCTTTCAGAGGAGGAAAAAATATATAACCTTATTAATTTCTTCAGTGATTTTTTTCAGACCCTGCCATGTGATATAGTACCTGTCTCAAAGATGGTATTCAAAAAAACTGGAGGTAAAAGTCAGGTATGCTTTCTAAATCCTTTTGAAACTCTGTTAAGATAATGATTTCTTTCTATAATTTTAGTGAAATTAGTGAAAAACTAACTCCTCACATATCATCCGTGCTAGTATTGGATTGGTTTTTTTGTGCTGCATATTATTTCTCATGCCTGTAAAAAAATTTTTTTAAAAGTTGATTTTTTTTTTCTGGACTTAGAAACAAAGAAACCCAGGAAGAACAAGAAGAACTCTGTGGCCCATAGAGCACTGAAGAAGAACTTGAGCTCTTGGCATGTAAGAAAGCTACAGCTGAAGGATTAAGGATTAATGAGATTAAGGATAGGTGGGGTGGCTGGTATTGCTTCCCTGGAAGCAGTCATCCAGGGACTCTCTGCAGGGAAGTGGGCAGCCTGGCTACCAAGTGTTTGCTGCCACATCCAAAGGATATCCCTTTACACCTTCTCATAAGGTTCTTTCACATTTCATCCAACCTCAGGAAAGCAATTCATGTATTTGTTTCCTTCTCAACAAAGAAAATGTAGTAAAATGTGAAGACCAACCCCCATGGGAAGACTGACTGAGAAAACTATGACTCAGAATGGAAGAGTAAAGAGAGCGTGACCATAAGAGAAAAACAGGGAATCACAGCCAGTTAACCCATCAGTAGGGCTGTAAACTCCCTCTGTGCCATGAGGACATTCAAGGAGCAGAAAATCTGGACCACAGGCTGAATTTGTACAGTCTGCTGGTGTTTGTGATGCTTACTAGAACCAAATAACCCACAGACCTTTAATCCAACTGGATTACTAAATATTTGCTTGGTGCTGTCTTTGATGCCTTTGAACTAGCCAGGTAGAAGTTTTCCCATTGGCTATTGTGGTGAGTTACACAACTCAGGAGCAGGAATAAGCTACATATGTCCCTCAGGGAACAGGACAATCAAGCAGGGTAGTTGGTAGATCTCAGCTAGAAGATGTAAGGAAGAAGCAGGTGTTTAAGAAATGGTGGTCAAAAGCTGCCAACAAAACTGGAATAAAAGTTCTTTTATTATGGTAATTTACAAATGGATGCCTCCTTTTGCCATTTTACAGTTTTGAAGGATACCCTTTTAGGAAGTGGGTTTATAAGCTTACAGAAATTACTTTCTCTGAGTAATTCGGTATCTGCTAGTCGTGTTTGTGTTTCTAGGGTGATTATCAGTACTTCTTGAAGTATCAGTGAGGAACAGGATACCACTCTGCCAGGTTGTAGATTGAAAGACACTATTGCTAAGTATAAAGTGAACCACAACAGTTGGGTAACACAAAGGCAGAAGTGGACAGCCATGGTCAGTGTGTGTTCTGAGTCTGGCTGGGATGAAGTTAAATTTTCACAGCAGTTCATGTGG
Organism: Gallinago jamesoni; assembly: GCA_025769975.1. Lineage (NCBI taxonomy): Eukaryota > Metazoa > Chordata > Aves > Charadriiformes > Scolopacidae > Gallinago > Gallinago jamesoni. The sequence continues at coordinate 28,693,864 of JAOQGH010000019.1, read as the reverse complement.
TGCCGTGGTTTAGATTTGTGGCCAAGACAATGCTGATGACACACTAATGTTTTAGGTGTTGCTGAACAGCATCTGCACAGCATCAAAGCCTTCTGTTTCTCACTCTGCCTCTCCAGAGTATATTAGGCGTGCGCAAGAAGTTGGGAGGGAACACAACCAGGCAGATGACCTGAACTAGCCAAAGGCTGGCTCCACACCATGCAACATCATGCTCAGCCATACAAAGAGAAAAGAGGGGGTTTTAGGGGAGTTAGCTTTTTTGGTTCACAAGCTCTCAAGGCATTTGTCTATCCACAGGTGGTGCTGAGAGATTGCCTCTGCATCACTTGTCTTCCTTTCTTTTCTTTTTCTCTTTTTTTCACTTCTTCTTCACTTAGTAATCAAATTTTATCTTGATGCATAACTTTTCTTGCTTTTACTCTTCCTTTCCTCTTTCCCCGTTCCACTGACCAAGAGGCTGTGTGGTGCTTAGCTGCCTACTGGGGTTGACCCACAGCAGTATGTAGGCCAGCACATGGACAAGGTCTTGTAGATATTAGTGAGTTTTAAGGAGAGATTTGAAAGATAACGACATGTTCTTAATTTCTTAACATTGGCAGGATGGATGCAACTCTCAATTATGATAGGCAGCATGAAAAAGAACACAAAGACATTACAAAATCTAACCAGTGGGTGATGGATGTGGAGGTGAGAGCTGAGATATAAGAGGATGAGAGATGAAAAACTGGTGTGCTGAGCCTGTGAAGGGCTCTGAAGATAAAATAAAGTATTTTATGTTAAACACCATAGAGGAAGAGGATGCAGTAGAGGGAGATAAAAGAAGAATGATTTGTGAAATCTCTGAGCTGAAAAGAGGATTTTTGCAAGAAGGATCAAGGTGGATATAAAACAATTGTTCTTTTTCAGTTTATTGTTATTATTACTGTTGTTGTTGTTATTATTATTATTATTATTATATTCAAAACCTTGTCCAGCTAGTAACAAGAAAATTTCATACTGCTGTTGAACAGAACAAAACAGCACAGGGACCCTGTGTACATAAGGCTAATTTCATTTACCGGGTGCTGGGAAGCGGTATATTATTTTATTTCAGAAAACACAGGGTGAGAGCTGTGCTTGTTCTTCAGCTTTCAGAACTATTTCTACAGATGTCTCTAAGCTCACCCCCTGCCTGACTTACAAGCACTACATCCTCACATTCAGGTGTCCAAGTGCAGAAATGGACAAAGAGATTTAGTAAGCTTCTTAGTAACACATGCAAACAGACAGCAACATCTGGGGAAAAGAGCACAAACAAATTTTCATAGTAATTTGTCTGTTGCTTGCTCCATTTAGTCCCATAGATCAAACTCACTGCCATTTTGCATGGCTACCATACTTGAATGCAAAATGCCCCAACCTACTCAATGGGCGTTTTTCCTCAGCAAGCCATGTGCTTGGTAGAAAGCTCAAACCAAATGCCATTGTTCGCTTTGTTTGCAAAAGTGTTGTCACCCAAGCTCACTGGAAAAGGCTGTTGCTGGAGAGGGGCAGCTGGAAGACGAGTCAGAAGCATGCTCCGCATGGCGTCCTTTCCCACGGGTGGATTGCACAGTGCTGCAAGCCCTCCAAGACCTGCCAAGCAGAAATGGAGTTACTGGGGCTTCATGTGGTAGACTGTACAATTTATTTTGTTTATTCACAGCTTAAGACTGTTGTAAGCACTGTAATGTCTGGCTTGTTAGGAAGGGGTGCGTAGCGCAGAAGAAGGAAATCTGCCTGGTTGTAGTTGCCTTCTGCTGCAGCGTGCCCTTCAGGTGACGTGGAATAGGAGAGAGGGGAAGGTGGGAGGCTGTTTTTTCCCCCAGGTACAATTGCAACTTTATAGCTGCAGAAAGCCCGAGAGCCCAGCACAGTACAAGACATAGTGGAAGAAACACTGTCCAGATGGCAAACAGAGACTAGTAGAGCCCCAAAAGCAGACACAGAGATGAGCTTTAGAGTCAATGGCTGGAGAGAACTGTTTCTGGTAGACCTGGAGGGCACAGGGCGGAGGTGGCTAAATTGTAGGTAGTCATTAAAAATACAGGTTGAGGGACAATCTCTGGAAAAGGACCTGCCTCTGTAAGGACATAGTAGGGAGAAAATTATTCATAAAAAACCTGCACTCTGTCTAGCAGATCAAAGCTGATCTGTTTTAAAAGGAAGGTTGCTGTAATTTGGATTTTTAAATATTGTTTGTTCTAGTTTGGATTCTGACAATAATTCACCAAGGAAACAAGAGGTCTTTTGAGATTTTCCACATGCTGACTCCAAAAAAAAAAGGTACAGATGCTTCCACCATCTGACTCAAGGTAGCTCAAGGTCCTACTGTGTTTGCAACCTCTGTGCCTCACTGGGGAGTCCAATAAAGCATGCTTGCAAAAAAACCCAATGCCAGTAAGATCATAATGAGTATACAGGAGTGAAGGAAATAAACAAACCAGGTAAGGTCAGGAAGGCACCCAATTCCAGATCCCCATAGTATTCTCTGTGTATTTGATTGGTTGCTGAGGAGTTTCAAAAGTTACTGTTGTGTTGGGTGCTGATGAGGCTGGACAGTGCCAGGTAGGGACCAGATCCACCCAGGAAAAATGGCACCATTCTCCTTTCAGGAATGACCAAGCAAAGCTGATGTTGCTACTGTAATTTTGTCTTATCTCCCTGGCCAAGCACTCTTCCCCATGCTAACTGCTTGTATTTTCAGATGGAGAAGAATGTTGATGAGACTGCCAAGGTTTGTGTGGTTTTATAAGATACGTAAATATCTTTTGTATATATTATATTTATATATAAGATATAAAAGGTAGATCCTTTTAACAAGTTGTCGTAAAAGTACTATCAGTCCCACCAGGAAAAGTGGAATGGAATGGCTCTTCTAGCTTGCAGGAAACAGAGAGGTTAGTCAATGCAACACTGTTATTTGTACAATTATTTCAGAGTTGGTCTGGGTCCAAATAGCACTGATGTTTTAGAAGACTCTATTTTCTTCAATTTGTGTTACTCACATGCAAATGATAGCACTTGAGAGAGAGCAGGAATTGTTCTATTTACAGTGATTTTACAGGCAGTGACAAACCACTAAAAAGCATCCTCTTTATCTGGAGCAGAAGGGCGACATTCTCCCAGCAGAAGGAATGGGTATGGCATTCCCTGCAAATGCAACCAGTTTGTCCATACAGGAGGTAAAGGTTTCTTCCAGTACATCAGATATCAGCCTGTACAGAAGGCATGTACTGTTTACTATACACAGTTATTACTAAACTGTAACTGGACAGAACTACAAGGACACATCTTAAACTGGTTTCGTAGGACATAATTGCTTCTCACAATCTTATTGCCCAAATGCTTCTAAATACTGGCTCAGTGTTGTACCATACTTGAAATGTACAACCTCAGTTGTGTCTTGTAACTTGTTCATAAACACTAAACAGAAAACCAGTTCTAAAAACACTGGAAAAAATGTCTTAATGATGTTGACAGCTACTTACTAGGGTAGAAATGTTCCACTTCTCACATACGTGGTTAAATCTCAGTGATCTTCAGAAACAATGTTTTTTAAAAAATGACTGAAAAAATTCACAAGAAGGCAGAAGTACTGAATAAAAGTATCTGCCTCCCCTTGCCTGTAGAGTTGCACAAATAAATGCCGCACCTGGGAGGGAGCATGAGAGGTGTGGCAGAGGTACAGTCTGCAGCAGCAGGAAAGCTGCTATACTTCCCCTATGTCTACAAGCCTACATGAAAAATGGAAAAGGTTCAACCTGTGCTTTTGCAAAAAAAAACTCATTAGCAATTCCTGCATCACTGCTCTGGAAAAAAAGCAAAGATGTTTGGGAGCCCTTTTGCCAATATGTCTCTGCAGTGGGTAAGAGACCTTATGACATTGAGGGAAGGGAGAAAAACTTCAGTAAGAGCCTTTTCGTGTTCTTGAAATGACTATGGACCATCAGCAAGTGGAATTAGGCCATGGCTTCACATGGGGGGCGATATTTTCAGGCTGGTATCCTAGCCAACGCTCAGCTGTTAGTTTATGACAAAATGTCAGCAAAAAAAACAGGTGTCTGTATCCAAAATATTTTAAGCATTTCTGAAGGGCTGAAACTGCATTTTTTCACTACAAAGTTACCTAAGGAAGGACAGTTACTGAAAGCCTTTCTCAAGCCTGCTTATCCCATATAGCCTGTCAGTGAAGGGCTAAGGAGAAATCTGGGCCAAATGCTAGCAAAGGCAATACAGTTCATTTACACAGAAGAGGATTTGGCCTTTTTCTTTCTGCTGTTCTTCAATTGCAACTAAGAAACATACATTGAAGAGCTGTTCTGAAGTGATTGGTCCCAAAAACTACTTTGAAAAACATCAGAGGAGTTCTGGAAGGCTGACAACAGAAGGATGAACTTCTTGCAATGGTGCAACTTATTAAAGAGGGAGCAAAGTTCACATTGCGTATCAGTTGCATGACAGTGGCCGGACATGGATTTCTTAAAGCCAGAAAACTTGTGCTAGGGTGGTCCTGGAGGGCACTGTCCAAAGGTGCCTAAATTCTAGGAAGTCATTAAAACATGTGACTGGCTGCACTGTTTGATCCCCCCTCCCACGATAGTTTTACAGCAGAGGTTTAAGTGGGTTACAGCTCTTGCTCCAGCATGTTGGTGCCTCTCTCCCAGCCTTCCTTCCAGGGAGTAGCATGCTTTCACCCTGGTCCTCCCCTTGTGCAGGAGAGCTCTGCATGCTCCCAACAACCAGCTGAAGGCAAGGGGAAGTCTTGCATCTTTGCATGTCCAATGCCTAATACTACATGCTAAATGAGACCTATTTTTAATAGGTAGTTCAAAGTCCTGGTATGTGTCACCTAACAGTCAGCTGCATTGCTCCCATCACTCAGATTCACAGGAAATCTGGGACCTCTCCACCACACCAGCACAACAAAGGCTGTTTTCATAGACTTTAGCAACTTTTATGAGGCTGAAATAATCAATCGCAAACATTTTGGGTTCTGCCACAGCCTATCCAATTCTGATTATAATTCCTCTTTGGTATTTAAAATGTTACATTCTGTGGGTCTCAGAATGTCTCTTTTAGCAGAAAAAAAATATCATAGAATCATTTGAGTTGGAAGGGACCTTAAAGATCATCGAGTTCCAACCCCCTGCCATGGGCAGGGACACCTCCCACTAGAGAAGGTTGCTCAAAGCCCCGTCCAGGCTGGCCTTGAACACTTCCAGGGAAATTCTAACATCTTTATCTTTATCTATATCTTCTCTGAGTTTACATGAAGCAAGTGGAGAAGGACAACACCTACAGTCTGCTTCTAACTGCATAGGACCTGAGGATTGCTTTTTTTTTCAGATTGAAACATCCCTATGTACTCATTTTAAGGGGTACACTTTATGCAAGGAGTCCCAGGATGAAAAGCAAAGTGAGAGTCTTTGCACTATCTCCTTGTATACTTCTATAGTGCCTTTTTTTTCTGACTTTGTACATTGGGATGCATAAGAGGTTCACTACTGAATGCAATAGTAATAATTGAATAAAAAGAAGTATAAGAGTATAAATCCCAGTGTAGGTCATATAAATGGCAAAACCCTCACTGATAGCAGTGTGAGAGATAATTTGACAAATAGCAGGGGTAGTAAAGTTGTTGTATTTTATAGTCAGAGACTTGACAAAGTTGTATAAATAACAGGACTTTACATCATACTGTGTATTTTAGACCATGATTTCACATCCAGAAACCTTGTTACAGAGCCAGGTGTCACATTCCTTTCTCAAAAATATCAGCATAATCAGAAAAACTACGTGTAAAGGACCAAATTTCTTATTTTAACAGAAGAGTTGAGGAAAAAAAAATGTGCAAGACACAGAACTTACAAGAAATGTGTTCTTACAAGGAAAGATGATACTTGTGATGTCAGCTTACTGAAGAATTACTTGGCAGATGGAGGAGAAACAACAAAACCCATAAGACCCAGCTCAAACTTCAGATGATCTTGCGGCTAATTGCACTGCAGCTGTCCAGCAGCGGGCCTTGGAGCTGAGCCACTTCTTTACACCTCCAGAAATACTTGATTTCTTATCCATGCCTTAAAGTTGTGGTTTATTTACATTTGGATGTTTGCAGCAGTCCATGCTTTGCAACCAAGAACAAGCTACGCGCAGAATTCCCCCATACTCTAGTATTTCTCTCCAGTTCCCTTGATAACCAGACAATACAGTGCAGCTGGACAGAATTTTAAACATGCATTTCTTATGCCATCTGTATTTTTCCTTTGCATGTTTCATCCTCCTGCCATCCCTCACCACACCAGGTGGAAAGTAGGGTTCATCTAACAGAACTGAGAAAACTTTTCCGTTTCTTACAACTTTTTTTTCATTTTTTCATGCAAGTGATGCAGTAAGACCTGCCGTCTTTCTGCTTACCTCCTTGCTGTCAAATGCATGACAACCAGAGCTAACTCAGGGATGTTTTTAAATTAGCTCAAGGCAGTGTTGTTAAGACAATGTTGAAAAATGTTGAAAACTCTCTCTAATTTTTACAGCTTGCATTGAGATACAAGCTGGCCTGATGGGAGATCAGTGCCATGACTGGCTAATTGAAAGCTGTCATCTCAGGTGTTTTCACAGGCTTCATTCATACCTTTGGCAGATGTGCAGGTAATGTTTTGCTGGCTGTACTTGAAGTATGGTGGACACGGTATTCAGGAAGTAATTGGTTGTCATATGTCAGAGTTTAGGGGTGAAGTTTTCTTCTGCTTGCCCTCAGAATGCACTAGCATTTTCTGTCATTGTTTTAGAGCTCTGACAATGAGCAGAAATAATCACAGAATCACAGAATTGTGGTGGTTGGAAGGGACCTCAGAGATCATCGAGTCCAACCACAAAAAAAAA